>JARNME010000404.1:53929792-54123514 GCA_030179655.1 Scaptomyza flava
AGGAGGTCTAATCCGCTTTGCTTGCGGGGCCGAATCCTCAACGGACCGCTGGCGTTTCTGCTTGGACTTGGCAGAGGACGCTGGGGGGGCTGGCTTGAAATTCGGGATGATTTTTCTGGCCCACTCCACTAGTCGGACCTCATCCGGTGATGCGGGCTGAGCGGACAGACTTTTTCCGAGAATGTCGGCTGCGCGCCTACGGTCCTGGAAGGACGCTTTGACTCTCTCAGGAGCAACGGATTTTGTGGTGTTGCCCGTTGGCGCTACCGTCCTGGGTGCCGAGTTGGCAACCTTTGGTTGCACACCACTTGCACCAGGAGCGGTGCTGGGCAGACCACCGAAGTGGAATGACGGCTGGCTTGCCCGTTTTCCACTTATGCCGCTGGTGGGCTTGTGGACGTCTGCGTGCTTACCAGACGTGGGGGTGTTTCCACCGACAGAGGGATTGGCTTGTCCCCCCGGGTTTGAGAGTGTCCCGGTCACTGTGTTTTTGCTTTTGTTTATTGATTTCATATTTGAATCCCACGAGTAGACGGGAAGGACGGTCACCCGCGACATAGCCCGTGTATCGCGGGAAGCCTAATTTAAACTGGAGGTCGGCAGGTATCCAGAGTTCGCAAAGTAGAGACCGAGCACCCCCTCGGCCACGAATCCCTCGGCACAATGCTGTTCCACCTTGGATTGGGGTAATTTTATAGAGTTTTCTTCTCTCGCCCGACTACAATTGGTCAGCACCCTTGGCAGAGACATGACCGTACCAAGGATCTGCTTCCAGCCGCCCTCGCGTGGAGAGTATAGTCGCACTACCAATTGTGAGCCGCAAGGACGGAGCGCACGGCATCAACGTACACACAAATTTTCAGTATGCATGGACGTGTGATGTCAGTACGCTTTATCCCCTTGTTGCTCCAATCGACTGACGGCCCAACTTTCAGTAAGTACTTACTGAAATTTCACCAATTATTGAATATTTTTGTTTAAAAAAATTTTATTTTTTTTTTTAATAGGAAATAAGTATTAAAAAAAAAAAAAAGCTAAGAATTTAACTTAACCGAAGTCTAAAATATTGGAAAAAGTTATAAAATCCCTATAATATTTCCATTAAGGCATACTATCGAAAATCATCGATTGCTTATCGATGGTTGATTTAAAACAATCGTACACTATCGATTGTAAAGACTTTCGATAGTTTTGCACATCTATTTGCAACTTAAGGCCTGTTTACTCTCGACATAACTTAACATAACATAACTTAAGAGTCAGCTGACTCAATCTACCTTATGGCTCTCAATGTGAGCGTTTACTCTCAACATAACATAACTTAACAGAGCATAACTTAATTTTGAACCTGCAGGTTGCAGAAATAACTTAATTCGAACAGTGTTGATTTACGCGAATAGCGAACAGCTGTTCGAAATCAGTCTTGCAAAACGTTAGTCAACTACAATTAAACAACTTATTCAAAATGGATGAGCAGAAGTTAATAATTTTAGTGCAAAACCATAGTTTGATTTATGACAAAAAGTCAAAAGAGTTTAAAAATAAAATTAAAATAAGAGCAGTTTGGACTGCAACTGCCAAAGAACTTGGTAGCAACGTTGTATTCAAAATGCCCCAACGAGCGGTCAATATATTTTATTTTATTTAACAACACTGCTAACACAATTGTACAGCACTGCAAACTGATTTCTTAAGCTAAGTTATGTTGAGAGTAAACGCATACATTCCTTAAGTTAAGTGAGCTGCCTCTTACGTTATGTTATGTTAAGTTATGTCGAGAGTAAACAGGCCTTTATCACAAACAAAAACAAGTAAGAAGGCTCTAGTCGGGAGAGCCCGACTAGAAGATACCCTGAACCCAGTTGCAATAAATATATTTAATTTATATAAGACTTTGGTATACTGGCTTAGCTTCCATCGATTAAGTTCAATTACTCCGGTGTTTCTCAACCGCTTTGGACGAAATTTTCAGAAAAGTTCTATCATTATCCATTACTTTAACCCTCATTTAGATTTTCCAAATTCGATATTTTATTGTTATCGATATTATGTGTATATCGGAAACCAGAATAGTTATCGATAATTTGAAGCAAACTTGTTCTGCTCATGGTATAGGAGAACTTAAATACAAAATCAGAAGTCTCTAGCTCTTGTAGTCTCTGAGATCCACGCGTTCATACAGACGGACAGACGGACAGACAGACGGACATGGCTATATCGTCTCGGCTGTTGATGCTGATCAAGAATATATATACTTTATAGGGTCGGAGATGCTTCCTTCTGCCTGTTACATACTTTTGCACATAACCATTATACCCTTATTTACCCATTTTATGAGTTAGGGGTATAAAAAGTGAATAGCTGCGTTGAGGGAACTAAGCGCTTACAATACATGTTTGAAATAAAATTAATGAAAAATAAAATAAACTAGAGATAATAAGATAAATAATATAAATTTTTACATATCGATAGTGATAATCTGCTGATCAACAAATAGACTAGTAATAATAAGATAAATAATTTTCATTTTTACACATAGTGATAATCAGCTGATAAACTAAGCAGTGCGTTCACAAGTTTTCAGCGATTAGCACTAAGCGCTTAGTAAGCTGCTTTATAACCGCTTAGTTCCCTGAATGCAGCCATAGCTTACTAAGCGCTTAGTGCTTATCGCTCAAAACTTGTGAACGCACTGCTTATCGATATGTAAAAATGAAAATTATTTATCTTATTATTACTAGTTTATTTTATTTTTTATTAATTTCATATTTTTAATTATATTTAAATGAAGTCTTAAAATACATGTCGTATTAAAATAAACCATTTGCACAAAACAATTAACAGCTGTTCAATCACTAAGCGCAAAAGCAAACAAATTTTACGCTTACAAAGATGGCGGGCGCTGACTACACATGTTTAAAGAGCGCTTACTAAGCAGAACGTTCAGCGAACGATTACTAAACATGTATTGTAAGCGCTTACTTCCAAGAACGCAGCCAATGGGTGGGCGTGAGTCCAAAACTTTGCAGATTTGGGGGTCGTTGCCAGCTATCTAACCACTAAATTTAGTGGCTATATCTCCACAACTCTAAAAGATACATAAATTCCCGTTTTTGACGAAGCGTTCGGGCAGCTGTTGGCGGCTAGGGCAGTTTTGGTGAGCGTGGCATCCAAACTTTTGATGCAGTTTTTGCGGGGTTGCGAGTAGGTCTCTTTTCACCAAATTTGTTCTAGTTCTAGCTATATCGAATTTATCGATTTGCCAGCCCCCCAGTTATCGTAGAACCCCAATCTCGAAACTTTAATTTACTATGCGATAGGTAAAGAGAATTGGAAAGTTGCAAGTATCTAGCTTGAAGGGTGTGAAAAAAACTTGCACACATACGGACGGACAAACACCATGACGGACATTGAACAAAACCAATCAAGTGGAAACGTTGCAGACGGAAACCGCAGTCGTTTCTGTTACCAGTTTTAAAACCGGTAAAAAGAGGATTGATTGCAAAGGGGTACCGAGGCGGCAAAGGTGCACGCTGCCTTAAAGATTCTCCGTTGCAGATGGGGATGCCACCAGCTATCTTCCTTCCAAATTTGCTGACTCTAGCTCAAAGCTTTTAAAAGATGGGGAAAGGGGGGCTAGGGACGGTATGGGTGGGCGTGGCATCCAAATTTTTGTAGCAGATTTTTGTGGTATGTTAATTGCTGTATTCATACCAAATTTGGTGACTCTAGCTCGAAGTTTGTAAAAGGTGGGGAAAGGAGGACGGAATGGGTTGGCGAAGCTCCGAAACTTGGGATTTTTCGCTACCAGCTATCTTGCTACCAAATTTGATGGCTGTAGTTCTACAACTCTGGAAGATACACGCATGCAAAACATGTAGGTTTATCGGTTTGAGTTATCGAATTTATCGATTTGCCAGCCCCCCAGTTATCGTAGATCCCCAATCTTGAGACTTTTATTTACTATGTTATAGGTGAGGAGAATTAAAAAGTTTCATGTCTCTAGCTTGAAGGGTACGGAAAAAACTTGCGCACATACGGACGGGCAGACACCATGACGGACATTGCACAAACCCAATATAAGGGAGAATCAAATATGTTGGACACCCCTTCGGTTTTTGTGACATACATTTTTCAGAAATCAACGTAATTCGTTGGTATCGGTGGATGCGTTGAAATATTAAAAAGTTTAGGTCGGAATATCGGTATTTTCATTTTTATCTTTGAGAGCCGGCACTGAGAGCTATGTATCTGTCAACAAACGTGTGTCCGACTTATGTACAGTGTCCGAGAACGGGGCTTCTCCCTTACTCTTTACTTTCGGTAATGAGCATAATAAAATGTGACGATAAGGAGCATGTGCCAGAAGATCTTAAAGGCCTGTACGGATGAGCCCCGTACAGCTCCCGTACCGAATACATGAGTTTTACGGACCTTAACGAGCAGTTTTAAAAAATGCACATATTGTGGCGGTAGGCTAATAACTTTCTCTTAATAAATCGGAAATGCAGCTGTTTTGTATACTTAAATTCAAAATAATGATTCACGACCAAAGCGCGCTTCTTTTGTGTTTGAGTACAACTAACGCCCTGCTGCTGGCGGTTGTGAAAAAAGCAGGCTGCAAAACCAAAAAGCATTTTAGTGAACCCATATTTGATGGGCAGAGCTGAGATTACCAAAGATTATGCTAAACATAACTGAAACCACTCAAAAGACTCAAAGCAAATTCACCTTACTGATATAATAGATCAGTGGCAGTACAATCCAGTTTATATATTATTTAAATTGTATCTTATTAATTAATTAGTATATTTTTATTCAATACTTCTTGCGCAGCATCGACTGCCAAAACAATAAGTACGGCAATTTTCCGAAAAATGTACATGCCGGCTCTTGCCCGACTATTTCCAATTTCCTCCCACGCACATTTAACGACTACGTTATTAAAGTGCAACTTGCTCGTAATGTCCCACAAGACTGGCCGACGTCCATTGCCTTTATTAGAGCAACTTCTCCGATTCGCTATTAAAATTTTCAAACCTACTTCTGTTTGCCGACATCTTGTTTCACTTTTAAGGCCCTTAAACAGTTGCTGAACATTGATTCCATCAGTACTAACAGCACAGCTTTTATTTAACATTTTCATTGTTCAACACTAAGCTACTGCTTGTGACTAACAGAGCTGCATACCAGTGTTTCGTAACACGGTACAGGCGCTGTACGAGACTGTTTTTTTTATATGAAGTTTCTACGGTACGGGCGATGTACTAGCGTCTGCGTAGAGGCCTTAGAAGAGAAAATAATAATAAATAAAAAAAGAAAAGCATTTCGAAAGTTTGGAAATATTTCAAAAGGTCTGAAGACAAAAAACTCGCGAAGTGCTTAAACTGCAATAAAGAATATAAGGCCAGCGGAAATACTTCAAATCTTCAGGATCATTTAAAAAGGGAGATATCTGTATACTTGTAAATTACATATTTATAAATCTTTCAGGTTTGGATATTAAAGAAATTATAAGCTTTCAACCTCGTTTCGACGAAAACAATATAATATCTGCTACATCCACGGTCAGCAACGAAAGATCAAGTATGCAATCAATAAGCTCATATTTTAAAAGAGCGATGCATCATGATCCAAATTTCAAGCGAAAGAAGGATATTGATAATGCGTTGGCTATGATGATTGCCAGAGATGTTCAACTTTTCAACATAGTTGAAAATTAGGGGTTTGTAAGATATTCGCTATTATTGGATCCTCGCTATAAAATGCCAAACAAACCATATCTAAGAAACGTGGTAATGAAAGGTGTATTTTCTAAGAGCTTTGCGAAAGTGAAAAACTTTTTGAAGATGTAGCATATGTCAGTACTACTTGCGATTGCTGGACGTCATGTGCAAACGACAACTTTTTGACTGTAACATGTCATTTTGTCCAAGACTTTTCTATTCGCTCGGTTTCGCTAGAATCAAGAAAATTGTTGCACACAACAAACCATTCAGCAGAAAATATGGCTAATACATTAAGAGCCATTTTGAATGATTGGTGTATTTTATTTGCATCGTATCAGACAATGCACAAGTCATGCCGAAAGCGTGTGAGATACTAAAAATAATAAACTTGCCTTGTTTTGCACATTACTTGAACTTAGTGGTTCAAGATGCATTAAAACTTGAAAATAAAATTTAGCTTTGGAAAACTTGTTTTCAAAATGTAAAACAATTGTAAGATTTTTCAAGTCAAGCTCAATAGCTTATGAAAAAATTGAGATGGCTCAAAATTCATAAACACCGCTAAGTTTAATACAAGAAACACCAACTAGGTGGAATAGTTTCTACCACATGATTCAACGAATTCTTAAAACTAATGGTGCTTTATCGCAAGTACTTCTCGCCACCAAACACGCTCCGTTGCCACTTACTACCTATGAGATAGATATATTAAAAGATGTAGAACAAATATTTACATAACTTGAAGATTCAAAAAACAAGCATTCCAATTTCAATGTAATGCGGAAGAAGTTTCAAATTTATTTGATAATTATTTGACTCATTCAATAACTAACGGAGCAGCACCCACCATAGAAAACGAACTTAAACCTCATGTTGAAGGTATTAAATTTTTTGATCTTATAACAGAAAACAGACAGAAATATTCCTAACAATCGGTCAGATGCCATTATAACAAAACGTCATTTTCTAGCTGCAGCATTGGCACCCCAAGACACTGATCCACTGATAAAGGTACAATTCAATTTTTTTAATAACAAAAATATATAAAAAAATTTTATTCTTTTTGATGAAAGGTTAAGGTCCGGTTCCAGTACAATAAAAATTCCTCGCAGGAATTTGTGATATATTTTGGAAGAGTGGGCACAAGATTTTATAGTGTGACCATAGTCCACTAATTTGTGGTAAAAATATGGAATTTTGCCTTATGTAGTAAAGGAGAGACATGGCCACACTGAGGCTTTAAATTTAAAAAGTAAACAAACCCACAAACACAAAATAAACAAGTGGAAACGTTGCAGTCGGACGCAACCGACTGCGGTATACTCGATACCAGTATTAAAAATTTTGATGCCCATCCATGTGGGATGTCAATTGCTATCTTCATACCAAATTTGGTGACTCTAGCTCGAAGTTTGTATAAAGTGGGGAAAGGGGGGCTGGGGGCGGTATGGTTGGGCGTGGCATTCAACTTTTTGCGCAGATCTATGTGGGATGTCAATTGCTATCTTCATACCGAATTTGTTAACTCTAGCTCGAAGTTTGTATAAAGTGGGGAAAGGGGGGCTGGGGGCGGTATGGTTGGGCGTGGCATCCAAATTTTTGCTGCAGATCCTTGTGGAATGTCAAATGCTACCTTCATACCAAATTTGGTGACTCTAGCTCAAAGTTTGTATAAAGTGGGGAAAGGGGGGCTGGGGGCGGTATGGTTGGGCGTGGCATCCAAATTTTTGCTGCAGATCCTTGTGGAATGTCAAATGCTACCTTCATACCAAATTTGGTGACTCTAGCTCAAAGTTTGTATAAAGTGGGGAAAGGGGGGCTGGGGGCAGTATGGTTGGGCGTGGCATCCAAATTTTTGCTGCAGATCCTTGTGGAATGTCAAATGCTACCTTCATACCAAATTTGGTGACTCTAGCTCAAAGTTTGTATAAAGTGGGGAAAGGGGGGCTGGGGGCGGTATGGTTGGGCGTGGCATCCAAATTTTTGCTGCAGATCCTTGTGGAATGTCAAATGCTACCTTCATACCAAATTTGGTGACTCTAGCTCAAAGTTTGTATAAAGTGGGGAAAGGGGGGCTGGGGGCGGTATGGTTGGGCGTGGCATCCAAATTTTTGCTGCAGATCCTTGTGGAATGTCAAATGCTACCTTCATACCAAATTTGGTGACTCTAGCTCAAAGTTTGTATAAAGTGGGGAAATGGGGGCTGGGGGCGGTATGTTTGGGCGTGGCATCCAAATTTTTGGTGCAGATCCTTGTGGAATGTCAAATGCTACCTTCATACCAAATTTGGTGACTCTAGCTGAAAGTTTGTAAATAGTGGGGAAAGGGGGGCGGAATGGGTGGGCTTGGCTCCAAAACTTTGATGCAGATTTTTGAGGGTCACTGCCAGCTATCTTCCTACCAAATTTGGTGGCTCTAGCTCCACAACTCTGGAAGATACACGCATTCCCGTCTTTGACGAAGCGTTGGGGTGGATGGGGGCGGCTAGGGTAGGATCGGTGGGCGTGGCATCCAAACTTTTGATGCAGTTTTTAGGGGGTCATCATCACCTATCTTGGCACCAAATTTGGTGGCTCTAGCTCAAAAACTTTGGGAGATATAGCCATTTCTGATTTCAAAATGCGGGGGGGCTGGGGGCGGAATGGGTGGGCGCGGCTCCAAAACTTTGATGCAGTTTTTTGGGGATCGCTACTAGCTATCTTCCCACCAAATTTGGAAGCTCTAGCTCCACAACTCTGGAAGATACACGCATTCCCGTTTTTGACGAAGCGTTGGGGTGGATGGGGGTAGCTAGGGCAGTGTCGGTGGGCGTGGCATCCAAACTTTTGATGCAGTTTTTAGGGGGTCATCATCACCTATCTTGGCACCAAATTTGGTGGCTATAGCTCAAAAACTGAGGGAGATATATGCTTTTTTGACTTTAAAATTCGAGGGGGCTGGGGGCGGAATGGGGGGGCGTGGCTCCAAAATTATTGATGCAGTTTTTTGGGGGTTGCTAGTAGCTATCTTCTTACCAAATTTGGTAGTTCTAGCTGTAAGGATGTGCGAAATATGTGGATTTATCGGTTTTGAGTTATCGAATTTATCGATTTGCCAGCCCCCCAGTTATCGTAGAACCCCCATCTTGACACTTTAATTTACTATCCCATAGATAAAGAGAATTGAAAAGTTTCAAGTCTCTAGCTTGAAGGGTGTGGAAAAAACTTGCATACATACGGACGGACAGACGGACAGACGGACAGACACCATGACGGACATTGCACAAAACCAATATACTAGTTACCTTCGGTATCGAGTATAAAAATATAAGATAAATAGTGCGAATATGCTTATTCCGTTGTTGGTAGCATATTTTGTTGCAGTGTCAATACTTTCCCATGTTGTCTCACCGAAATAAAGTCAAAATGTTTTTTTTTTTTCTTTCAACCTCCAATGGTATGGTCGCGACTCGACTCATTTAATAAGCAAAATCTTGCCCTCGTGACTAAAATTTTCCACCCGTTTTTTGGTTTATCTTTCCATTATTATTTATAAGTTTTTATAAACGTTTTATAAAATGTGGTTGCTGGCCTGGGCACAAAAAGATATATGATTTGGTATTTCCTGCGCCAAGCGCCAGTGTGTACATCAACAAGAATAGAACTTATATAGAGTCGTCATGAGGCCAAATTCTGACTGCCAGTTGGAATAGGCAATCGTGGCGACACCTCTCTCACAAAGCGCTGCTGCTGCTTTTTTCTCTGCCAGCGCATTTCGTGCCCGAGTATATCAAGTCACTCAGCTTGGCGACTGTTATACACTTTTGTTTTCTCATAGCACAGCTAGCCAGCCATGCTCTGAGTATTTTGCTTGTATAAACATATGAGCGTGTCTACGTCACACGTATTATCATTTTTTATCATTTTTGCGACGTTGCCTTAGTGAAGCTATGCATTATACCCACATTCATATATATTTATATATGTTTGCTGTTTTGCTAGGATTTCTACTGATTTTTGTTATTTTGTTTGGGCCGGCTAGTGTTAGTGTGTTAGTGATTTTGTATTTCTACATGACATATTTAATTGTATGCGTAGCATTTGCCATGGCATTCATTGACCTTTCTCTAATTCAATTCAATTTGGTGCAGAATTTGTATTTTGCCTACAAAAACCTAAAAAGCAAACTTCCAAGGCAGCCAAATATCATATTTTGTGCTGATCGACCATTTGCAGTTTCAGGCAAACAGCAAAATAAACAAGCGTCTAGTAAAATAAGCAGCCTAATATCAGTTTTGCATTGCTGGTCATATATACTCTTTCATGTTTTCAGCTCTATGACCATTTTCAGCAATTTTGCCATCGCAACTACCATACGCTTATGCAGCGATGCGCACAAACTGCGAAAGTTTATTTAGTTGTGCATATGTCGATTTCATTTGCCGAAAACTCGGAATATAAGAAAATAAAGAATGAAAGAAAATAAACTAAGAACTAAAATAAAGGGTCGGCCAATGTTTCACATACATTCACATAGTTATATATGTATTTACATTTTGCTGCACACACTCATATCATTTTGCTGCTTATCGCCAATGTTCACCAAAAACCTAGACTTAGTGTCTATTTTACATTTTGCTGCTGATCGGTAAGCAAATTTTGTTTGACGCTTGTTTATATTGCTGTTCGCCTGATACTGCAAATGGTCGATCAGCACAAAATATGATATTTGGCTGCCTTGGAAGTTTGCTTTTTAGGTTTTTGTAGGCAAAATACAAATTCTGCACCAAATTGAATTGAATTAGAGAAAGGTCAATGAATGCCATGGCAAATGCTACGCATACAATTAAATATGTCATGTAGAAATACAAAATCACTAACACACTAACACTAGCCAGCCCAAACAAAATAACAAAAATCAGTAGAAATCCTAGCAAATCAGCAAACATTTATAAATATATATGAATGTGGGTATAATGCATAGCTTCACTAAGGCAACGTCGCAAAAATGATAAAAAAATGATAATACGTGTGACGTAGACACGCTCATATGTTTATACAAGCAAAATACTCAGAGCATGGCTGGCTAGCTGTGCTATGAGAAAACAAAAGCGTATAACAGTCGCCAAGCTGAGTGACTTGATATACTCGGGCACGAAATGCGCTGGCAGAGAAAAAAGCAGCAGCAGCGCTTTGTGAGAGAGGTGTCGCCACGATTGCCTATTCCAACTGGCAGTCAGAATTTGGCCTCATGACGACTCTATATAAGTTCTATTCTTGTTGCTGACAGGCGAAGACGCCTCAAGGACAAAAATATAAACATGCGCTTGTTCCTAAATAAAAATGAAGGCTCATGGATTAGAATTCAATGTAACACAAATGTGCCAGTATCCAAGGTTACGGAATTCCATTAATTTTTACATAATGTAAACATAATCATTAAGTATTAAGAAAGTAAAATATCTCTTGGAAAATACAGTGAGTATGTAAAAGTCAACTTATAAACATGTTAATATGTTATATGGTATATATTTTAAGTTTGAATAATATGAATTGGCTTGAAAAAAATAAAAATAAATATAAATTGGATTGGATTATAATTTGAACATTAAATGGCTAACAATAACAATATACTAAATTTAAAGAAGTATATGCAACTTTCAGTAAGTACTTACTGAAATTTCACCAATTATTGAATATTTTTCTTTAAAAATTTTATTTTTTTAATAGGAAATAAGTATTAAAAAAAAGAATTTAACTTAATCGAAGTCTAAAATATTGGAAAAAGTTATAAAATCCCTATAATATGTCCATTAAGGCATACTATCGAAAACCATCGATTGCTTACCGATGGTTTATGCAAAACAATCGTTCACTATCGATTGTAAAGACTTTCGATAGCTTTTCACATCTATTTGCAACTTATCACAAACAAAAAAAAGCGAATAGCTGCGTTCAGGGAACTAAGCGCTTACAATACATGTTAGAAATGAAATTAATGAAAAATAAAATAAACTAGAGATAATAACATAAATAATATAAATTTTTAAATATCGATAGTGATAATCTGCTGATCAACAAATAGACTAGTAATAATAAGATAAATAATTTTCATTTTTACATATAGTGATAATCAGCTGATAAACTAAGCAGTGCGTTCACAAGTTTTCAGCGATTAGCACTAAGCGCTTAGTAAGCTGCTTTATAACCGCTTAGTTCCCTGAACGCAGCCATAGCTTACTAAGCGCTTAGTGCTTATCGCTCAAAACTTGTGAACGCACTGCTTATCGATATTTAAAAATGTAAATTATTTATTTTATTATTAAAAGTTTATTTTATTTTTTTATTAATTTCATATTTTTAATTATATTTAAATGAAGTCTTAAAATACATGTCGTATTAAAATAAACCATTTGCACAAAACAATTAACAGCTGTTCAATCACTAAGCGCAAAAGCAAACAAATTTTACGCTTACAAAGATGGCGGGCGCTGACTACACATGTTTAAAGAGCGCTTACTAAGCAGAACGTTCAGCGAACGATTACTAAACATGTATTGTAAGCGCTTACTTCCAAGAACGCAGCCAATGGGTGGGCGTGAGTCCAAAACTTTGCAGATTTGGGGGTCGTTGCCAGCTATCTAACCACTAAATTTAGTGGCTATATCTCCACAACTCTAAAAGATACATAAATTCCCGTTTTTGACGAAGCGTTCGGGCAGCTGTTGGCGGCTAGGGCAGTTTTGGTGAGCGTGGCATCCAAACTTTTGATGCAGTTTTTGCGGGGTTGCGAGTAGGTCTCTTTTCACCAAATTTGTTCTAGTTCTAGCTATAAGGATGTGCGAAATGTATGGATTTATCGGTTTTGAGTTATCGAATTTATCGATTTGCCAGCCCCCCAGTTATCGTAGAACCCCAATCTCGAAACTTTAATTTACTATGCGATAGGTAAAGAGAATTGGAAAGTTGCAAGTATCTAGCTTGAAGGGACAAACACCATGACGGACATTGAACAAAACCAATCAAGTGGAAACGTTGCAAACGGAAATCGCAGTCGTTTCTGTTACCAGTTTCAAAACCGGTAAAAAGAGGATTGATTGCAAAGGGGTACCGATGCGGCAAAGGTGCACGCTGCCTTAAAGATTCTCCGTTGCAGATGGGGATGCCACCAGCTAACTTCCTTCCAAATTTGCTGACTCTAGCTCAAAGTTTTTAAAAGGTGGGGAAAGGGGGGCTAGGGACGGTATGGGTGGGCGTGGCATCCAAATTTTTGTAGCAGATTTTTGTGGTATGTTAATTGCTGTGTTCATACCAAATTTGATGACTCTAGCTCGAAGTTTGTAAAAGGTGGGGGAAGGAGGACGGAATGGGTTGGCGATGCTCCGAAACTTTTATGCGATTTTTGGGGTTCGCTACCAGCTATCTTGCTACCAAATTTGGTGGCTGTAGTTCTACAACTCTGGAAGATACACGCATGCAAAACATGTAGGTTTATCGGTTTGAGTTATCGAATTTATCGATTTGCCAGCCCCCCAGTTATCGTAGATCCCCAATCTTGAGACTTTTATTTACTATGTTATAGGTGAGGAGAATTAAAAAGTTTCATGTCTCAAGATTGAAGGGTACGGAAAAAACTTGCGCACATACGGACGGGCAGACACCATGACGGACATTGCACAAACCCAATATAAGGGAGAATCAAATATGTTGGACACCCCTTCGGTTTTTGTGACATACATTTTTCAGAAATCAACGTAATTCGTTGGTATCGGTGGATGCGTTGAAATATTAAAAAGTTTAGGTCGGAATATCGGTATTTTCATTTTTATCTTTGAGAGCCGGCACTGAGAGCTACGTATCTGTCAACAAACGTGTGTCCGACTTATGTACAGTGTCCGAGAACGGGGCTTCTCCCTTACTCTTTACTTTCGGTAATGAGCATAATAAATGTGACGATAAGGAGCATGTGCCAGAAGATCTTAAAGGCCTGTACGGATGAGCCCCGTACAGCTCCCGTACCGAATACATGAGTTTTACGGACCTTAACGAGCAGTTTTAAAAAATGCACATATTGTGGCGGTAGGCTAATATCGGAAATGCAGCCGTGTTTTGTACACTTGAATTCAAAATAATGATTCACTTCCAAAGCGCGCTAGTTTTGTGTTTGAGTACAACCAATAACTATTTACTTATTGGTACAGCTAACGCCCTGCTGCTGGCGGTTGTTAAAAAAAAAAAAACTGGCTGCAAAACCAAAAAGCATTTTAGTGAACTCATATTTGATGGGCAGAACTGATTTACCAAAGATTATGCTAAACATAACCGAAACCACTTAAAAGACTCAAAGCAAATTCACCTTACAGATCTATACCTTGTAATAGATCAGTGGCAGTACAATCCAGTTTATATGTTATTTAAATTATACCTTATTAATTAGTTAATATATTTTTATTCATTACTTCTTGTGCAGCATTGACTGCCAAAACAATAAGTATGGCTCTATTGGAACCTGAATTAGGTCAACTTTATTAAAATTTTCCGAAAAATTTATATGCCGGCTCTTGCCCAACAATTTCCAATTTCCTCCCACGCGTATTTAACGATTATTAGAGTCCAACTTGCTCGTAATGTCTCACATGACTGGCCGACGTTCCATAGCTTTTATTAAAGCCATTTTCTCCGAATCGCTATTAAAATTTTCGAATTTACTTTTGTTTGCCGACATCTTGTTTCACTTTTTAGGGGCCGTAAAATAATTGCTGAACATTGATTCCAGCAGTAACAACAGAACAGCTTTTATTTAACATTTTCATTGTTCAACACTTAGCTACTGCAAGTGACTAACAGAGCTGCAGACAAGTGTTTCGTAATACGGTACGGGCGCTGTACGAGACTGTTTTTTTTTTTTTTATATGAAGTTTTTACTGTACGGGCGATGTACTAGCATCTGCGTAGAGGCCTTAATCCTAAATTACTAAAGCATGATGACTTATTACACATAACATCAGATAAAATACTTAACATTAAAACATCCACTTGGTTAAAATCTGATACAAAAGAAATTTAAAATATATACCATACTGTTGGAAATACACCTGGCCACACTCTTCACATACAGTACATATCGATAAATCGACATGCTTCTTCTATCCAGTCGTTGATCTGATGATGTCTCGAGCGCGTCAACAAGCGGACTGCGCAACTCCGTATATTGAATTTACTACAATCGCTATCAACTGTACTTTAATATAAATAAACTAATAAATTTACCACACATACCCAGATAAAAATAATAATATTTTAACAGAAACAATTCAGAAAAAATATTTTATAAATAATAATAAAGTATATGGCACAACAGCCAAAAATCAAATAATTAATAATTGTAATTGCCACCGGACGGGTTGCAGGATGCGGATAGCGCAAGGCCTCTAGTAGAGGTTAGCTGCGAATAGCGACTTGTCGTAAATAAGCATACCTAGAACAACAGCGAGTACCACACCGTTATGTGGGACAGACAAGGCGCTTGTCTGACCGCCTTCTTAACATAGTCTTACACACACCCTTCTCCTACACAACGGGCAGTGGTGACGTCCTAGGGCAAGGGTGCCATTTCACCCCCCGAAGCCAGAGTGTTATGTGGTCCGTGCTCATTGGCTGGTTTGCAGTCAGGGGTAACCGACTGTATTTGAACGGAGCCTCACCGATACCTGGCCGCCTCGGTGAGTATACCTGGCCCCGGCGTGTTAGTGGGGGCTATGACACGCCGGTACTACTTTCCCCTACACTCGTGGGATCTATATGGACACTAATAAATTTTTTAATAACATGCGGAGCTTAACCGCAACCCAACAGCAGAGCTGATGGAAGAGATGGCTCTGGACAAAGGCGGCAATCTGACGCCGCGCGGGGGCCAGACCCCCAAAAGCACGGCCAAGCAGGCCGCTAAACGGACGGACGTACGGAGTGGGTCTCCAGTGCCCGGCACTGCGCCGGCGGCTGCCCTGCGGGCTAATGCAGCAAGCGGGGGAGACGCCGCAACACCCTCTTCTGTTCCACAGAAGAGGCTGCAAAAGAAGCCGCCTCTACCGGCACCGGGTCAGCCTGGCGGCTCTAGCGACCCGCTAAGTTAAGGCCTCAGCGCACAGTGGTTGCGCCCATAGGCCAAAAATCAAAAAATTCATTACAACAAAAATTTACGAAAAGTAAACAAACCGCCTCTAAAATGTCCAAGCTTCTTCATTGCAAACCAGATTTTACTGTAAATCTAACGGGACTTTTTAAGAATAGAATTAAGGCTGTGAACACGTGTTCATTTTCAAAGCGCAGCTGCGCGCATCGCGAATGCTTCACAACAAAACCGAACTTTAAAGTGATCAGTTCATCATTTACGTGCCAAATTAAAATTCTTTGTGATGGATTTTGAAGTTGAAGGTATTTACTATAAAATGTGATGTAATTTGACTTATTAATAATTATTATTATATTAATTTGAAGTAATACATGTATTTTGTCTATATTGTGAACGTCTTTTCTACGTTAAGCTGGAGTTTTAGTTGTGACCCCACAAAGATCCACAATAAGTGTGTATGCCTATGTGTTTGACTGGCTTTAAAGGTAATAAATGCGCAAAAATTTTCTGCATAAATTTGCATATTTGCCTAAAATCGTAAAAATACTAACACCGTCTTAACTTTTTCAGGGTCAGTTTGGCCGCACAAACATGTTTTTTCGTTTATCTACTTGTTGTGCTGTTGCTCTGTTTTCGTAAGTCGTGCTTGTGTTTAACTTTCCAAAACTATTTGTTCATTTATTAATAGTTTTTATTTTGTTTGATATTCCCTTGCATTAAATTTGAACAGGTTTGTTGAGCTATTGAGCTTTTTCAATAGCTATCGAAATTTGCGAAATGTCACTAAACAATTATAAATGCTGCGAGATTTGCATTACTGAGTATAATATGTATATTTTAATTTTCCTTCGTGGCCGAACTTAAATTAATTAACAATTGTTTAAAGTTGTGTATTGCAACTAACCCCGATTTGGGCTGTGCAATGATTAGCGATTTTTTCGTTTGTCGCGAGACAGACAAACGACCGAAGTTGAGCTGCCGACGAATTTGATAGAACTGAGCGGCTGAAGAGCTGCAGCAGCGGCTTGCACTCAGCTGAAGGCCAAGGGCAAACAATAGACAATGTAATAAACGAAATATAAGAGCTTATGCAAAACAATAGTTGGACTTTACGTTAAGTTGCTCTTATGCTGCGCAGAGCATGATAGGTTATAGCGATTAGAGATAAGAGTGTTATGGTTCTGTTGATGCTGGTTTTGGTTTAGTTAACTGCGTAACCAAACATTCTCCCCCCGTTGGAAGACATGGGCTTTCAACAACATCTTGTTTGGGAAGTGCACATAATTTGCGCACAGCTCTCTTGATGATCCCAGTTGATGTCTTGAGAACAGCTACTCGGGAGACGCCGTCAGCACCAGCAACAAGCTCTACCACACGAGCCAGTGGCCATTTAAGGGGTGGCAAGTTTTCGTCCTTTACCAGAACGACATCATTGATAAGAACACCAGGCTGCGATGTCCGCCATTTGGAGCGCTGCTGAAGAAGCGTTAAATATTCCTCACGCCAGCGATTCCAGAAAATTTGTTGGTAATACGCTATACGCTGCCAGCGATCTAGGCGGCTAACGTTCAACGCCGTGACAGCAGGCTCTGGGTACAGTACGAGTGGCACACTACCAAGGAAGTGCGCAGGGGTTAGTACATCCAGATCTGCAGGGTGCTCTGAAAGTGGAAAAAGAGGTCGTGAGTTTATTATAGCGGCAATGTGGCAAACGAGTGTGCGAAGATCATCCAGGGGCAAAAGCGAGGGTCCGACCGATCGATAAAAATGATATTTTGCTGTCTTCACAGCCGCCTCCCAAAGTCCACCGAAGTGTGGCGAACGAGGTGGGATGAAATCCCATTCAATGTCATCGGAAGTACAAAACTCTCGGACAGCGTCGATGTGCTTCTCGCTGAGGAAGAGCCGCTTGAGATCAGCTAGTTCATTCTTGGCTCCCACGAAATTAGTAGCACTGTCCGACCATATGCGAGTAGGTTTACATCTAGTTAGAATGAAACGCTTAAGTGCATTTAGAAAAGCTGCTGTAGACAAATCAGGAACCAGTTCGAGATGCACTGCCTTTGTCGCAAAGCAAATGAACACCGAGATGTAGCATTTTACAGGACCTTTGTTTCGAACTTCACTCTTGAAGTAAAATGGTCCACAGTAGTCCACTCCAGTGACAGCGAAAGGATGCGAACCACTCACACGATCCCGGGGAAGATCCGCCATGATTGTCTCAGCTAGGACCAGTTTAGCTCGAAAGCACATGATGCATTTGCTTGTCACGCTGGAGACAGTTTTGCGACCACCAATAGGCCAATAGTGGAGCCGAATGTGAGCAAGAAGCGAACGAGGTCCAGCATGCAGATGACGCCTGTGAAAATGCATGATGACGGCGCGTGTGACAGGATGATGGCTTGGAAGAATTACAGGATGCTGCGCATCGAAATCCAGACTCGAGTGCTTTAGACGGCCACCAACACGAAGAAGTCCAAACTCATCCATGAACGGGGTAAGCGAGGCAATAGAGCTGGATGATTTGATCATTCGTCTGCTTTGAAGAGCCCTATATTCATCGCTTAGGTTAGCCATCTGGATGCTGCGCAACAGTAATTGGGTGCCTTTGTGTATCCACTCTACTGTAAGACCGGGATGCCTGATTTGATATCGAAATTTATGTATGAAACCGAGCACACGCCGTAGGAGTTTACAAATTTACATCCTATGCTGACATCAGAAGATTTAGAAACACCAATTAGTACTCTTTGCCGGAGCTCTGGAAGCGTCTGGGCCGGCAGACATGATGCAGGCCATTCGCACTCTCCCTTGGTTAAGAAATCGGGACCATGAGACCATAACGATGATTCTATAAGCTCGCTGGGAAGTGCTCCTCTAGAAAGAATGTCTGCCGGATTGCATGCCGTTGGTACGTAGCGCCATTCCATTCCTGTCGATAATTCTTGGATTAACGATATGCGATTAGCTGTGAACATTTGGAATCGGGAAGGCTCATCACGTATCCAAGATAAGACAACTGCAGAATCTGACCAGCAATAATACCTACAATTGAACAAATTCATTTGAGCTACCTCTCGAATTAGCTGTGAAAGAAGTGCAGCAGCAGATAACTCCAGCTTTGGTATTGTAAGAGTACGCAAGGGTGCCACTCGAGACTTAGAGCAAAAAAGATGAGCTACGCGCCTTCCACCTGTTATAGATACGACGTAAATGCATCCACCGTAGGCTTCAATGCTAGCATCACTAAATCCATGAACTTCGATGATGCCCTTTGGAACTATAACCAGACGCGGAAGCTTTATTTTCTCCGTATGAGAAATGTCAGCACACAAACTGTTCCAGGAACAATGCAGGGAAGCGGGAAGACTTTCATCCCAATCCAAATGTTCTCTCCAAAGGTGCTGCATAAAGATCTTGGCCTTGGATATCACGGGTCCGATAAGCCCAAGCGGATCATAGAATCGAGCAATGGTAGAAAGTACAGTCCGTTTGCTAGGCTTGCCAGGCGCTTTCATTGGAGAGAAGTTAAACAGAAGGCAGTCTGAAGCTGGATCCCATGCCAATCCAAGCGTCTTAGTGATATCTGTGCCATCATCAAACTTTAGAAAGGTCTCTTTGTCTTCATCAGGCACCTGTTGAAGCACGCTAGGATCATTGGAACACCATTGCCGAAGCTTGAAATTCCCTTTCCGTAAAAGACTGACTGTTTGATGCATGACTTCAACTACTTCTTGGGCAGAGTCGCCTCCAGTGATGAGATCATCTACGTAGAAATCGCGCAAGACCACCATAGATCCAACAGGAAACGATCTTCTTTCATCAATGGCCAATTGCTGCATGGCCCGAACTGCCAGAAAAGAAGCTGGCTTTGTGCCATAGGTAACGGTATCGAGTTTGAAAACTTGAATTTTCTGATGAGGCGCATCACGCCAAAGGATGCATTGCAGGTACGAGTCGGATTCAGCCATCCTAACGCACCTATACATTTTGCAAATGTCACCAGTCAAGGCTACTGGAAATGTTCTAAATTGCAAAAGAGTGCTGAAAAGCTTGCGTTGAATTGTTGGGCCTGTCATGAGGATTTCATTAAGCGAATAACCAGACGAAGACACAGCTGAACCATCAAACACAACTCTAAGCTTAGTGGTTGAGCTATCCTCTTTCAGCACGCAATGATGAGGTAAATAATACTTGCAGCGACTTAGCATGTGCGACTCAACAATAGACATGTGATTAAGGTCCACATACTCTTTGATGAACGCGGAATACTGAGACTTCAACTCAGGATGACGCTCCAATTTGCGTTCCAAAACCAAAACGGCGATAAGCTTGCTGATAGGAATCCCCAATCAGATCCACAGGATGTTTAACTGGAAGGCGAACCGAATATTCGCCAGTGCCTAAACGAGCAAAGGTTTGTTTAAAATGGGCTTCACAGTCAAGTTCCTCCTTAGTAGATTCATTTACTACACTAGAGCAGGATTCTAACTCCCAAAAACGACGTACGATTTCATCAAGCTTATGATCAGGGCTAGTAGTTGGCGTTGAAATCGAGCGAGTGGCCATCAATGAGGCAGGGCTTGTTGACGACGTTCCTCCTGTCACTATCCAACCTAATTGAGTTTTTTGGAGAATGGGTAAGCCAGGAGCGAGTTTAATTTGGCCAACGCATAACAATTCAAAAAACAGAGCAGCTCCAATTAGAAGATCGATTTGTTGCGGCTTAAAGAATTCTGGATCAGCCAATCGAATATTTGAGGGTATATTCCAACGATCAGTGCTAACACCATAGCTCGGCTGATTTCCAGTAACAGATGGAGCTATTAAAACTGAGATGCTAGCAGCGTAGTCAGTTGTTCGCGATTTAAGACTTATATCAGCTGCATAGCCTTCTGAGTCAACACTAGACTCCCCTAGTCCTGAAATCAAAGTAGGCGACCGATGCTTACGTAGCTGGAGGTAGTGAGCTAAACGGGATGTAATAATGTGCACCTGCGAACAAGAATCGAGTAGAGCACGGCAAGAAACAAGAACACCAGTGCGACTCCTAATGCTGATGACAGCAGTTGCCAATAGCACAATGTCTTGACTGAGATTTTGGGCTACAAGTGTTGACGAGGATTTTGCAGCAGGCGCATGCGGAGCAGATATAATTTGAGAGCCCTCAATCTGAGTCTCAAAATGAAGAAGAGTGTGATGCTTGGCCTTACAACGATTGCAGGCGGTCGAACTGCACTCTTTCATTCTATGCCCCTTGCGCAGGCAATTAATGCAAAGAGACAGCTTCTTAACCTCGCGAAGACGCAGTTGCGGAGACAGATTTCCAAAACGGGAGCAATTGTAAATCAAATGGCCTGATGATTCACAAAACACGCATTCATTTGTGCTGGAGTTAGTAGCGACAAAGGCTTTTCTACTGGTGTAGGGTTGTTTCCACTGAGTAGCGTTCGTTCCACATTTTCCAACCTTTGACATCGTCTATCCAAAAAAGCCATGAATTGTTCACAGGTCGGGATTGTATCCATCGGTGCTGTCTCCTCCCAACTGGTCTGAGTTGCCTTGTCCACTTTCTGTAGCAAGCTGTGCACAATAATAAAGCCTGCAATCTGCTCAACGCTGCCCATGCCTTGAAGAGCGCGGATGTTGGCGTTTACGGTATCCGAAAGGGTTCGAAGTTTAACCGCTGACGACGACTCGATGCAATCCAAACCCAAAATCTCAGTGACATGTGCCTGAAAAATAAGACGCTTGTTATTAAACCGCTTTTTTAGTAAATCTAACGCAATTGAATAGTTAGCACTGCTGATTTCCAACGATGAAACACACTCCAGGGCTGGTCCTTTCAGGCACGATCGCAAATGCTGAAACTTCTCTACATCTGATAATCCTGAGTCGCTGTCAATGATTGACGAGAACATTGAAATGAAATCTGCATACTTTGTGTAGCCTCCGCTGAACTCTGGAAGCTTAAGCTCAGGCAATCGAATCCGGCTCTGAGACAATGTGTGATTGTCAGCAGATGCTTCATGCCTCATGGTCGAACACAAAGGCGATGATAACTTTCGCTTATTAAGTTCGCGGCGCAAGCTAGTCTCAACGAGTATTGATAATTCTTCAAAAGATTCACGTAATTCACTCCCGATTTCATTATAATCCAGCTCCTCCAATGCGTAATGCATACTGTTGAATTGCTGCTGCGCGCTTTCAAGACCCTTAAGCCGGATCGCCAATTCCTCTTCGCTGAGATGCCCAATATGCTCCGGAGCAATAGCTTTGGCCATCCGCTTCACTTGCTCGTTAAAAGCCTCGGCCTTAGCTTTATAAAACGGAGCACCAAGTGACGGAACTGCAGGATTATTAATCACCTCAACAGTATTCGGCATGTTGAATATGTTTTTGATTTTATATGTACACGCACGCGAAATAAAGTTCTAGAGCCACTGAATGTCGGACACTGGCAAGCTATTGTTTAAAGCACAGAGTATGTCAATCACAATTCAATTTATTGCCTCGAAAAACACTTTCATATATTACAGTTTTGTATGCACTGAATTCTTGCGATTTACTTATTTTTGCAAGTGCAGCTGGTAACAACGTAACGATTTAATTGCACCAATATACCAAGGTCAAAAAGGGCAAACACCTTGAGCACAAGCAAATGCAAAGCGAATCGGGAGCAGCAATAGCAATGCAGAAACGATTGCTGCAGCGGTAAAATGTTTAAAGAGACAAGAGAAGATAATGCGCGGGCGTCAATGCAGGTCAAACACCTTAATGCAAAAGTGAACGCAAAAACGAAGCGACAACTGCGAAAACGATAAAAGAGCGCGGGCGCGCTTTACTAACTCTATAAGTTAAATAATTTTTAATTATTTAAACAAATGCAGAGTATCACGTCGGGGTCACCAAATGTTGAGCTATTGAGCTTTTTCAATAGCTATCGAAATTTGCGAAATGTCACTAAACAAACTATAAATGCTGCGAGATTTGCATTACTGAGTATAATATGTATATTTTAATTTTCCTTCGTGGCCGAACTTAAATTAATTAACAATTGTTTAAAGTTGTGTATTGCAACTAACCCCGATTTGGGCTGTGCAATGATTAGCGATTTTTTCGTTTGTCGCGAGACAGACAAACGACCGAAGTTGAGCTGCCGACGAATTTGATAGAACTGAGCGGCTGCAGAACTGCAGCAGCGGCTTGCACTCAGCTGAAGGCCAAGGGCAAACAATAGACAATGTAATAAACGAAATATAAGAGCTTATGCAAAACAATAGTTGGACTTTACGTTAAGTTGCTCTTATGCTGCGCAGAGCATGATAGGTTATAGCGATTAGAGATAAGAGTGTTATGGTTCTGTTGATGCTGGTTTTGGTTTAGTTAACTGCGTAACCAAACAAGGTTCTTCTTATAAGTTTGTGTTTGCACGTTCCTATGTTTTCAATTTATGGTGCGGCGAAAAGGGAAGCGCCGTAGAACGACAAAAAAAATTGATTGAAGACATGGAAGCGAACATCATAAAAAAGGGTATATTGCTGACATAAGTGAGCTAGCAAAGCGAATCGTATACATATGCAAAAGGATTGTAGCGTTTTGGGTAAAGCACAATCGCATGAAATCGTTAATTCTCCAAAATAAATCTGATTGGATGAATGAAAAAGAAAGAATTCCGTTAAGCTGTGCCCAAGATGTGACCCCATCCACACATCCAAAAGTTATAGCCGTGGACGACCGAGAACAGATTTTATGGAAGCTTCTCAGCGGACAAAACGACGAAGAATTGCTGAGCTGACAAAAACTGACGAATCTATGGGTACTGTCTTACGCTCATGCAACTCATCTCAACTAACGCTTACTGAATTTAATGTGGATGAAGTCTTGTCACTCTTTCTTGATGCAAATATGAGTAAACATCAATATTTGCTTATTCGTAGTTTTGTCAATAGTAAGACTTCCGTAAATTTTAGATTTTTTAGCGATACGAAGTTGTCTGCTGATATAACAGGATTGGATGAAAATGTTTTAATTAGGTGTGCGACATTACTGCAATGAATGGCATCTGGGTATAAAATAAATACAGAAAAATTTGGAAGCTTTGCACTTGACACCGCAAAAATGCTAATTAAACAGTACCCATGGTATTACCTTCCACCTTCAGTTCACAAAGTTTTAGTACACGGTCCTGAAATTATAAGTTATGCGCTTGTTTCCATAGGAGAGTTATCTGAAGAAGCTGCCGAGTCAAAAAACAAAGATATAAAAAATTTTAGAGAGGTCCACACAAGAAAAATGTCACGAGTTGACACAAATAAGGGTTTGTTGAATAGATTGCTCTTAAGCTCAGACCCATAACTGGGCAAAGAATATTACCGTGCACAAAAAAAAAAAAAAACAAAACAAAATTGTTAAGCGGTGTGCATTTGTTGCTTGAATAATAAAAAAAAACATAATACATGAATTTGTGATTGTTTTTACTTTTGGGGACTAAGATTTCGACAACGTTCTCATTAAGAGGTCAAATATTAAATTTAGGTTTTGAAATTTTGTTTTATTATTTTCCGATTTTAGCCAAATTTGGTAAGGATGCGTGAACCTGCACCAAAAACATAATCTGTGAGTTTGGTTAAGATTTCTTGAAAAACAAAAAGTTTTTCATACAAAATGTTGATTTTTAACCGATCGTTCCGATGGCAGCTATATGATATAGACGTTCGATATGGCCAATTTTTTCATTAAATATTTAAAATATTTTTCTAGATTTTTGGTAGAAATTTTATAACGATTGGTCCACTAGAAGTATTTATGACCGCGGCTCCATACAAGCCCGACCACTGTGCAGCGGAGCCGGTCGCAAATGGTACCTCCGGTACCTCGAGCGTGGCTTGAAGCCGGAAGAGGCTCGCAAGAGAGCGCTGGAGCATCGGGCCCCGACCGCATCTCCAGTTGGGCGTATCGACGGCCAGGCCGTGGCGGGGAAGAAGCGACCTCTTCAGCACTTGTCGCCTACTGAAATCCCCATTGACCCTAAGAGGCCGAAAAGTAGAGACAACGCAACTCCGGAGGGCCAAGGTACCTCAAGCGGTTCGAAGCGACCGAAGGCGGCCACGTATGCCAGTATAGCTAAGGGCACTAACCATGCTATACTGGCTCGTGAATTCCCGAGGAAGCGGCTTACCAAGGAGGAGTTGTCGGCGGTGGAGTCCTGGTAGATGAGATGAGGAAGGGCTGGACCGCCAACCTCAACTTAAATGGCATCCTATTCCGGGATGGTTTGGTCTTAGTGGACTGTCTGGACGAGGATGCCAGGAAGTGGCTGGAGCTGAAGGTGCCCAGCATCAGTGCCGCAGTGGGTGTGGAACTCCGCACATGCCCACAAGGAGAGATACCGGAGACTAACATCGTCACGGTGTACCTGCCACGCACGGCTGGTGAGACGGTTGAGAAATCTCTTGGACTGCTCATTGAGCAGAATAAGGGTCTTCTCACCGAGACGTGGCGCATTCTCATGCGCCTTGAAACCAAGGGCGGAAAGGTGCTGACCTTTGGTTTGGAGGATGAAGCTCTATCACTCCTCAGCAATAGGGGAATGATGGTGAGCTTCAGATTTGGTCAGCTGAGGTGCCGGCTGCACAAAAAGCAAGCCGCGAAAGAGACGGCTGTAGGGTGCAAGCAGACGAAGTGCCTGGCACCTCTTCTGCTGCAGCACCCTCCGATGAGGCAGCCGAAGCAGAAGCGATTGCAGCCTGGAAAGCCGAATTTTACTCGGACTTGTCACGGTTATACTTGCGCAGTGACGTAGGCACTGGAAGCGATGAGAAGGCGTCCGATGATGAGCAGACACCCACCGGGACGTTGTCAGAGGCATATCTGACGCTCTCGGAAGGGGAACCTAAGCTCTAAGGATGCTGGCCACCAGCGTGGCACAGATCAACCTGCATCACGCGAGGGCAGCTTCGGCTGTCATCAGCAGGTTGATCTCCAGGTCTGACCTGGGGCTGGTGCTCATCCAGGAGCCATGGGTCCTCAGAGGTAGGATCTGCGGCCTTGATCAAGTAAGTTCGCAACTAGTTGTAGATATGAGGGAGACATCGCCAAGAGCATGCATCTTGGTCCGAAAGAACACTAACTTTCTTTGTCTCTCCAAATTCCTCAGCAAGAATCTTGTAGCAGTGCTAATCACTGGCGTGTTCGGGAGTATGGTGGTGGCGTCAGCCTACTTCCCGGGAGATAATGCGGAAGCCCCCCCAACAGAGGTTCGGGATCTGGTGGCACACTGCAGCAGCAATAGACTCCCATTGCTGCTGGGATGCGACGCAAACGCGCATAGCGTAGCGTGAGGCAGCACGGACAACAACAGTAGAGGTGAGTGCTTGCTTGACTATCTTGTAGCTAATGACCATATGGTGTTCCACTTTTATCACCAAAAATAGAGCCGAAGTACTTGATATTACTTTTGGCAATGGGGGTGCCTCTGGGCTGGTTTACAACTGGAGGGTCTCAACAGAACCGTCAATGTCGGATCACAGGATTATCCTCTTCGACATTAGTAGTAATTTCAGGATTAGGAATGTCATCAGGAATCCCCGGCGGACTGACTGGCCGCTCTACTAGTCACACCTGGGGTTAAATCTGAGCAGACTAAACCATAGTAGGAGGGTCTCTTCTCAGGAAGAGCTAGAGCAACTCTCGACAGAAGTTGGCGAGACGATTATGCATGCCTATCATGCAAGTTGTCCAACCAACTCCATAGAGTCCAACAGGGATAACCCTTGGTGGTACAGCAAACGTGCTCATTTCCGGAGATTTTGCTCCAACCTAGAGCAGGCCACACCTGCTGTGAGAGTCTTTAAGTCGATCTCGAAAGGCAAAGTGTTGTCCGAACTCTGCTTAAAAAGCCCAGATGGTTCCTTCACGGAAAATGAGGTGGAAAAGGCAGAACTTCTCCTGCAAACTCACTTTCCAATTTGTAAAACCATCACCAACACTGACAGCTGTTACGAAACGGTTCCCATCAGGAGACCGGACTGGAGCCTGGCTGCAGCCATAGTAACAGAGCAAAGAATAAGATGGACCATTGGTACGCATAGTCCCTACAAGGCCCCAGGCACGGACGGTATCCTCCCCGTCCATCTACAGAAAGGGATGGAACAGCTTATGGTGTTCCTGATTCGTATTTTCCGGGGTAGCCTAGCTATGGGCTACATACCTAGGGCCAGATGGCCAGGGTGATCTTTATCCCGAAAGTGGGGAAAAAGGACCCCTTTCACCCCAAATCTTTCAGGCCGATCAGCCTGACATCCTTCTTGCTAAAAACCTTTGAAAAGATAGTTGAAAATCACATCAGGATCTCGTACCTAGTGTTCAGTCCCCTGCATGATCACCAACATGCCTATAGAGAAGGAAAGTCGACAGAATCGGCTCTCCTTGACCAAGTAAACAGTCTTCAATGCTCAGTGAAGGCCAAAGGCGTTGCTCTTTGTGCCTTCATGGATATAGAGGGTGCTTTTGATAACACAGCACATGATGTTGTGGTTAGGGCGCTTCAGGGAAAAGGGGTTGAGCCAGGACTTACTCTCTGGCTAGGCAAGCTCCTTGACACTAGAATTGCGGAAGTCACTGTCAACAATTTGACGGTCAGGGCCCAAACCACCAGAGGTTGTCCACAGGGGGGTGTCCTCTCCTCTGGAGTCTCGTGGTGGAGCTACTAGTCAAACTTACAGATAATGGATTTGAATGCCAAGGCTACGCTGATGACATTACCATTGTCTGTTAAGGCAACTTCGAGAACACGCTATGTGATAAAATAACTCTGGGTCTTAAACTTTGCTTGGACTGGTGCAAAGACGTGGGGCTGAATATCAATCCAGCAAAAACCACAATTGTCGCCTTCACCAATCGTTACAAGTTAAAGTCCATAAGACCCATATCTATTGGGGGTACGGTAATTCCACTCTCTACGGAGATAAAGTATCTGGGGGTTATCCTGGACAAGAGACTTCTGTGGAAACTGCATATTGAGCATGCGGTACGCGAGGCTACAATAGCCCTAATGTGCTGTAGATCTCTCGCAGGGAAAAATTGGGGTGTGTCCCCCAAAAATCTTTCTGTGGATGTACACAGCAATGGTGAGGCCTATAGTCAGCTACGGCGCTGTGGTATGGGCGGGATGTGTTGACCTGGATGTCACTAAACGGCAACTGGCCAAACTCCAGAGACTTGCCTGCACGTGCATCTCGGGCGCAATGCGTTCGTGCCCGTCCTCAGCACTGGACGTACTGCCGGAACTTTTGCCTCTGCATGTCTACATCAAACACAGTGCGAACAGATCTATTATGAGATTGACAGGAGCGAACGCAATCACCTCTGTCACTAGTGCAACTGGCACACTGTTGGCCTTTCCGCAAGATGCGCAGATGGCCTTTTTTAGTTTCGAGTAGCTCTTTAAAACAGAGCCTAGCAATAAAGCAGAATGGACTAGTCTGTCGACCACCTATAATGTGAAACCACATGCTATTAGATGTTACACGGACGGATCATTAACAGATGAGGGTGCTGGAGCTGGAGTCTGCGGACCCCTGGGCAAATTGGGCAGCATTTTCCAAGCGGAAGTGCACGCGATTGAAAGATGTGCAACCTTCAACTTTGAGAGGGGATACGTTCATAGAGACATAGCCATTTTATCCGACAGCCAGGCAGCGATCAAAGTGCTTATAAAATCGTCTCCAAACTGGTTTGGCAATGTATTGAAGCACTCAACAGGTTGGGCAGTAATAACAAAGTCTCCATCTATTGGGTACCGGGACATGCGGGTGTTCCCGGCAATGAGGTCGCCGATATTTTGGCCAAGAGAGGAGCTAGCACTCCTTTCCAGGGCCCTGAACCTTTCTGTGGACTAGGACCAGGGTTTATCAGTCAGAGCAGTCGCATCGATCTGCTCAACGCATGCGAGGACGCTTGGCGCTTTTCACATGGGGCAAGACAGAGCAAGCGACTGCTTGGTAGCTACAACAAAAAGAGAACTGAGGACTGTCTGAAGCTGAGCAAAAGATCTCTTCGGATAGTCACGGGTTTCTTGACCGGGCACTGCAGACTGCGCAAGCATCTGCATAATCTCAGGTTAGGGGAAGACAGTCTTTGCAGACTGTGTCTGGAGGGGGATGAGACTCCAGAGCAGAGTGTCCCGCCATCAGCCGACTGAGGCTCTCTCTTCTGGGGAGCCTCTTTCTGTCTACAGAGAAGATGAGGGCTCTCCGACCATGCCACATCTGTTTGAGGAGTTGTAACTCACAAAACAGTAAGAGGGCACAATAGATCCTAGTGGTCGCAGTGCATGATCCTCGTTCCAATAATAATAATAATAGGTAACAAGTATCAACAGAGTGTAAATACACTAAAACAAATAAAAATTTTCAAACAAATCAAACTAACCGAAATCATCGATACCGAAGCTTACAGACGTTTTCTTTCTTGTGCTCCACTATTTTCGCAAATTTATCTCGTTTTATTTGATAAAATTGTCACAAAAACTCAAAAATTAATAAACTAAGGACCGGCAAGAAATCCGTGTTTTAAAGTTTGCAAAATAACGTAAAATCTTTGCTTTAAACAAGTGGAAACGTTGCAGTCGGACGCAACCGACTGCGGTATACTCGATACCAGTATTTAAAATTTTGCTGCCCATCTATGTGGGATGTCAATTGCTATCTTCATAACAAATTTGGTGACTCTAGCTCGAAGTTTGTATAAAGTGGGGAAAGGGGGGCTGGGGGCGGTATGGTTAGGCGTGGCATCCAAATTTTTGCTGCAGATCCTTGTGGAATGTCAAATGCTACCTTCATACCAAATTTGGTGACTCTAGCTCAAAGTTTGTATAAAGTGGGGAAAGGGGGGCTGGGTGCGGTATGGTTGGGCGTGGCATCCAAATTTTTGCTGCAGATCCTTGTGGAATGTCAAATGCTACCTTCATACCAAATTTGGTGACTCTAGCTCAAAGTTTGTATAAGGTGGGGAAAGGGGGGCTATGGAACTGGGGGCGGTATGGTTGGGCGTGGCATCCAAATTTTTGCTGCAGATCCTTGTGGAATGTCAAATGCTACCTTCATACCAAATTTGGTGACTCTAGTTCGAAGCATGTAAAAGGTGGTGAAAGGGGGCTATGGGGCTTGGGGCGGTATTGGTGGGCGTGGCATTCAAATTTTTGCTGCCGATCCATGTGGGATGTCAATTACTCTCTTCATACCAAATTTGGTGACTCTAGCTCGAAGTTTGTATAAAGTGGGGAAAGGGGGGCTGGAATCGGTATGGTTGGGCGTGGCATCCAAATTTTTGCTGCAGATCCTTGTGGAATGTCAAATGCTACCTTCATACCAAGTTTGGTGACTCTAGCTCAAAGTTTGTATAAAGTGGGGAAAGGGGGGCGGAATGGATGGGCTAGGCTCCAAAACTTTGATGCAGATTGTTGGGGGTCATCATCATCTATCTTGGCACCAAATTTGGTGACTCTAGCTAAAAAACTGTGGGAGATATAGGCTTTCCTGATTTCGAAATGCGGGGTGGCTGGGGGCGGGATGGGTGGGCGTGGCTCCAAAACTTTGATGCAGTTCTTTTGGGGTCGTTACCAGCTATCTTCCTACCAAATTTGGTGGCTCTAGCTCCACTACTCTGGAAGATACACGCATTCCCATTTTTTACCAAGCGTTGGGGCATCTGGGGGCGGCTAGGGCGGTATTGGTGGGCGTGGCATCCAAACTTTTGGTGCAGTTTTTGGGGGGTCATCATCAGCTAAATTGGCACCAAATTTGGTGGCTCTAGCTCAAAAACTGTGGGAGATATAGGCTTTTTTGACTTTAAGATGTCTGGGGGCGGAATGGGAGGGCGTGGCTCCAAAATTTTTGATGCAGTTTTTTTGGGGTTGCTAGTAGCTATCTTCTTACCAAATTTGGTAGTTCTAGCTGTAAGGGTGTGTGAAATATGCGGATTTATCGTTTTTGAGTTATCGAATTTATCGATTTGCCAGCCCCCCAGTTATCGTAGAACCCCAATCTTGACACTTTAATTTACTATCCTATAGATAAAGAGAATTGGAAAGTTTCCCTAGCTTGAAGGGTGTGGAAAAAACTTGCACACATACGGACGGACAGACGGACAGACACCATGACGGACATTGCACAAAACCAATATACTCTTTACCTTCGGTATCGAGTATAAAAAGGTTTTCAATAAACACACAAAGCGCAGCGCGGCTTAAGTAAACAAAAGCAACAATCAGTTGCGTGAAACTTGCACAACAGCTGAATAGACGCGGACCCAACACAACAATCTACCGCAACGTCGCACAGTGGCGCCCGTAGAACAAGTCAAGTGTCAAAAATCAAAAATTGCATGTGCCTCTAAAAAATATTGAATGAACCTACTTTATAGGAAATTTTCCAGCGATTTCAAATCTGCAATCCATAATGTCAAAATCACAATTTTAAGGTAATTTGGTCGGCTTTGAGATACAATATCTCAAAAACTAAGTTACGGATCGTCATTATTTTTGGTTCTATTGATAGATCTATTTATTAAGAAAAGAATAAAAAAAAAATTATACTGTTTGCTTTGTGTTTGGCCAGGCAATTCAATACTTCGACGATTTAAATGATTCTACAAATGAAGAGAATTATGAATTTGGGATCTCACCATTGCACGCAAGAATAAGATGTATGGAGTTCTTGTTAAAATTAGCGTATACGCTTCCACAAGAGGTTGAAAACTTTGACGAAAACACATCAAACAAAGATAAGGAAAATATCAGAAAGAAGCGAACACAGGATGCGTTTTTCAAACAAGTTGGACTTAAAGTAGACTGCCCCAAGTACGGATACGGAAACTCAAACGATGGAAACACTTCAAGGAGATTTTTTGAGAATGATGAAGCTGTAACTCAAATCACAGGGATAAACAACCAAATCGTTAAGAGATTGGGAACGATCTTAAATGTTTTGAACTGCAAGGAAAAAGTTGATTCTGCCAAATATGGAGAATATGCTTCAAAAACTGCATCACTTTTAGCAGAATTATATCCGCAGAAAAAGTTGACCCCGACAGTCCATAAAATATTGGCGCATGGCAAGGATATAATTGAGTATCAGTCAATGCCAATTGGAGAGCTCTCTGAAGAAGCACAAGAGTCCCTTAATAAGTTTTATAAAAAATACAGATTGCTAAACACTTTCAAAGCTTCAAGGGTGAGACAAAATGAGGACCTCTTCAACATGTTAGCAGCATCTTCAGATCCACTAATTTCATCACTGAGGCATGTTAAGTCACGAAAAGAATTAGAAAATACTTATAGTTCAGAGATGATTTCTCTTTTAGATATACCATCTTTTACGGATTGTGATGAATATTTTACAAAAAATTAATAAAAAAAAAAAATAAAAAAAAATTACTTATAATTATTTTAATATTAATTTTAGATTATAAAAACCATTAAAACGAAACAATAAAAATCAAAAAATTTAAAAAATATTTTTTTTCCTTCCCGTAAAGTTTATTTTTCCACAAATTTCAACTTTGCATACCCATAAATAGGCACAGAAAAATCGTAGAATTCATTTTATAGGTTGATTAATTATCTATCATATGCTTTTTAAATTGTTCGATTATCTCATTTGGTTCAAAAGTTATGATTTTTGATATGAAAAAACTCAAATGGCCCCACTGTGCGTCGCTAAGCAGACACACAGAAGTCATTCATTTACACCTCTCAACAAAACTTTTGTTTCATCTACCAGTAAGCGTGTCAGGGAAGGCGACCAAGGGAGTTGATGCTGCCCTGATCACCCAGATCATCAGCCGAAAATTTGATGAGCAGGCTGAAAAAATTGCAGCAACTTTGAGGGAATCGGAGTCGCGCATGCTGGCCGGGATAAACAAGCGTCTGGACGGCATGAGCGACGAAATTAAACTCCTGATAAAGCGGGTGCAGAAGTTGGAGCAGACCGTCGAAGATATTGATGGGCTTAAATCACATGTATGCGCGATAGAGGCCAAGCTCTCGACGCAAGCACGTGCTAGTGTAGCTAACGATCTTCGGCTACATGGCGTGCCGGTCACGGAAGGCGAATCGCTAAAAACTTTGTTTAACTCACTATGCTTTACCTTGGGGATAGCACCAGCCCCGAAATTAAATGATATTTTTAGGGTCAGACAAGCCAAATCAGCTCACACCATCGCTGACTACAATAATAATTAAATTTAACAACACGTCGGATAAAATAACTCTCGTTCGAGCGGCAGGCGAGTTTAGGCGGGCGACAAAACAACAACTAAGCCTGCAGTTGCTAGGCTTTGAATCAACTGCTCAAATATACTTAAATGAGCAGCTTACGAGAGAGGGGTATGCTATATTTAGAGAGGCAATAAAATTAAAAAAACAAAAGCTTCTAACAGCAGTATTCTGCCGTCGCGCAGAGGTATATGTAAAGCAGAGTGAGAGAGGAGAGGTGATCTGCGTTGACAGCTTTCAAAAGCTTTCACAACTGCAGAGCGCACGGGCCGTCGGAAGTGCTTCGGAGTCAACAGCTGGATAGTTTCACTATCAAGTATATATTATTAATTTATGTTATTTGTAATACATGTCACTTAAGTGTAATTATTCTCTTATTAAAAACCCTTTGCAAATTAAGTGCGCAACTAATTACTTTTCTCTTATATTTTCTATTAAATGGTAGGTAACTTAAGTTCAACCAAAGCGAACAGCCATGCAATGGTTAGGATTCTGGGCAAGCAGAAAATTGGTCTTAAAATGAGTTTCGTTTTATGTTTGTCAACTCAAATACCGTACGACAACGGTTAACGCAACCCTCGTTACACGCAACTCCTCGATTATTGCAATACCCGAATTCTCAACATAGTTGACTCTGTTAACGCAACTTTTAAAAAAAGTTACTTCATTTAACGCAACTTCCTAAGGAAATTGTATGTTTTAGTTTATTTTTACCATTTTTCTTTTGTTCTTTTTTTTCATTTATTCATTCGTTTCTGTCGAGATATATAAACTGGGGAATCCCACACATGATGAGTGTATCTATGCATGTCTGTATGTATGACTGGTGCCTGCGCGTTCTCACTTTGATGGAATTTATTTTGAGATCGGTTGGTTAACTCATTCTGCGTTCAATATGCCAGTAATTAAACATGTAAATAAACTTACAATTGCACAAAAAAGTGGAATCCTAAAAAAACTGGACAGTGCAATTGCTATTAGATCGATTTGCCAAGAATATCAAGTGCATAAATCCTCAATAACTAGGATTAAACGTAATGACACTGCTCTAAGAAAGTTTATGACAAATACGGAGTCCGGGCCAGGAAAGCGTGTTGCAATAAGAGCTTGCGAATAATATAGCATGGAGAAATCATTGTACGCGTGGTTTCTAAAACAAAGACAGCGTAATATGCCTATTGCTATAGAAATTGTAAAAAGTACAGACCCCAATTTCTCAAATTATCAAAAAAATAAATAAAACAATTTGAAATCCTTGCTTTTAATACAGTCTTATTCGATTAAATTGAAATTTAAAGGAAGCTAAGGCGTCGTTTTTTTAAAAAAGGTCGCGTGACCACCAGAAAAGTTCACCTCAGTTTTCGCAACTGGCTAGATTTTAATAAGTTGCGTTAACCGAGGTCTTACTGTATGGATGTTGTTTGTGTGTCTGAAACGTGGTTTGTCCCAAATTTGAATGATTTGTATATTCTATGTGATGGTTATAATGTTTTCCGTTCAGATCGTATTTGTCATGCAGGGGGAGTGGCAATATTCGTAACTAAAAGACTGAAATGCAAAATAATATCTAAGCAACCATCTGACAGCCAAGTGGAATATATATTTTTAGAGCTTATGAATTTTGACTGTGATATTAAAATGCTAGTCGGCTGTATATACAGACCACATAAGAATATTGATTACTCTAACCTGATTGATTTAATAACTAACCTAACACTGACGTACACGGACATTATACTAACAGGTGACCTAAATAGTAACATATTAATAGAGCAATATCTACTAAATGAAAAGTAATCAATAGGACTGAACCCAGTAAACATAATCTTACCGACGCATTTTTCGAAGACCACTAACACTTTGTTAGATGTAATTGTTGTCAACAAACCAGAATTCTGCTATATGAACAAGTCTCAGTACCTGCTTTTTCAAAACATGATCTCTTATTTTTAACGTATGATATGCAAATTGACAGCAACATACAGACCTTCCAATACAGAGACTTTAAAAACATTGACTACACTAGTTTAATTGAAGATTGTCGTCTCTGTGATTGGAACACTATATATTCCCTCCCGATGGTTGACACCCAACTAAATTTAATGAATTCAAATATTGGCTATCTGTACAATTAATTTGTACCATTTAAAACTAGCACTGTAAAGCCGGTTATCGCGACTTGGTTTAATAGAAGCGCAATTAAAAAGAGAAATGAGGCTTACGACAAGTGGAAACGCTATAAAACGGAAATATATATTATATAATATAATTTTTAAAGCAGCCCGACGTAGAGTTAATACTTTGATATCAAATGCCAAGAGAAACTATTACGGTAATAAATTCAAAAGTGCAATAAACATAAGACAGACTTAGAAAACTTTAAATACCTTATGGATAGGCAAAATTAAATCTGTTATGCCATATTTTTCCAAAACATTCGGAAATATAATGGCGAAACAAATAACTAATTTTCTAGAAACACATAAACTTTTAAATAATAAGCAGTCAGGATTCAGAAAAGGTAGAAGCTGCACGACAGCAATTATTAAAATAGTTGAGGACATTAGAAAAAAATGGACAATAATGAAGTAACCTTTTTAACGCTACTTGACTTTAGTAAGGCTTTTGACACGGTTAACCATGAGATCCTCATAACCAAGTTAATAAAATCATATAATTTTCCTCTACTGCAAGTAAATTGATGTCCTCTTACTTGACTAATAGAAAAAAAGCAGTAATTGCAAATAAGTCGAGATCTAATGTTCTAGTCAATTCACGTGGTGTTCCTCAGCGATCAGTACTAGGCCCGCTTTTGTTTACATTATATTGATGATCTGCCTAACGTCCTATCTATGTGTGATGTCCATATGTATGCTGATGATGTGCAAATGTATGTAATTCGTCCTCTTAGTCAAATAAATAAATGTAGTAGATTAAGCAATTATGATCTGTCCTGTGTGTCCAAGTGGGCAAGTAACAATGGTTTATTTCTAAATCCGTTTAAGTCTAAATGTACAGGGTAGCGGATGAAAGACGCTACAAAAAAAAAGCTTATAATTTTTTTTCTAATTAAGTTATCTGCATGATTTTATTTTTATTTTTATTTTGTAGATTGATCTTTACATTTAACGAAAATGAACAACTGGGACACTGAAACAAGAATTTGGATTGTTCGTCGCTATCACGCACTGGAGTCCGTAGTTTTGGTTCAAAGACAGTACAGGCGCACATTTGACGGCGATCCTCCGAGCCGATGGACCATAATGAGGCTTGTTAACAATTTTGCCGAGAATGGGACTGTCGCACGAAGACCTTACAGTAGAAATAATTCAGTTCGGACGGAGGAGACTATCGCTGCTGTAGCTGCAGCCATACACAACAATCCAAGAGTTTCGACAAGAAGTTTATCTGCCGAAATGGGAGTAAGAAGACGGTCATTGCAGACAATTATCCATAAAGATTTGCACTTATTCCCATATAAATTCAATTAGTCAACAAACTGAATCCAGCAGACTTGCCGATTCGCTTGGAGTTTTGCCAGAAGATGCTTCAAATAGTGGATGAGGACGAAAACATGTTGAACTGCCTTTTTATGTCTGACGAGGCCCATTTCGACTTAAACGGCAACGTGAACAAACAAAATTGTCGAATATGGGATGCTCAGAACCCACAGGTTCTCCATGAGAAGAAATTACATCCACTTCGCGTCACGGTGTGGTGCGCAGTTTCATTGCGCTGTCTTGTCGGGCCTTACTTCTTCGAAGAAAACGGTCAGACCGTTACGGTTACTGGAGACCGTTATTTGAACATGTTGAGAAATTTTTTCTACCCAGAATTACGCCGAGGGATATAGAAGATATAGCTTTTCAAAGTTGTCTGATTTTTTGTGTTACATAAAAATCACAATTTTAAGGTAATTTGGTCGGCTTTGAGATACAATATCTCAAAAACTAAGTTACGGATCGTCATTATTTTTGGTTCTATTGATAGATCTATTTATTAAGAAAAGAATAAAAAAAAATTATACTGTTTGCTTTGCGTTTGGCCAGGCAATTCAATACTTCGACGATTTAAATGATTCTACAAATGAAGAGAATTATGAATTTGGGATCTCACCATTGCACGCAAGAATAAGATGTATGGAGTTCTTGTTAAAATTAGCGTATACGCTTCCACAAGAGGTTGAAAACTTTGACGAAAACACATCAAACAAAGATAAGGAAATATCAGAAAGAAGCGAATACAGGATGCGTTTTTCAAACAAGTTGGACTTAAAGTAGACTGCCCCAAGTACGGATACGGAAACTCAAACGATGGAAACACTTCAAGGAGATTATTTGAGAATGATGAAGCTGTAACTCAAATCACAGGGATAAACAACCAAATCGTTAAGAGATTGGGAACGATCTTAAATGTTTTGAACTGCAAGGAAAAAGTTGATTCTGCCAAATATGGAGAATATGCTTCAAAAACTGCATCACTTTTAGCAGAATTATATCCGCAGAAAAAGTTGACCCCGACAGTCCATAAAATATTGGCGCATGGCAAGGATATAATTGAGTATCAGTCTTTGCCAATTGGAGAGCTCTCTGAAGAAGCACAAGAGTCCCTTAATAAGTTTTATAAAAAATACAGATTGCTAAACACTTTCAAAGCTTCAAGGGTGAGACAAAATGAGGACCTCTTCAACATGTTAGCAGCATCTTCAGATCCACTAATTTCATCACTGAGGCATGTTAAGTCACGAAAAGAATTAGAAAATACTTATAGTTCAGAGATGATTTCTCTTTTAGATATACCATCTTTTACGGATTGTGATGAATATTTTACAAAAAATTAATAAAAAAAAAAAAATAAAAAAAAATTACTTATAATTATTTAATATTAATTTTAGATTATAAAAACCATTAAAACGAAACAATAAAAATCAAAAATTTAAAAAATATTTTTTTCCTTCCCGTAAAGTTTATTTTTCCACAAATTTCAACTTTGCATACCCATAAATAGGCACAGAAAAATCGTAGAATTCATTTCAAACGCTCATTTTATAGGTTGATTAATTATCTATCATATGCTTTTTAAATATTCGATTATCTCATTTGGTTCAAAAGTTATGATTTTTGATATGAAAAAACTCAAATGGCCCCACTGTGCGTCGCTAAGCAGACACACAGAAGTCATTCATTTACACCTCTCAACAAAACTTTTGTTTCATCTGCCAGTAAGCGTGTCAGGGAAGGCGACCAAGGGAGTTGATGCTGCCCTGATCACCCAGATCATCAGCCGAAAATTTGATGAGCAGGCTGAAAAATTGCAGCAACTTTGAGGGAATCGGAGTCGCGCATGCTGGCCGGGATAAACAAGCGTCTGGACGGCATGAGCGACGAAATTAAACTCCTGATAAAGCGGGTGCAGAAGTTGGAGCAGACCGTCGAAGATATTGATGGGCTCAAATCACATGTATGCGCGATAGAGGCCAAGCTCTCGACGCAAGCACGTGCTAGTGTAGCTAACGATCTTCGGCTACATGGCGTGCCGGTCACGGAAGGCGAATCGCTAAAAACTTTGTTTAACTCACTATGCTTTACCTTGGGGATAGCACCAGCCCCGAAATTAAATGATATTTTTAGGGTCAGACAAGCCAAATCAGCTCACACCATCGCTGACTACAATAATAATTAAATTTAACAACACGTCGGATAAAATAACTCTCGTTCGAGCGGCAGGCGAGTTTAGGCGGGCGACAAAACAACAACTAAGCCTGCAGTTGCTAGGCTTTGAATCAACTGCTCAAATATACTTAAATGAGCAGCTTACGAGAGAGGGGTATGCTATATTTAGAGAGGCAATAAAATTAAAAAAAACAAAAGCTTCTAACAGCAGTATTCTGCCGTCGCGCAGAGGTATATGTAAAGCAGAGTGAGAGAGGAGAGGTGATCTGCGTTGACAGCTTTCAAAAGCTTTCACAACTGCAGAGCGCACGGGCCGTCGGAAGTGCTTCGGAGTCAACAGCTGGATAGTTTCACTATCAAGTATATATTATTAATTTATGTTATTTGTAATACATGTCACTTAAGTGTAATTATTCTCTTATTAAAACCCTTTGCAAATTAAGTGCGCAACTAATTACTTTTCTCTTATATTTTCTATTAAATGGTAGGTAACTTAAGTTCAACCAAAGCGAACAGCCATGCAATGGTTAGGATTCTGGGCAAGCAGAAAATTGGTCTTAAAATGAGTTTCGTTTTATGTTTGTCAACTCAAATACCGTACGACAACGGTTAACGCAACCCTCGTTACACGCAACTCCTCGATTATTGCAATACCCGAATTCTCAACATAGTTGACTCTGTTAACGCAACTTTTAAAAAAAGTTACTTCATTTAACGCAACTTCCTAAGGAAATTGTATGTTTTAGTTTATTTTTACCATTTTTCTTTTGTTCTTTTTTTTCATTTATTCATTCGTTTCTGTCGAGATATATAAACTGGGGAATCCCACACATGATGAGTGTATCTATGCATGTCTGTATGTATGACTGGTGCCTGCGCGTTCTCACTTTGATGGAATTTATTTTGAGATCGGTTGGTTAACTCATTCTGCGTTCAATATGCCAGTAATTAAACATGTAAATAAACTTACAATTGCACAAAAATGTGGAATCCTAAAAAACTGGACAGTGCAATTGCTATTAGATCGATTTGCCAAGAATATCAAGTGCATAAATCCTCAATAACTAGGATTAAACGTAATGACACTGCTCTAAGAAAGTTTATGACAAATACGGAGTCCGGGCCAGGAAAGCGTGTTGCAATAAGAGCTTGCGAATAATATAGCATGGAGAAATCATTGTACGCGTGGTTTCTAAAACAAAGACAGCGTAATATGCCTATTGCTATAGAAATTGTAAAAAGTACAGACCCCAATTTCTCAAATTATCAAAAAAATAAATAAAACAATTTGAAATCCTTGCTTTTAATACAGTCTTATTCGATTAAATTGAAATTTAAAGGAAGCTAAGGCGTCGTTTTTTTAAAAAAGGTCGCGTGACCACCAGAAAAGTTCACCTCAGTTTTCGCAACTGGCTAGATTTTAATAAGTTGCGTTAACCGAGGTCTTACTGTATGGATGTTGTTTGTGTGTCTGAAACGTGGTTTGTCCCAAATTTGAATGATTTGTATATTCTATGTGATGGTTATAATGTTTTCCGTTCAGATCGTATTTGTCATGCAGGGGGAGTGGCAATATTCGTAACTAAAAGACTGAAATGCAAAATAATATCTAAGCAACCATCTGACAGCCAAGTGGAATATATATTTTTAGAGCTTATGAATTTTGACTGTGATATTAAAATGCTAGTCGGCTGTATATACAGACCACATAAGAATATTGATTACTCTAACCTGATTGATTTAATAACTAACCTAACACTGACGTACACGGACATTATACTAACAGGTGACCTAAATAGTAACATATTAATAGAGCAATATCTACTAAATGAAAAGTAATCAATAGGACTGAACCCAGTAAACATAATCTTACCGACGCATTTTTCGAAGACCACTAACACTTTGTTAGATGTAATTGTTGTCAACAAACCAGAATTCTGCTATATGAACAAGTCTCAGTACCTGCTTTTTCAAAACATGATCTCTTATTTTTAACGTATGATATGCAAATTGACAGCAACATACAGACCTTCCAATACAGAGACTTTAAAAACATTGACTACACTAGTTTAATTGAAGATTGTCGTCTCTGTGATTGGAACACTATATATTCCCTCCCGATGGTTGACACCCAACTAAATTTAATGAATTCAAATATTGGCTATCTGTACAATTAATTTGTACCATTTAAAACTAGCACTGTAAAGCCGGTTATCGCGACTTGGTTTAATAGAAGCGCAATTAAAAGAGAAATGAGGCTTACGACAAGTGGAAACGCTATAAAACGGAAATATATATTATATAATATAATTTTTAAAGCAGCCCGACGTAGAGTTAATACTTTGATATCAAATGCCAAGAGAAACTATTACGGTAATAAATTCAAAAGTGCAATAAACATAAGACAGACTTAGAAAACTTTAAATACCTTATGGATAGGCAAAATTAAATCTGTTATGCCATATTTTTCCAAAACATTCGGAAATATAATGGCGAAACAAATAACTAATTTTCTAGAAACACATAAACTTTTAAATAATAAGCAGTCAGGATTCAGAAAAGGTAGAAGCTGCACGACAGCAATTATTAAAATAGTTGAGGACATTAGAAAAAAATGGACAATAATGAAGTAACCTTTTTAACGCTACTTGACTTTAGTAAGGCTTTTGACACGGTTAACCATGAGATCCTCATAACCAAGTTAATAAAATCATATAATTTTCCTCTACTGCAAGTAAATTGATGTCCTCTTACTTGACTAATAGAAAAAAAGCAGTAATTGCAAATAAGTCGAGATCTAATGTTCTAGTCAATTCACGTGGTGTTCCTCAGCGATCAGTACTAGGCCCGCTTTTGTTTACATTATATTGATGATCTGCCTAACGTCCTATCTATGTGTGATGTCCATATGTATGCTGATGATGTGCAAATGTATGTAATTCGTCCTCTTAGTCAAATAAATAAATGTAGTAGATTAAGCAATTATGATCTGTCCTGTGTGTCCAAGTGGGCAAGTAACAATGGTTTATTTCTAAATCCGTTTAAGTCTAAATGTACAGGGTAGCGGATGAAAGACGCTACAAAAAAAAAAGCTTATAATTTTTTTTCTAATTAAGTTATCTGCATGATTTTATTTTTATTTTTATTTTGTAGATTGATCTTTACATTTAACGAAAATGAACAACTGGGACACTGAAACAAGAATTTGGATTGTTCGTCGCTATCACGCACTGGAGTCCGTAGTTTTGGTTCAAAGAGAGTACAGGCGCACATTTGACGGCGATCCTCCGAGCCGATGGACCATAATGAGGCTTGTTAACAATTTTGCCGAGAATGGGACTGTCGCACGAAGACCTTACAGTAGAAATAATTCAGTTCGGACGGAGGAGACTATCGCTGCTGTAGCTGCAGCCATACACAACAATCCAAGAGTTTCGACAAGAAGTTTATCTGCCGAAATGGGAGTAAGAAGACGGTCATTGCAGACAATTATCCATAAAGATTTGCACTTATTCCCATATAAAATTCAATTAGTCAACAAACTGAATCCAGCAGACTTGCCGATTCGCTTGGAGTTTTGCCAGAAGATGCTTCAAATAGTGGATGAGGACGAAAACATGTTGAACTGCCTTTTTATGTCTGACGAGGCCCATTTCGACTTAAACGGCAACGTGAACAAACAAAATTGTCGAATATGGGATGCTCAGAACCCACAGGTTCTCCATGAGAAGAAATTACATCCACTTCGCGTCACGGTGTGGTGCGCAGTTTCATTGCGCTGTCTTGTCGGGCCTTACTTCTTCGAAGAAAACGGTCAGACCGTTACGGTTACTGGAGACCGTTATTTGAACATGTTGAGAAATTTTTTCTACCCAGAATTACGCCGAGGGATATAGAAGATATAGCTTTTCAAAGTTGTCTGATTTTTTGTGTTACATAAAAATCACAATTTTAAGGTAATTTGGTCGGCTTTGAGATACAATATCTCAAAAACTAAGTTACGGATCGTCATTATTTTTGGTTCTATTGATAGATCTATTTATTAAGAAAAGAATAAAAAAAAAATTATACTGTTTGCTTTGCGTTTGGCCAGGCAATTCAATACTTCGACGATTTAAATGATTCTACAAATGAAGAGAATTATGAATTTGGGATCTCACCATTGCACGCAAGAATAAGATGTATGGAGTTCTTGTTAAAATTAGCGTATACGCTTCCACAAGAGGTTGAAAACTTTGACGAAAACACATCAAACAAAGATAAGGAAAATATCAGAAAGAAGCGAATACAGGATGCGTTTTTCAAACAAGTTGGACTTAAAGTAGACTGCCCCAAGTACGGATACGGAAACTCAAACGATGGAAACACTTCAAGGAGATTATTTGAGAATGATGAAGCTGTAACTCAAATCACAGGGATAAACAACCAAATCGTTAAGAGATTGGGAACGATCTTAAATGTTTTGAACTGCAAGGAAAAAGTTGATTCTGCCAAATATGGAGAATATGCTTCAAAAACTGCATCACTTTTAGCAGAATTATATCCGCAGAAAAAGTTGACCCCGACAGTCCATAAAATATTGGCGCATGGCAAGGATATAATTGAGTATCAGTCTTTGCCAATTGGAGAGCTCTCTGAAGAAGCACAAGAGTCCCTTAATAAGTTTTATAAAAAATACAGATTGCTAAACACTTTCAAAGCTTCAAGGGTGAGACAAAATGAGGACCTCTTCAACATGTTAGCAGCATCTTCAGATCCACTAATTTCATCACTGAGGCATGTTAAGTCACGAAAAGAATTAGAAAATACTTATAGTTCAGAGATGATTTCTCTTTTAGATATACCATCTTTTACGGATTGTGATGAATATTTTACAAAAAATTAATAAAAAAAAAAAAAAAAAAAAAATTACTTATAATTATTTTAATATTAATTTTAGATTATAAAAACCATTAAAACGAAACAATAAAAATCAAAAAATTTAAAAAATATTTTTTTTCCTTCCCGTAAAGTTTATTTTTCCACAAATTTCAACTTTGCATACCCATAAATAGGCACAGAAAAATCGTAGAATTCATTTCAAACGCTCATTTTATAGGTTGATTAATTATCTATCATATGCTTTTTAAATATTCGATTATCTCATTTGGTTCAAAAGTTATGATTTTTGATATGAAAAAACTCAAATGGCCCCACTGTGCGTCGCTAAGCAGACACACAGAAGTCATTCATTTACACCTCTCAACAAAACTTTTGTTTCATCTGCCAGTAAGCGTGTCAGGGAAGGCGACCAAGGGAGTTGATGCTGCCCTGATCACCCAGATCATCAGCCGAAAATTTGATGAGCAGGCTGAAAAAATTGCAGCAACTTTGAGGGAATCGGAGTCGCGCATGCTGGCCGGGATAAACAAGCGTCTGGACGGCATGAGCGACGAAATTAAACTCCTGATAAAGCGGGTGCAGAAGTTGGAGCAGACCGTCGAAGATATTGATGGGCTCAAATCACATGTATGCGCGATAGAGGCCAAGCTCTCGACGCAAGCACGTGCTAGTGTAGCTAACGATCTTCGGCTACATGGCGTGCCGGTCACGGAAGGCGAATCGCTAAAAACTTTGGTAAACTCACTATGCTTTACCTTGGGGATAGCACCAGCCCCGAAATTAAATGATATTTTTAGGGTCAGACAAGCCAAATCAGCTCACACCATCGCTGACCCTACAATAATAATTAAATTTAACAACACGTCGGATAAAATAACTCTCGTTCGAGCGGCAGGCGAGTTTAGGCGGGCGACAAAACAACAACTAAGCCTGCAGTTGCTAGGCTTTGAATCAACTGCTCAAATATACTTAAATGAGCAGCTTACGAGAGAGGGGTATGCTATATTTAGAGAGGCAATAAAATTAAAAAAAACAAAAGCTTCTAACAGCAGTATTCTGCCGTCGCGCAGAGGTATATGTAAAGCAGAGTGAGAGAGGAGAGGTGATCTGCGTTGACAGCTTTCAAAAGCTTTCACAACTGCAGAGCGCACGGGCCGTCGGAAGTGCTTCGGAGTCAACAGCTGGATAGTTTCACTATCAAGTATATATTATTAATTTATGTTATTTGTAATACATGTCACTTAAGTGTAATTATTCTCTTATTAAAAACCCTTTGCAAATTAAGTGCGCAACTAATTACTTTTCTCTTATATTTTCTATTAAATGGTAGGTAACTTAAGTTCAACCAAAGCGAACAGCCATGCAATGGTTAGGATTCTGGGCAAGCAGAAAATTGGTCTTAAAATGAGTTTCGTTTTATGTTTGTCAACTCAAATACCGTACGACAACGGTTAACGCAACCCTCGTTACACGCAACTCCTCGATTATTGCAATACCCCAATTCTCAACATAGTTGACTCTGTTAACGCAACTTTTAAAAAAAGTTACTTCATTTAACGCAACTTCCTAAGGAAATTGTATGTTTTAGTTTATTTTTACCATTTTTCTTTTGTTCTTTTTTTTCATTTATTCATTCGTTTCTGTCGAGATATATAAACTGGGGAATCCCACACATGATGAGTGTATCTATGTATGTCTGTATGTATGACTGGTGCCTGCGCGTTCTCACTTTGATGGAATTTATTTTGAGATCGGTTGGTTAACTCATTCTGCGTTCAATATGCCAGTAATTAAACATGTAAATAAACTTACAATTGCACAAAAATGTGGAATCCTAAAAAAACTGGACAGTGGAATTGCTATTAGATCGATTTGCCAAGAATATCAAGTGCATAAATCCTCAATAACTAGGATTAAACGTAATGACACTGCTCTAAGAAAGTTTATGACAAATACGGAGTCCGGGCCAGGAAAGCGTGTTGCAATAAGAGCTTGCGAATAATATAGCATGGAGAAATCATTGTACGCGTGGTTTCTAAAACAAAGACAGCGTAATATGCCTATTGCTATAGAAATTGTAAAAAGTACAGACCCCAAATTCTCAAATTATCAAATAAATAAATAAAACAATTTGAAATCCTTGCTTTTAATACAGTCTTATTCGATTAAATTGAAATTTAAAGGAAGCTAAGGCGTCGTTTTTTTAAAAAAGGTCGCGTGACCACCAGAAAAGTTTACCTCAGTTTTCGCAACTGGCTAGATTTTAATAAGTTGCGTTAACCGAGGTCTTACTGTATGGATGTTGTTGGTGTGTCTGAAACGTGGTTTGTCCCAAATTTGAATGATTTGTATATTCTATGTGATGGTTATAATGTTTTCCGTTCAGATCGTATTTGTCATGCAGGGGGAGTGGCAATATTCGTAACTAAAAGACTGAAATGCAAAATAATATCTAAGCAACCATCTGACAGCCAAGTGGAATATATATTTTTAGAGCTTATGAATTTTGACTGTGATATTAAAATGCAAGTCGGCTGTATATACAGACCACATAAGAATATTGATTACTCTAACCTGATTGATTTAATAACCATAGCTCGCAAATAACAGTTGAGCGTTTTGCGTCGTCTTCAAATAAGTCTCTTTTCTGAGTATTTGCGAAAAAAACTCGCGAGCAACGGCTTCATCGGCTGTTCGCTATGCTCGCTCTCGCTCGGACTACAATCGTTTTTTTCTTTTCTCTTTTGTTACACTTAGCGTGCGAGTATTTGCTTGAGTGAAATGAAGCAAAACGTTGTTAAGCGAGTGATGCATATTAATTTGCGACGCAAAAACATTTTGTGTATATTATCACTCAAAATACACAAAATATTCTTGAGTTGCATACTACTACGTCGATAAATAGTATGTATCAAGTGTTGCATTTGCGAAATATTTTAATTGCGTTTGTGAATTGAGTGCGTACGGTTAATAAAAACATTTTATGCAAAATGGGAAGGGAGTTAAATAAAAAAGTGCACAAATTCTTTAAATTTAATGCACAAGAAAATAAATCAAAATGTAATGTTTGCGGTTTGAAATTGGCTGGTATTAACGTCACTAATTTAAAACGACATTAACAACAAAACACGCGGAAATATTTAATGACTGGAATGATACAGAGGACTCAGAAGGAAACCAAATTGAAAAAAAAAGAAAAATATCCTATCACACAAGTGAAGAAGGAATCATTTCTTCTTTAGTTAAAATTGTCACCACAGAAGGAAAACCATTTCTGTTCCTGGATAGTGAAGGGTTTAAAGAAATCATGGACCCAATTTATAGCTCACTTGGCATGAACCCCGTAACGTCCCGAAACATCATGAATTTTGTGTCTGTTAAAGAAAAATCTATTAAAGACAACATAAGGGCTTTAGTAAAGGGAAAGCTAGTGTCGCTCAAAATCGATGTTGCCACTAGAATGGATAAAGCCATTCTTGGTGTGAATTTACAAATGATCAATGCAAGCCTATCTAAAACTGAAATCGTTGTAAAGACTTTAGGGATGATTCAGCTAGCGGATGCACACACTGGGATGTATATGAAGGACAAAATTTTAGAAATCCTACATGATTACGAAATAACACTAGATCAAGTCTTCAGGTAAAAGTTGAAGTAATACAAAATTTTAATATCTATGTTTTTAAAGAATATCACATTTATACACACAGCATAACATCTGATAATGGGAAGAACATGATAAAAGCCGTTAAAATTTTAAACGAATCCACGGAGGAGTCCCTTTTTTGCGATGACACGGAAACTGAAAAAGTCATGGAACAACTTGATTCCATTGAAATGGATAATATTCATCTTGTGAGATGCGCAGCACACACTCTGCAATTATGCGTATTTGATGTGAACAGGGTGAAGGAGATCAGCGATAAAATTAGTTCCTGTCGCACTTTGTGCAAATCACTCCGCACAGAAACAAATAGGTAAGTAATAATTTTTTTTCCTAAAAAAAATATAAGATAACATGTACATAAACATATAGACGTTTCTTAATCGAGAACAAAAAAAACATTCCATCGCTCGATGTTATAACACGATGGAATTCAACCTATCTTATGGTCACCAAATTATTTGACCTCAAGGAGTTCCTGACTACGCAGACTAAAATTTGCGTAGATGCTGATTGGGATTGGATGGAGACGTACATTGAAGCGTTCAAAGACACATATGAGGCGACCTTAAAGCTTCAAGATTCAAATTTAGTTTATAGTGAGTTCTATATACTATGGATGGAACTAAAATTCAAATGTGAGAATAGTCTCAATTTCATAAAAAAAAAAACTATCCGCTCAGATAAAAGTAAGGGAAAAGAAATTATTAGAAAATGAACTTTTGTTATCTGCGATTTACATGGATCCGCGGGTAAACTGTATGTTGACGCTAAATCAAAAAGTATTGGCTAAACAAAATTTGAAGAAAATAGCTTTTCGTTTAATCGAGTTGAAACAAGTAAGCTGTATGTTGTAGTTTCACTGAAATTGTTGTCCTGTTTCATTTATGGTTGGTGCTCTTACTTCTTTAAAAATTGATAATTAAAATTGTGTTCGTCAAAACCTAATACTTGTCCTATACTAAAATCAAGGAAAGATGTTTAATTTATTATTGCTTTATTATTTTAGGCACATTCAACACAAAATGTTCAACCGCTTGTAACCCATGAATACGAAGATCTCTTTGACTCCTCATTATCTTCAAATTCCTTAAACGTATCCTCAACTGGAGAGACTTCTCTGTTTTCGGCCTATATGGATGGAGTTAAGACAGTGTCAGAAAGCAAGGAAGAGCCTGTTTCTGCAAAACTTGTTAAGATTTATGGTGACATTGAAAACTTCGACATAATGTATGGTCGCTTGCCAATAAATTCTAACATATTAGATTTTTTTAATGATGTCAAACTTAAACAGCCACATTTGACTGCGATTGCACAGGTTGTACTGGCTACACCGGCAACCCAGGTTTCCGTGGAGCGCGCATTTTCAGCCCTACATTTTATATTAAGTGAACGTCGAAGTTCTATAAGCGCAGACAATTTAAATTCATTATTACTAATTAAGCTTAACCATAAGTAAAAATTAAATAAATATTCTTTATAAAAAATATTCCTTTTTTTGTCAACAGAGCAAATTAATGTGAAGAGTGTTTCAAAGAGTTTTTGCAGTAACTTATTCTGTCATTTACTCACTTACTGAGTCTCAACTCGCGAACGACAATTTTATTGATTCCGAGAAGAGAATCGTTTAAAGAGATCAACACAAAAAACTCAACAACAACACTCAAGCGAAAGCCGATGCAAAATAGAAAAATAGACTCTTGCTCAGAGTGAGAGCGAATTTTTTGAGCATTTTCGCTTCTGCTCTGATATTGCGCATAAAGAAAAAAACGCTCAATTGTTATTTGCGAGCTATGTTAATAACTAACCTAACACTGACGTACACGGACATTATACTAACAGGTGACCTAAATAGTAACATATTAATAGAGCAATATCTACTAAATGAAAAGTAATCAATAGGACTGAACCCAGTAAACATAATCTTACCGACGCATTTTTCGAAGACCACTAACACTTTGTTAGATGTAATTGTTGTCAACAAACCAGAATTCTGCTATATGACCAAGTCTAAGTACCTGCTTTTTCAAAACATGATCTCTTATTTTTAACGTATGATATGCAAATTGACAGCAAAATACAGACCTTCCAATACAGAGACTTTAAAAACATTGACTACACTAGTTTAATTGAAGATTGTCGTCTCTGTGATTGGAACACTATATATTCCCTCCCGATGGTTGACACCCAACTAAATTTAATGAATTCAAATATTGGCTATCTGTACAATAAATTTGTACCATTTATAACTAGCACTGTAATATATATTATATAATATAATTTTTAAAGCAGCCCGACGTAGAGTTAATACTTTGATATCAAATGCCAAGAGAAACTATTACGGTAATAAATTCAAAAGTGCAATAAACATAAGACAGACTTAGAAAACTTTAAATACCTTATGGATAGGCAAAATTAAATCTGTTATGCCATATTTTTCCAAAACATTCGGAAATATAATGGCGAAACAAATAACTAATTTTCTAGAAACACATAAACTTTTAAATAATAAGCAGTCAGGATTCAGAAAAGGTAGAAGCTGCACGACAGCAATTATTAAAATAGTTGAGGACATTAGAAAAAAATGGACAATAATGAAGTAACCTTTTTAACGCTACTTGACTTTAGTAAGGCTTTTGACACGGTTAACCATGAGATCCTCATAACCAAGTTAATAAAATCATATAATTTTCCTCTACTGCAAGTAAATTGATGTCCTCTTACTTGACTAATAGAAAAAAAGCAGTAATTGCAAATAAGTCGAGATCTAATGTTCTAGTCAATTCACGTGGTGTTCCTCAGCGATCAGTACTAGGCCCGCTTTTGTTTACATTATATTGATGATCTGCCTAACGTCCTATCTATGTGTGATGTCCATATGTATGCTGATGATGTGCAAATGTATGTAATTCGTCCTCTTAGTCAAATAAATAAATGTAGTAGATTAAGCAATTATGATCTGTCCTGTGTGTCCAAGTGGGCAAGTAACAATGGTTTATTTCTAAATCCGTTTAAGTCTAAATGTACAGGGTGGCGGATGAAAGACGCTACAAAAAAAAAAAGCTTATAATTTTTTTTCTAATTAAGTTATCTGCATGATTTTTTTTTTATTTTGTAGATTGATCTTTACATTTAACGAAAATGAACAACTGGGACACTGAAACAAGAATTTGGATTGTTCGTCGCTATCACGCACTGGAGTCCGTAGTTTTGGTTCAAAGAGAGTACAGGCGCACATTTGGCGGCGATCCTCCGAGCCTATGGACCATAATGAGGCTTGTTAACAATTTTGCCGAGAATGGGACTGTCGCACGAAGACCTTACAGTAGAAATAATTCAGTTCGGACGGAGCAGACTATCGCTGCTGTAGCTGCAGCCATACACAACAATCCAAGAGTTTCGACAAGAAGTTTATCTGCCGAAATGGGAGTAAGAAGACGGTCATTGCAGACAATTATCCATAAAGATTTGCACTTATTCCCATATAAAATTCAATTAGTCAACAAACTGAATCCAGCAGACTTGCCGATTCGCTTGGAGTTTTGCCAGAAGATGCTTCAAATAGTGGATGAGGACGAAAACATGTTGAACTGCCTTTTTATGTCTGACGAGGCCCATTTCGACTTAAACGGCAACGTGAACAAACAAAATTGTCGAATATGGGATGCTCAGAACCCACAGGTTCTCCATGAGAAGAAATTACATCCACTTCGCGTCACGGTGTGGTGCGCAGTTTCATCGCGCTGTCTTGTCGGGCCTTACTTCTTCGAAGAAAACGGTCAGACCGTTACGGTTACTGGAGACCGTTATTTGAACATGTTGAGAAATTTTTTCTACCCAGAATTACGCCGAAGGATATAGAAGATATAGCTTTTCAAAGTTGTCTGATTTTTTGTGTTACATAAAAATCACAATTTTAAGGTAATTTGGTCGGCTTTGAGATACAATATCTCAAAAACTAAGTTACGGATCGTCATTATTTTTGGTTCTATTGATAGATCTATTTATTAAGAAAAGAATAAAAAAAAATTATACTGTTTGCTTAGCGTTTGGCCAGGCAATTCAATACTTCGACGATTTAAATGATTCTACAAATGAAGAGAATTATGAATTTGGGATCTCACCATTGCACGCAAGAATAAGATGTATGGAGTTCTTGTTAAAATTAGCGTATACGCTTCCACAAGAGGTTGAAAACTTTGACGAAAACACATCAAACAAAGATAAGGAAAATATCAGAAAGAAGCGAATACAGGATGCGTTTTTCAAACAAGTTGGACTTAAAGTAGACTGCCCCAAGTACGGATACGGAAACTCAAACGATGGAAACACTTCAAGGAGATTTTTTGAGAATGATGAAGCTGTAACTCAAATCACAGGGATAAACAACCAAATCGTTAAGAGATTGGGAACGATCTTAAATGTTTTGAACTGCAAGGAAAAAGTTGATTCTGCCAAATATGGAGAATATGCTTCAAAAACTGCATCACTTTTAGCAGAATTATATCCGCAGAAAAAGTTGACCCCGACAGTCCATAAAATATTGGCGCATGGCAAGGATATAATTGAGTATCAGTCTTTGCCAATTGGAGAGCTCTCTGAAGAAGCACAAGAGTCCCTTAATAAGTTTTATAAAAAATACAGATTGCTAAACACTTTCAAAGCTTCAAGGGTGAGACAAAATGAGGACCTCTTCAACATGTTAGCAGCATCTTCAGATCCACTAATTTCATCACTGAGGCATGTTAAGTCACGAAAAGAATTAGAAAATACTTATAGTTCAGAGATGATTTCTCTTTTAGATATACCATCTTTTACGGATTGTGATGAATATTTTACAAAAAATTAATAAAAAAAAAAGTCGTGTTTTTACAAGCTCCGAGTTTCTGTTTATTATTTAAAGTCTTAGTATTCATAAAACAGGACTGTTAAACACCAGTTTTATTATGCTAATAAGCAATTAAAAAATAAAAATAAAAAACATTACACTTAGAAGCTAAAGTGCACAAACAAAATATTTTCGCATATAAATTGTCTGCGCGGGAGCAAAGAAAAACAATAACAACTGCAAGTGCAAAGCACAACATCAAAAACACTCACACATAGGAACGACGAAGAGTACACGGCGTACAAGGGACACGGAAGAACACTCAATAACAAACGAAAATCACTCAATTACACCGTCGAACAAATAAAACGTATCAGCATGGCACCCATCACAAAGCGACAACGCGAGAATTCAGCCGGCGAGATTAAAACCAGCAAGCCCATTGATGGGGCCGCAATCCTAAAGCTCATAAATCAACGTTTTGATGAGCAAGCAGGCGTGATTGCGGCGAAGGTACTTGAAGGCGAGGAACGCATTCTAGCTGCGCTTAATGCCAGGCTGGACAGCATGAATGCTGATTTGCAGGGCCTAACGCAACGTGTGCTACAACTGGAGAAAGATGCTGCCGACTCGCAGCTGCTTAAAACAAAGTTGGCCACCCTGGAGGCCAAGCTCAACGCCCAGGCCAACGCAGGTGTAGCCACTGAGCTTAGGCTACATGGCGTGCCGGTGGTAGAGGGTGAGCAGCTGCGGACAATGTTTAATACACTTTGTTTTTCACTTGAAGTCACACCGGCGCCGCGACTTCGTGACATTTTTAGTCACCACGACGGTTGCTGACCCCACAATATTAATGCGGTTCGACACAACACATGATAAAATTAATCTGCTACGCGCGGCAGGTCAGTTTAGGCGCACGAATAAGCAGCAGCTTAACCTACAATTGATCGGGATTGAGACACGCGGTTCGGTCCCAATTTACATAAATGAACAACTGAGTAAAGTAAATTACAACATCTTCAAACAAGCGATAAGAATGAAAAAGCAAAAACAACTCACTGCTGTTTTTTGCCGTCGCTCTCTTGTCCATGTTAAGCTTACGGAGAGAGGAGAAGCAATCTGCATAGAGAGTGCACAACAGCTCTCTCAACTGTGTGCAGAAAGCTCGACGTCAGCAGCGGATCTTTTTCGTGCCTAGTTTTTACTTAGTGGTTGTTGTTTGTAAGTCTGCTCTCTCAAATGATAGATGTAATTATTATCTCTTAATTTTAGCTTTTAATATTTATATGTGCTCTTCGATGCTTTCTCTATATCAACGCAGTTTAGGTGTGCTATTGGTAGGATTTTATTATCAATTTAAATGTCTCCCAATATAAATTTACCCAGATCGAACAGCCAAGCAATGATAAGGGTTTTAACTAAACATAAATCTGGTCTTAAAATATGTCACTTAAATGGTCAGAGTCTATGTAATAAGATGGAGGAGTTTAGCTATATGTTTGTAAATTCAAATGTTGATATTGTGTGTGTTTCAGAAACGTGGTTTGTCCCTGAGTTGGAGAATTCGTCAATTGTCTGTCCTGGTTACAACTTGTATCGTTCTGATCGTGTCTGTCACGCAGGGGGAGTTGCAATATTTGCCACAAATAGACTGAAGTGTAAAGTTGTATGTAAACAGCCAGTTGACAGTCCAATAGAGTATATTTTTATTAACATTACTAATTCAATCTGTGATAAAAAACTGCTTGTTGGTTGTATTTATAGACCACACAAGAATATTGACTACTCTAGCCTTATAGATTTGTTATCGAATTTAACACTGAGGTATACTGACGTTATATTAACAGGTGACTTGAACAGTAATGTTCTAAAGGAACAACATCTAACTGATGAAATGCTGTCACTTGGCTTGTCACTAGCAAACTCGACGATACCGACGCATTACTCACGCAATACAAGTACGCTACTAGACGTTATATTTGTTAATAATAAAGACAACATATTACTATATGACCAACTATCTGTACCGGCGTTCTCTAAGCATGACCTCATCTTCCTGACTTATGATATGCATTTTATATATTCAAAACAAACAATTACGTTTAGAGATTTTAAAAACATTGACCAACAATCCCTATTTGAAGCATGCTGCACTTGTGACTGGGATGGCATTTACCGCCTCCCATCCGTTGACACCCAAATAACCCTGCTGCAGCATAACGTTGATTATCTCTTCAATAAGTTTATTCCACTGAGAACTAAAATTGCAAAACCAACTCTCAAGTCTTGGTTTAATAATGATATTAAAAGTGCAATAAAAAAGAGGGATGAGGCGTACGATAAATGGAAACGTTACAGGACGGACTATTACTATCGACTCTTTAAAACTAACAGACGAAACGTTAATGAATCTATTAAAAATGCTAAGCGAAATTTCTTTAGTAATAAATTTAGTAGTGGAATATCTACCAAAGAAACCTGGAAGACATTAAGCAATATGGGTGTTGGAAAAGGAAAATCTGTGATATGTGATGACGAAGATGTAGATGTACTTAACAACAAATTTGTTAGCTTAAATGTTCCAATAACTGTGAGTAATCCGTACGTAAACTGTGTGCCGTTAATCAACTGTAGCAATTGTTTTGAATTTGTATGTGTCAACCAATGTGATGTCCTGCATGAAATGCTAAAAATTAAATCAAACGCTATAGGCTTAGACAACACAAGCCCAAAATTCATAAAATTAATTTTGCCACACATAATCGGTCACATAACACACGTTATAAATACTGCCATTACATCCTCCACTTTCCCAGAGCATTGGAAACTGGCAAAAATTATACCCATTCCAAAACTAAACAACGAGTTCAGGCCAATTGCTATACTACCTTTCTTATCTAAGGTATTTGAAAAACTATTGGCAAGACAAATTAATAGCTTCATTAATACAAATTCGCTTCTGAACAAAAAGCAATCTGGCTTTAGGGCGAATATGAGTTGTACAACGGCGATTTTAAAGGTAGTTGAGGACATTCGGGCAAAAATGGATGATAGTGATGTGACGCTGCTTACACTTCTAGACTATAGCAAAGCATTCGACACGGTAAATCACGAAATTTTATTGACAAAGCTAAGCAATATGTTTTATTTTTCGCAAACCGCAATTAAACTAATGTCCTCATACCTAAAAAATAGGAAACAAGCCGTTGTAACCCAGAGTGCTACTTCAAGTTTAATGTCAGTAACACGTGGTGTTCCGCAGGGCTCTATACTAGGACCTCTCCTTTTCTCTATTTATATTAATGATTTGCCGAGTGCCCTGTCCAATTGTGAAGTACATATGTATGCTGATGATGTTCAAATGTATGTTAGTCGTCCCATTTATCAAATAAATGAATGTATTGAAATGTGTAATGCTGATCTGTTACGTATTAGTGTGTGGGCTAAGGAAAATGGTTTGTGTATAAATCCGTCAAAATCTAAGTGTTTAGTTATGTATAAAAAGTACCTGAATACTGATAATCTTACTAAACTTAGAGTAGACAATAAATCTATAGATTTTGTTGACAAGGCCGTTAATCTCGGGATAACGTTTAATAGAACCCTGGCCTGGAACGACCAGGTAAATAAAGCTGTGGGGAAAACATATGGAGCCCTCCGACAACTTTCCCCGACCCAGCAATTTTTGCCAATTAAAATAAGAACAATGATCGCAAAAACCTTACTGATACCCATCCTTTTATACGGCATTGAAATTTTTGGCAAATGCGATGCAGCTAGCCTACATAAACTCAAAGTCACATTTAATAATATTGCTCGGTTCGTGTATGGGCTGAAAAGAACTGACCACGTAACTGACTATGCGAAGAAGCTTGCCGACCTTGATTTTGCGCATCTAATAGATTTTAAAATACTCGTCCTCCTACATAAAATTATCTTTACTAAAAAGCCAGACTATTTATATGATTTTTTAAGATTTACTTCATCACAAAGAGTTAACAACCTAATAAGTATACGAACCAAATTGTCATGCTCAAATAGGCAATTCTATGTCTCTGCTGTTCGACTCTGGAATAAATTACCGTCAGATTTAAAATGTACCAAGAGCGCATCTTTGTTTAGTAATAAGTTAAAAGCACACTTTAGTAGATAAAAAAAATAAAAATAAATAAATAAAAAAAAAAGAAAAATAAATAAAAAAATAAAAAACAATTAGATCTATAAGACACATTAAATTAGATAAACCATAAACCCAAATTCAAAGCCATTGTAATAATAAACATATTGAATCAGAAAATTAAACAAATACTAATACTCTTAGAAATATTACTTAATTTGAAAAGAAAATTGTTACTAATAACTAAGAATAGGGTAGGTTACTAAATTATAATACATGATACTAAGTTAATGATTAAAAATTGTGACTAGTGCACTAAAATAAAAGTTATATAACTTGTAGCACTAGGAAAATGCAAATAAATAAATAAATAAAAATAAAAAAATTAAATTAATTAAATTAAATTAAATTAAATTAAAAAAAAAATTACTTATAATTATTTTAATATTAATTTTAGATTATAAAAACCATTAAAACGAAACAATAAAAATCAAAAAATTTAAAAAATATTTTTTTTCCTTCCCGTAAAGTTTATTTTTCCACAAATTTCAACTTTGCATACCCATAAATAGGCACAGAAAAATCGTAGAATTCATTTCAAACGCTCATTTTATAGGTTGATTAATTATCTATCATATGCTTTTTAAATTGTTCGATTATCTCATTTGGTTCAAACGTTATGATTCGCTAAGCAGACACACAGAAGTCATTCATTTACACCTCTCAACAAAACTTTTGTTTCATCTACCAGTAAGCGTGTCAGGGAAGGCGACCAAGGGAGTTGATGCTGCCCTGATCACCCAGATCATCAGCCGAAAATTTGATGAGCAGGCTGAAAAAATTGCAGCAACTTTGAGGGAATCGGAGTCGCGCATGCTGGCCGGGATAAACAAGCGTCTGGACGGCATGAGCGACGAAATTAAACTCCTGATAAAGCGGGTGCAGAAGTTGGAGCAGACCGTCGAAGATATTGATGGGCTCAAATCACATGTATGCGCGATAGAGGCCAAGCTCTCGACGCAAGCACGTGCTAGTGTAGCTAACGATCTTCGGCTACATGGCGTGCCGGTCACGGAAGGCGAATCGCTAAAAACTTTGTTTAACTCACTATGCTTTACCTTGGGGATAGCACCAGCCCCGAAATTAAATGATATTTTTAGGGTCAGACAAGCCAAATCAGCTCACACCATCGCTGACCCTACAATAATAATTAAATTTAACAACACGTCGGATAAAATAACTCTCGTTCGAGCGGCAGGCGAGTTTAGGCGGGCGACAAAACAACAACTAAGCCTGCAGTTGCTAGGCTTTGAATCAACTGCTCAAATATACTTAAATGAGCAGCTTACGAAAGAGGGGTATGCTATATTTAGAGAGGAAATAAAATTAAAAAAACAAAAGCTTCTAACAGCAGTATTCTGCCGTCGCGCAGAGGTATATGTAAAGCAGGGTGAGAGAGGAGAGGTGATCTGCGTTGACAGCTTTCAAAAGCTTTCACAACTGCAGAGCGCACGGGCCGTCGGAAGTGCTTCGGAGTCAACAGCTGGATAGTTTCACTATCAAGTATATATTATTAATTTATGTTATTTGTAATACATGTCACTTAAGTGTAATTATTCTCTTATTAAAAACCCTTTGCAAATTAAGTGCGCAACTAATTACTTTTCTCTTATATTTTCTATTAAATGGTAGGTAACTTAAGTTCAACCAAAGCGAACAGCCATGCAATGGTTAGGATTCTGGGCAAGCAGAAAATTGGTCTTAAAATGTGTCATATCAATGCACAAAGCTTAATGAATAAGGTAGAAGAGTTTCGTTTTATGTTTGTCAACTCAAATACAGTACGACCACGGTTAACGCACCCCTCGTTACACGCAACTCCTCGATTATTGCAATACCCGAATTCTCAACATAGTTGACTCTGTTAACGCAACTTTTAAAAAAAGTTACTTCATTTAACGCAACTTCCTAAGGAAATTGTATGTTTTAGTTTATTTTTACCATTATTCTTTTGTTCTTTTTTTTCATTTATTCATTCGTTTCTGTCGAGATATATAAACTGGGGAATCCCACACATGATGCGTTTATCTATGTATGTCTGTATGTATGACTGGTGCCTGCGCGTTCTCACTTTGATGGAATTTATTTTGAGATCGGTTGGTTAACTCATTCTGCGTTCAATATGCCAGTAATTAAACATGTAAATAAACTTACAATTGCACAAAAATGTGGAATCCTACAAAAACTGGACAGTGGAATTGCTATTAGATCGATTTTCCAAGAATATCAAGTGCATAAATCCTCAATAACTAGGATTAAACGTAATGACACTGCTCTAAGAAAGTTTATGACAAATGCGGAGTCCGGGCCAGGAAAGCGTGTTGCAATAAGAGCTTGCGAATAATATAGCATGGAGAAATCATTGTACGCGTGGTTTCTAATGATGCTGATGATGTGCAAATGTATGTAATTCGTCCTCTTAGTCAAATAAATGAATGTAGTAGATTAAGCAATTATGATCTGTCCGGTGTGTCCAAGTAGGCAAGTAACAATGGTTTATTTCTAAATCCGTTTAAGTCTAAATGTATAGTAATCTATAAATAGTTCCTGAACACAAACAATTTAAGCAAACTTGTAATTGACAATGCAGAAATCAGCTATGTATATAAGGCAGATAACTTAGGCATTACAATTAACAATACTCTCTCCTGGAGAGACCATACAAATAAAGCTGTAGGAAAGACGTACGGTGTCCTACGCCAATTGTCTCTGGCACAACTATTTTTGCCAATCAATATTAAAATGACGGTTGCAAAAGCATTAATTACACCAGTTTTGATGTACGGTATTGAAATTTTTTGTAAGTGTGACGCCGCCAGCCAGCAAAAGATGAAAGTAGCCTTTAATAGCAAAGCTAGATTAGTGTTTTCACTAGGTCGTACAGACCACGTTACTAGTTTTGCTAATACAATATTTGACTTGGACATAAATAACTGGACGAATTATAAAATGTTAATACACCTTCACAAAATTATTTTTACGAAGACTCCTGATTACCTTTTTGAGAAGCTGCGTTTCAATAATATTGCTTGATTTAGAACCAAACTCTCTTGTTCTAATAGACACTTCTTTATCTGGGCTGTCCGACTTTGGAATCAGTTGCCACCTAACTTGAAAACTATTAGTAGCGCACTATTGTTTACAATAAATTGAAGAATTATATAAAAAATCAAAATATCACTAACTAAACTTTAATAGGCATGTGTTACCAAAATTCCAAATTTATTTATAAGAATAAATGTTTTAAATTATTTAGTTTTTAATGTGATTTGTTTAGTATTTTAAGCTTTAATTAAATTTTATAGTTTCTTAAGTTAAGTTTAACTGTATCATGTGAAATCTGATGGTGACTAGTGCATTTATTTTTATTTTATTAAAAGTGTATTTATTTAAAAGTGTAAAACTTGTAGCACTAGGAATATATAAATAAATAAAAAACTAAATTATATCAAAAACAAATATAATTTTAACATGGAATTTGCTCGAAACTATTATATTATAGCGAAATTTCAATAAAAAAAATTCAAGATTAGATTTTACACAAAATATTTTTGTAACTATTCTTTTGTACATTATTGAATTTTTTTATTCCATTTTTTTTTTTTTTGCGGTTAGTTTTGGAACGAATCTTCCGTACAATAAGATTATTTTTTGTTTTTACAAAAAGATAATTGATTACTTATCGTAATCGTAACTTAACAGCTCTGGACGGCACCATCTGCTATATCTAGCATACATACAATTTGTAAGGGAGATGTTCAACATCTTTGCTCAAGATGCGAAGATGCAAAATGGAACCCTAATGGGAACAGGGCATTACACAGCGCGCGGAAGAAAACGTTCTTGCTCACCGTCTCCCTACAATCTATCATGTCAACGCAATGCGACTGCGTGTGATCGACAGAACCAAACCCGACAAACGTGTTCTTGCAAATCTCTCTTAGCTACGACTGCAAGTGCAGCGCCCTCTCTAGGTACCGCAACAGCGCCTACAATAAGAACTTCACCGATGCCGGCTGCCTGTTCAAGTAACACAACGAATGCTGCGCTGTCAGCAAAACGAACTGCAAACTACACACATATGAAAAGAAAGCTAAGTCCGCTAAATTCTACGCATAAAGCCAAAAACAATTGGAAACGTTGCAGCCGGACGCAACCACGTGCGGTATACTCGTTACCAGCATTAACAAGAGTCATGATTGCAACGGGGTACGTATGCAGCAGGGGTGTACGCTGGCTGAAAGATTATCCGAAGCAGATGGGGATGCTACCAGCTATCTTCATTCCGAATTTGGTGACTCTAGCTCAAAGTTTTTAAAAGGTGGGAAAGGGGGGCTGGGGACGGAAGGGGCGGGCGTGGCATCCAAATTTCTGATGGAGATCTTTGTGGTATGTCAATTGCTATCTTCATTCTAAATTTGGTGAGTCTAGCTCAAAGTTTGTAAAAAGTGGCGGAAGGGGGCTGGGGGCGGTATGGCAATAGTTCTAGCTGTAAGGATGTGCGAAATATGTGGATTTATCGGTTTTGAGCTTTCGAATTTATCGATTTGCAAGCCCCCAGTTACCGTAGAGCCAAAATCTGGACTTTATATCTGTCCCGGCCATAGATAAAGATATTTGAAAAGTTTCAAGTCTCTAGCTTGAAGGGTGTGGACAAACGTTGCGTTGATACAGACGGACGGACAACCACCATGATGGACATTGCTCAAACCCAATATACTCTTAACCTTCGGTAACGAGAATAAAAATATTAGTAACAAGTAAGAAGGCTCTAGTCGGGAGAGCCCGACTAAAAGATACCCTGAACCCAGTTGCAATAAATAAATTAAATTTATAATTGACTTTGGTATAAGGACTTAGCCTCAATCAATTAAACTCGATACCTCCGGTGTTTCTTAATCGATTTGGACGACAATATCAGAAAAGTTCTATCATTACCCATTACTTCAACCCTCATTTTTAGATTTTCTAAATTCGATATTTTTTGCTATCGACATCATGTGTATATCGGAAACCTGAAAAGTTATCGATAATTTGAAGCAATCTTGTTCTGCTCATGGTATAGGAGAACTTACATACAAAATCTGAAGTCTCTAGCTCTTGTAGTCTCTGAGATCCACGCGTTCATACAGACGGACAGACGGACGGACGGGCATGGCTATATCGTCTCGGCTGTTGATGCTGATCAAGAATATATATACTTTATGGGGTCGGAGATGCTTCCTTCTGCCAGTTACATACTTTTGCGCAAAACCATTATACCCTTTTTTACCCATTTTATGAGTTAAGGGTATAAAAATCGACTGAGTAAAAGTTTCGAAAAAATATAAGAAAACATGGTGCACAAATATCAATAGATGCAACAAAACAAAACATAAATATTCAATTCAATAACATTTCCAAACTGAAACAATTAAAACAAGTGGAAACGTTGCAGTCGGACGCATCCGACTGCGGTATACTAGTTACCAGTATTAAAACCGCTTAAAAGTGGCCTGATTGCAAAGGGGTACGGATGCGGCAGAGGTGTACGCTGCCTTAAAGATTCTCCGATGCATATGGGGATGCAACCAGCTATCTTCATACCAAATTTGATGACTCTAGCTCAAAGTTTGTAAAAGTTGCGGAAAGGGGGCGGAATGGGTGGGCGTGACTCCAAAACTTTGATGCCTATTTTTGGTGGTCGTTACCAACTATCTTCCTACCTAAATTTGGTGGCTCTAGCTTCACAATTTCAGAAGATACACGCATTCCCGTTTTTGACGAAGCGTTGGGGCGGGTGTGGGTGCCAGGGCAGTATTGGTGGGCGTGGCATCCAAACTTTTGATGCAGTTTTTGGAGGGTCGTCATCACTGGTATTGGCACTAATTTTTGGCGGCTCTAGCTCAAAAACTGTGGGAGATATAGGCTTTTCTGATATCAAGGTGCGGTGGGGCTGGAGGCGGAGTGGGTGGGCGGTGCTCCAAAAGTGAGTGTGTTTATTCACAAAAGAAGCAATACAGAACTGCACTAGTCGAATGATAAATGTTAGATACTCTTATAATTTTGGAAGATGATATGTTATTAAACTGTTTTTAGTTATTTCACAATTGTGTGATAACGCTAACCTTTGCTAATCAAAATATGCAATTATTGCAAATATATTGTATAACTTTATATCCACCACAGCACTTATATTTTATTAGGGTATCCAACATTCATCATTCGTCTAGTGCATTTCTGTTTTGCTGCTTTTGTGAATGCACAAAAACTCACACTTTTTATTATAGCTAAATTTAATTACAGTGAAAGCTCTACTAGCGGACAGCTCCCTCAGGCGGACAGCTCCCTTAGCCGGACGATTTTTATAGTCCCAAGTTTTTTAGCATGATTTTCATACAAAATCCGTTCTCTTTGGCGGACGCTCCCTTGGCCGGACGCGGACACTATTTTTTTTAAATTTTTATACAAACCGTCTCTCTCAAGCGGACAACGCTTTGAACGCAAAATGAACAACGACGACGATGCTATTGGCGCCTTTGTTCGTTTTGCAGCGTCGCAATAAGTACACTCAGCACAACAATTATTCGTACACACACTTCTTCTTAACCGCCTTTCAGTACATACATTATATTAACAACTTAATAAGAAGTGTGTGTACGAATAAATATTGTGCTGAGTGTATATGTCGCTGAAAATGCTCTGTACTCCGACGATCTGAGCTATGGAGCAGAGCAGAAGAGCAACGGTTTGGTTTTTGTGCTCTCTGCTATGCTGCTACACAGCCGTTCGAAATCAGAGCAATATTTTTATTGAAATTGCTGCTATTTAGCAACAAATCCAAACACTGCTGCTGAATACTGTTATGCGTTGGATTTTTTTCTATGAAAAATATTTAAAACGGGACTTTTATTTTTGAAAAAATGTCTATATCTGCTGAAGATAAACATTTATGAACAAAACTTTTATTTCAAAATTTGGGAAAGACAACCTTAAAGATTTTTTTTAATGCAGACAGCTCCTTGAAAATAGAAGACGACAATATTGAAAATAAAATAACTGATCAAAGTGACGTGGATTTAAGCGATTCAGATGATGAGATTATTGTATAGCCAATTGACTCAATAAAATCGTTTGATGAGGCATTGGTACAAATGGAGAGGCGTAAGGAATTAGCGAGCCTTGATTTAATATCTTATCAATCCTTCAACAGTTTTAAAAGTCGCATCGAACACTTACATCTTAAGCATAAACAAGAGAATTCTAAACAGTCTAAGATATAAGAAAAATAAATGAATCTAAAAAAAAATATTAATTTTTTCTACATATTAATTTTGTTAGCAAACATCAATAGCTATAAAAATTCTTAATTTCTTTCACATCTCTCTAAGGCGGACATCTCCCTTGGGCGGACAAAAGTGGTGGAACCGTGGCTGCCCGGCCAAGGGAGCTTTTACTGTATTGGCATCTCATTATTCTCTATTATAAATAAATATGTTAATAAAGCTTGTACGTAATAGTATTTTATTTTGTGGTTGTTTGTGTGCATAACATAAACGGCAGAACCGCGTGACTCGACCGTCTCAGTCGGCTGCTTTTTGCAACTAAGCACCCTGATACAATTAACCAGGGACTAATAATAACCATTATTTTTAAAAATTGAACCAAAAAGGTCTCAATAAATTAACCAAAAAAATAAAAATCTTGCATTTAACCATTATAATTGAGAAGAAATATTTTGGTCATATTTAACCATTATTTTGACCAAAAACTTTTATTGGTCATATTTAACCATTATTCTGACCAAAAAATTATATTGGTCATATTTAACCATTATTCTGACCAAAAAATTATATTGGTCACCAAAGACCTTTATATATATTTTTTTTTGGTCAGCCAAAGACCTTATAAATTTTTTTTTTTTTTTTGGGTCAGCCAATACCTTTCTGTTTCTATGCAAATTTTTTTTTTATTATTTGTAGCAACAACAACCATCAAAGAAATTAAAAAAAAAATTTTTTAATGACCAAGAAAAAAAATAAAACATATTAATTAGCTGACCAAAAAAAAAAAAAAAATTATAAAGGTCTTTGGCTGACCAAAAAAAAAATATATATATATATAAAGGTCTTTGGTGACCAATATAATTTTTTGGTCAGAATAATGGTTAAATATGACCAATATAAGTTTTTGGTCAGAATAATGGTTAAATATGACCAAAATTTTTTCTTCTCGATTATAATGGTTATTCTTTACCAATACTGAAAAAAGTCAAAATATAATTGTTATAGAAGATTTTTTTTCAAAAGGTCGATAACTGTTACGTCCCTGCAATTAACACGGTAGAGTTATGGGAGAGAGCGCTCTTTTTGTTTCAGTACCAACTTTTATTTTATTAATAACTAGTAAGTGGCCCGCTTACTTCGCTGCGCGGATAGTTTACATAAATTTTAGCAATAGAAGATAGATACAAAATAAATAAATTAGAAAATATTTAACAACAAATTAAAGCAAAGTATTTAATATTCTCTTTTCCACGCCACCATTGAGGTAGAGAATCAGGCGCGTCATTTTTTAATGTGGTTTCCCCAGCAGGCCTTATCCACTTATTGAATTTAATTTGCAATTATTAACAACTTTTAAGAGCTTCTTTATAAAAGACATTGGTTGTTTTTCCGTCAGGTGCTTATACAAATAAACTTTATGGTGAACTGACTCTTGAGCAGAATACATAAAATTGGCCATGAGAAAAACAATCGTGTCCTAAGTCTTGTCAGCTAATTTAAGAGTTTGTCCCTGTGATTTATTAATTGTTAAGGCAAAGCAAACTTTTAAAGGAAATTGCAATCTTCTAATTTGAATTGGCAATTCAGAATCAGAAGGTATTAATGGAATTCTCGGTACAAAAACCGTTTCTCCTATACCATTGCCAGTAAAGATAATTGCTTCGACAACATTCCTATGAAGGACTTTAACTTACAATCGTGTACCATTGCACAGTTTCGGCGGTTTCAAGTTGCGAATCAACATTACAGGTGAACCAATCTTTAAAGTTAATTTATGTTGAGGCAGGCCAGCCGGATTTAATGAATTAAGAAACTCGGCGGGGTAATGAACTGCATCTTCGATTTCAGACACAGAATCAATAGAGTTATATGTCATTTGTCACTTTGAAATGATTTTAATAAAAACTCGTTTATTTCCAATGCATTGTCATTTCTCGCAGTCAAAATAGCACGTTCTGAAAACCATTCGAGTGATTTTTGAGAGATATTTGTAATATCCGGAAATATTTTTAGAGTTAGCTCTTCAATACTTTTCACAACATGACAAAAAGTGGATGGTAAAGTTATTTTGCCACCATGGGTTGGAAATAATCCATTTCCTATTTGAAGAAGCATTTCTGCAAATTCACCAGCTATGCTATCACCTTTTAAGTGCTTTCTGTATTTTGGGCCACAAAATTGAAGACTTTAAGCACGCATTTATTTAATTTGCTCTTGTTCCTCTGGGGATCACTGGAAGAGTTTGTCGAAAATCACCAGTTAAGAGAACAGTTATGCCACCCATTAAGTATTCACTATCTCGAATGTCTTTCAAAGATCGATCTACAACTTCAAAAGCACCTTTATGGCCCAAGTAAACTCATCCCAAACAATGAGCTTGCAATCTTTGAGCACAGCAGCAATATTAGATTGCTTTGAAATTGAGCAATGTGGTGTTTCTAAGTGAATCAAATTAATGGAATCTTAAGTGTAGAATGCGCTGTGCGACCACAGTTAAGTAAAGTGGCTGCGATACCGGAAGAAGCAACGGCCAATGCAATTTTTTTACTTTGCCGTACCTTTGCCAATAATAAATTTAAAAGATACGTTTTACCTGTTCCACCAGGTGCATCTAAAAAATAGATTTCTCCCTCTTCTGCTTCAACGCTATGTAGTATCTTTTCATATACTTGTTTTTGCTCAGCAGTAAGGAGTAGCTCATTATTAACAACAAAATTATCGCAATTTTCATAATTTGTTTCTCTATGATATTCAATATTTCGAACAATTTCCTCGGATCTAATTGGTAGTGGAAGTCAATAATAAGTCAAGTTTTGACCACCAATAGACAGTACAATATCTTCAATGTAAATAAGATATTTATTTAATACATTATTCACAATACTTTCATCAATATTTCTGTCTTGTGAAAAATGAAAGGCTATTAAAATATCTTTTGAGAAACTCTCTTTATAAGTATTCCAAAGTTTAAGAGCATCTGAAATTTGACAAAATACTATCATTATTGCAAAAAGTTCGCTCAGTTTTGTAGGATTTTGACATATGACAGCATCGGCTATAGTTGAATCCCAGTGCTTATCATCTTGACCATTTTCTAAATGAACAGCTAAGTGTGTAAATGCAAGGATTCTCCATACCGTTTCTGAGCTACTTATATAACGGCCACTTTCGTACATATTAATTTCATTACGTTGGTCTTCAAGAGTAAATGATGCTTGATCACTGCCCTTGGTAACATTTTTACAAATTAATTTAATAGACTTTACAGAACTACAATGCTCAACATTTATGTGAGCTTCAAATGTTCTCAATAGTACACAGTTATAAGGCACAACCCAACGATTATCTATGCAATTACCATTTATATTAACTGCATTACCACCATCTTCTATCGCTCTTCTACGATATAGACGGTAACTATCTTTTCCAGTCACAGTTTCTTTAAGTAATTCTCGAGGAAACTTTTGGTACATTTTCCATTTTTCATGCATGGCGATTTATTATTAAATGCACCGCAAGGACCATGAATCATATATGACCTAACAATGTTAAATAACAAAGGATCCTCATCTGCGTTTGGTATTTCGGCACAGATAATTTTATCAATTTTATCTGGTCTTATTTTATTTTCTAACCAAAGTAGAATATGTATATGTGGTAAGCCCCGCTTTTGCCATTCCATAGAGTACATGAAACATTGCCCGCTTCCAAACAAAGAACCTTCTATCAATAGTGACATTAAAGCTTTAACTTTTAAATGAAAAACTCGAGCTTTAATATCGTGACGATCATGCGATTTTTGACCCGGTAATAAAACACTTTTGATGTCATTCCATTGTGGATTGCCATAATGGCGAACATATGTCATAGCATCTTGAGTCTTTTCATGCATATATCGTGCAGAGCTTGTAAAAGAAGATGGTAAAATTACCATCTGACCAAGTTGAGCTGCGACAACATCTTGTTGTCATTGTAGATGTATATAGTTATCTGCTCTGAGTTTCGCTTGATTGTAGCGAATATAATTGAACCGTTCGGTTTCAATTTAAGCATACATATCAACCAAAAACTGACTAAAAAGGGAACGACAATAAATTAAATGATTTATCTCAGATTGACGAATCATTATTTTATAGCTGTAAAAGCAGATATAATTTTTTTGGTTCCTCTTTTTTTAATAATGGATTCCATTGTGGTATATCCACTGAATAGCCATCTTCGCCATAAGGAAATAGCAAAGGGTACTGTAAGGCATCGTATGATCGATGCACCTCACTTATACGATGTTATTTATTATTATGGCTTTCAATAATAATATCGAGCTTTTCAAATTGCTGACCATCAATAACTAAAGCTACTTCGCTTGATTGAGGTGCATTGTAAAGCCCTTTGTGAGCACCAGCAGGTGTTCGATCAGCATGTATAATCAATTTATAGTCTTTAGTACTTGTTGGTATTTTATTGAGAGCCATTTTTAGATCTTTAACATAACGATTATGATGATGAAACATACATTGAAGATCCTATACTACGCTTAAATCAACATTTGAAATAGTTTTGCAACGTAGTTGAGCTTCCTTTTCATCATCACCAACAAATTAAATTTGAAGAAACTGCATTTCTTCATTTGGCAAAGGTCGGACACTACCAATTAGGTGATGCACTTGTCCTTGGACTTTAAAGGTTGACCAACTTTCATTTATAATTTTTGTACTTCCAAAAGAAGTCATTTGAAAGCAGCTGTTATACTTTCTTATACGATCAATGAAATGATCATGCTTTGGATGTCCACCAATTATTAAGCTTTTAAGTGGATCAGGCAAACTTTCATTTTGTGAAAGTTTAACTTTTCCTGCCTTGCAACAGATACCCAAAGGCTAATTTTTCCATTTTAAAGCATTACAATGTTTGCATATCAAATTCATACTACCAAGTTGAGTAATTTTATCTGACTTGTAAGCTATTTCAAAATCATAGTTTAAGCCAGACATGGCTTTAACACTCCATGCACGCAAACGCCTTTCTTGACGTGCATCAGTATTATTAGCCTGATGTCTTCTCACTGCAACTCTATGAGCTTCAGGATTATTAGCCTGATCTCTTCTCACTACAACTCTAATAACATCTGGATTATTAACACGATATCTTTTTGATGCTTCTATGCGCTTACCCCTATTGATATCACTATTTTTTTCTAATGAACGTTTTTTTAACCTTTTTCTCTGTTTTGCCGGTGAACCGACTACGTCTTTTAACAGGATTTTTAACATTTTCAGTTATACATTCACTTGACGTATCAGAATCTTGAGTTAATACTTCCTCTAAAGGAATATAAACATCAAAATGTCCATTTGTTAATGGACCGGTAAAACGCAATCATGTATATTATTTCCGAATGCTTGTAATAAATTTCCATTCTGAAAAACTTGGAAATTTACAGCAAAAATTTCTGCTGCTGCTTGAAGCTCACATGCAGTACCATAAGTATATGAGTATGACATAGCGCACTCAAATTGTTCAGAAGAGCTATAACGCTCTCCATTTAAGTTTATGCTGAAGCAAGCAAAAGTTTGCCAGTTGGTTACAACATGTTCAACAATATTTTGGCGTATGGTGCCATGGAAGCCTTGCCTACCAAATAAAAGGTAGGAAATAGATCTAAAAAGACAGGCTCCATCACCAATTATGGCAACAACTGAATGCGGCACCAAAACACCACTAATATCTAAAGCTTCAATAGACATATTTTAATTTGGCTGTGAGTCAATTGACTTCACTGTAAAACGATTGTTACAACGTTACAGTGTCTATACGTAAGTATAGAATTCAATTAAATTGAATATACCAACTTATATTATTTTAATAGAATATTCAGACTGCTTAGTTTTATTATACTCGATACCGAAGGTAAAGAGTATATTGGTTTTGTGCAATGTCCCTCATGGTGTCTGTCCGTCTGTCCGTCTGTCCGTCCGTATGGTTGCAAGTTTTTTCCACACCCTTCAAGCTAGAGACTTGAAACTTTCCAATTCTCTTTATCTATGGGATGGTAAATTAAAGTGTCAAGATGGGGGTTCTACGATAACTGGGGGGCTGGCAAATCGATAAATTCGATAACTCAAAACCGATAAATCCACATATTTCGCACATCCTTACAGCTAGAACTACCAAATTTGGTAAGAAGATAGCTACTAGCAACCCCCAAAAAACTGCATCAAAAATTTTGGAGCCACGCCTCCCCATTCCACCCCCAGCCCCATAGCCCCCCTTTCCCCACCTTATACAAACTTTGAGCTAGAGTCACCTAATTTGGTATGAAGGTAGCATTTGACATTCCACAAGGATCTGCAGCAAAAATTTGGATGCCACGCCCAACCATACCGCCCCCAGCCACCCTTTCCCCACTTTATACAAACTTCAAGCTAGAGTCACCAAATTTGGTATGAAGGAAGCATTTGACATTCCACAAGGATCTGAGGCAAAAAATTGGATGCCACGCCCAACCATACCGCCCCCAGCCCCATAGCCCCCCTTTCCCCACCTTATACAAACTTTGAGCTAGAGTCACCAATTTTGGTATGAAGGTAGCATTTGACATTCCACAAGGATCTGCAGCAAAAATTTGGATGCCACGCCCAACCAAACCGCCCCCAGCCCCCCTTTCCCCACTTTATACAAACTTTGAGCTAGAGTCACCAAATTTGGTATGGAGGTAGCATTTGACATTCCACAAGGATCTGCAGCAAAAATTTGGGTGCCACGCCCAACCATACCGCCCCCAGCCCCCCTTTCCCCACTTTACACAAACTTTGAGCTAGAGTCACCAAATTTGGTATGGAGGTAGCATTTGACATTCCACAAGGATCTGCAGCAAAAATTTGGATGCCACGCACAACCATATCGCCACCAGCCCCCCTTTCCCCACTTTATACAAACTTCGAGCTAGAGTCACCAAATTCGGTATGAAGATAGCAATTGACATCCCACATAGATCTGCACCAAAAATTTGAATGCCACGCCCAACCATACCGCCCCCAGCCCCCCTTTCCCCTTTTTTACAAACTTTGAGCTAGAGTCACCAAATTTGTTATGAAGATAGCAATTGACATTCCACAAAGATCTGCATCAAAAATTTGGTTGCCACGCCCACCCATACCGCACCCAGCCCCCCTTTCACCACTTTATACAAACTTCGAGCTAGAGTCACCAAATTTGGTATGAAGATAGCAATTGACATCCCACATGGATGGGCATCAAAATTTTTAATACTGGTATCGAGTATACCGCAGTCGGTTGCGTCCGACTGCAACGTTTCCACTTGTTTGATTTTTAAATGCACTAAAGCAGCGTTTATATAACTATTATATAATATGCAAAATAGAAGACAACTATATATAAAATCGACTTATTAATTTTGTTGAAAAAAAAAACAACAAAACAAATTAACAACTTAATTTAAAGTAAGTATTATAAATAAATAAATACTTCAAAATAAGTCAAAAATTGACTTCACTGTACAACGTTACAGCGTCTATACAAAGTATAGAATTCAATAAAATTGAATATACCAACTTATATTAATTTAATAGAATATTCAGACTGCTTAGTTTTATTTGGTTTTTAAATGCACTAAAGCAGCGTCTATATAACTATTATATAATATGCAAAATAGAAGACAACTATATATAATGTTGCTTCAATTATTAAGTCTAAAATCGACCTATTAATTTTGTTGAAAAAAAAAAAAAAAAAAAAAAAAACAACAAAACAAATTAACAACTTAATTTAAAGTAAGTATTTTAAATAAATAAATATATCAAAATAAGTCAAAAATTGACTTCACTGTACAACGTTACAGCGTCTATAGGATTCAATAAAATTGAATATACCAACTTATATTATTTTAATAGAATATTCAGACTGCTAAGTTTTATTTGATTTTTAAATGCACTAAAGCAGCGTCTATATAACTATTATATAATATGCAAAATAGAAGACAACTATATATAATGTTGCTTCAATTATTAAGTATAAAATCGATTATTAACTTTGTTGAAAAAAAAAAACAACAAAACAAATCAACAACTTAATTTAAAGTAAGTATTATAAATAAATAAATACTTCAAAATAAGTCAAAAATTGACTTCACTGTACAACGTTGCAGTGTCTATACGTAAGTATAGAATTCAATAAAATTGAATATACCAACTTATATTAATTTAATAGAATATTCAGACTGCTTTGTTTTATTTGATTTTTAAATGCACTAAAGCAGCGTCTATATAACTATTATATAATATGCAAAATAGAAGACAACTATACATAATGTTGCTTCAATTATTAAGTTGAAAATCGACTTAATTTTCTTGTGTTTAAAAAACAACAAAAGAAATTAAAATACGTTGATCGTTATTTAAATATTTAAATAATAGCAATTCAATTTTATTATAACTTATCATAAAATACGTATTTAAAATGAACTTATATATGTATATTCGTAATTTTAATGGAATGTATATATAGTAAGGGAGAAGCCCTAGTCTTGGACACCCCTTTGGATTTTGTGACATAAGACTGTCCAAAATCAACGTACAGCTTATCTGTTAGTATCGTTGAAAAGCTCAATTCAATTGCGCATCGATTGGTATAAGGCATTATACACATTTAATTCATGTTTAATGATATATTTCACATTTAATGAAAAAACTCAAAATCACGATTTTCAAAAAAGTGCCCCGAAGTTGGACACCCCCTTTTATCTTGTGAAAATGCAGCCAATAAAATAAAATAAAATGCCAAATCATTGTTTTTATGTAAGATTTTGTTTTTATGCAATTAAACAATGAAAATCAAACGAATTTATTATTTTATTAATTATTATTACTCGTAATGAGCAGTATCGCAAGTAATGCATCGATATATCGATTGATGTATCGATCTATGCATCGCATGCTCATCATTGCTCACATACCTTATTAATATGGCGCGAAATATGTAAACAAACTAATTATTCTTTTTTTTTGGGTTTTTTTCATCAAAACCATTTATTATGAAATTATTTATTCAATTAACTATGAAATTCAACTTAAAGTTTCTTTATTTGGTTTTTTTCATTTAAACCATAAAATTTCAATTTCCATATCTTGTTGCGCGCTCATTTTGATACATTTATATGAAGATGACACGATCATCGATACAATTGAATGAAAATATCGATTACAATTAATCGTGTTCAATTGTGAAACATCAACAGTGTCCAGATTAGAAGAAAGCACGGTTTTAACATTTTTGAATGTAAAACCCAAAATATTGAAAAAAAAAAAATGTTTGATTGCAGAATATGAAAGAGCATGATGAAACGAATAAGAAAAAATTTATTAACCTTTGTTGAATCATGGAATAATTCAATTACATAAGCGTTGAAATTTTAAAAAGTTTAGGTCGGAATATCGGTATTTTAATTTTTGTCTCTGAATTAGCCAAAACTAGGTATTAACACCTGTAGACCATGTCAAAAGAAAGCCGGCACTGAAAGCTATCTGTCACAGTAATTAGACCGCGCTAGCATCAAAACTCGCAAAATAAAGGGGGGTGTCCGACTTCTGTGCAGTGTCCGAGATTGGGGCTTCTCCCTTATATAATACGAAAATCAGAATATTGAAAAACTCACTGATTCAAAAAGTAATTTTCGATTTTATTATTATCCTTAATATAAACAATATTAAAAAATTCACTGAAACGAAAATTAACTTTCTTTGTTCACATTAAATATGAACTAAAATGCATAACCAATTCCCTTACCATTGTATGCAAAAACATAATGTTGGAAAGAGCATTACAGTTATTCCTCTAAGCAACAGACACCGAGCTCTAACATACAACGCTTGCACTTAAGAGCTAGGTATGGGTGGTGCAAATTAGGCAATGCCATTCCCTTAACTGCAGCCTCTTAGTTATGGCAAGCTTAGCTTAGTGAGTGCGGAGGAGATAGGGAGCGCGCATAAACAAAAGAGTAAGCGTAAATAACAACAAAGACGCATGATTGCATTCAAATTATTTTATACCTAGCGGCAGTCATAAGAGCGACGCGCGCGCTGATTAAGCTTTAAGCCGCTCTTTGTGATGCAGACATGCATATATTCCCTCAGCTGTGCATGCTGCTTGCAGTGAGTACCGTAAACAGTCATATTTCTTCTTCTTTGTCCTTCTCTCTGTTCTCTTACTGTGGCTACAAAATATAAGAAAGCTTTGTTTTGAAAGCAATCGATGCGTAAAATATTAAATTTTTTATATCTGAACCATGAAATGGATAAAAAAGGGTATAATTATTTTGAGCAGGCAGAAAGAAGCATCTCCAACCCCATATAAAAGATATATATTCTTGATCAGCATCAACAGCCATGTCGATATAGCCATGACCTTCTGTCCTTCTGTCCGTCCGTTCGTCTGTATGTATGAACGCTTCAATCTCAAAGACTAAAAGACCTAGAGACTTCAAATTTGGAACATAACTTCTCCTAAGCCAAAGGTAGATCAACTTTATTTCAAACTATCGATACTATTCTTGCTTTCGATATACATATGGAATCGATAACGAAAAAATCTCGAATCAAGAAAATTTAAAAATAGAAGTTGAAACTATGGATAACTTTATAACTTCCATGAAAATTTGATCCAAATCGGTTAAGAAACACTGGAGATATTTTAAATTAAAGTTAAAGTCAAGAAAAACTCACTTCTGCAAGTCATTTAATACACGGGTTCAGGGTATCTTTTAGTCGGGATTTCTCGACTAAAACCTTCTTACTTGTTTTCAGATTCGCTCGCGCATCGCTCTTCATGTTCGGCGCTAGATGACAAATTATTTTTAAATCGCGCCTTCGTTGTTGGCTATTTCGGCTAATTCTCTTATCTATGCGCGCGCTCTGCAAGTCAAACAAAGAGCGTAGTGTCGCTACCTTCTTCACACGCACTGAATCAATGCAAAACATATCTAAGAGGCTGCAGTTAAGTGAATTGTATATTGCCTTTAGCTTTAATTTAGAGTGTGTGCGGAGGAGCTAGGGTTATTAAACTTTATGATTGACATGCAAAGCGCGCACATAAAATAGAGAGTGAACGTAAATGAGCAACAACAAAGGCGCATGATCGGAGCGAGATTTCAAATTATCTGATTATCATAAGAGCAACACACGCGCTTATGTGAACGCCCTTTGCTTATTCAAAATTGTGTATCAATAATATATCAATAAATGTTAGTGTGTTACGTTTTGTCTAAGTTATATAAGCAGCAATTGGGTGAATCCACCCCCATAACATGTTCTGGTGTTGGAAATTTTTCTAGACGCACCAAGTTTTGTTATGTTGTTGTTGTTTTTTTTTTTAAATCAATGACACCAACAAAAATTAGCAGTGCGGGCCCAACAACAACACTGACAACAACAACAAACGCAACTTGGGTCGTAAATCAATTATCAAATGCACACAAATTTGAAAAAAAAAAATGTGCACAGTGCGAGGTGATACATGTACATAAAATTATGAAAATTATTTTCAAGCGCATTGTTCAACTAATTGTGTATGCACATATTCATTAAGAAGCAGAAATCCGTTTCGTTTTTGCAAGTGTCGAACCGTTTTTTATGACTTTGCTTGTGCGACGCGAAGGCGTCACTGCGCATTTGTTTTGTTTTTGTATTCTCGCTCGCGATCAAACCCTCAGGTTGTGCGACAATCAGGCGACAGTAGTGGAATGGGTACTTGTTGTAATTGTAATTTGTTTTTTAAAATGGGTAAAAAGTGCTCCAAATCGTATGGGAGGTACTTGAAGGAGTTGTCCAAATAAAAATTCCCTTCTTAGTGCTCACCTCCTACCTGCATGGAAAATTGTGTGAAAATTTCAGCCTTCTAGCTCTTTTCCTTTAGGCTGTGGCTCTTCCATTATCATCAGGACAAACTCTTTTATATATATAGATAATCGAAAGCGTTTCGCTCAAAAAATTATTTAGCTAAATATTTTTACGAAACTACAAAATTGTATAGGCTGCATACAACCAAAACACTTTCTATACTTAGCTCTGTCGCACTAACAAAACAACCTCTTAACAGAGTCAAGAGAGAACAAGTAAGAAGGCTCTAGTCGGGAGAGCCCGACTAGAAGATACCCTGAACCCAATTGCAATAAATATATGTAATTTATATAAGACTTTGGTATACTGGCTTAGCTTCCATCGATTAAGTTCAATATCTCCGGTGTTTCTCAACCGATTTGGACGAAATTTTCAGAAAAGTTCTATCATTATCCATTACTTCAACCCTTATTTTTAGATTTTCCAAATTCGATATTTTATCGTTATCGATATTATGTGTATATCGGAAACCAGAATAGTTATCGATAATTTGAAGCAAACTTGTTCTGCTCATGGTATAGGAGAACTTAAATACAAAATCAGAAGTCTCTAGCTCTTGTAGTCTCTGAGATCCACGCGTTCATACAGACGGACAGACGGTCAGACGGACAGACGGACATGGCTATATCGGCTGTTGATGCTGATCAAGAATATATATACTTTATAGGGTTAAGGGTATAAAAATAAAGAGAGCAACATGGCTGTCTCACTCGCACTCACATGTTCAAATCAGTATGTACTGGCTCTCTCGGATGACACTACCTAATTATTTGATTCATGACTAAGTACAAAAAAAACAAAGCAAATTCTAAGCAATACACAGCGTTCGTCAATCAAGCGAGCTTCGTTTTTTACGACCACTTTTCTCTGCCGAAACATCAGTACTATCATATTCGTTTGCAAGCAGAGACAATTGTTGTACAACAACCACACACTATTTTAGTTTTTGAATGCCTATCTGTGTGTGTGTTACTCGGCGACGTAAAGCAGCGAGTGTTACAGCGGCGAAATAACGCAGCGAATTGACTTTTGTGCTTTACGCTACCCGCGCGTATAGATGTTAACACATAAAAAAAAAAGAAGGAAAAAAATATGTACGCTCTGAAATTCGAACTTTTAATCCTAATTTTAGAACCTGTAATGTATTGCAAAAACTATGTTATAGGTGAGGAGAATTAAAAAGTTTCATGTCTCTAGCTTGAAGGGTACGGAAAAAACTTGCGCACATACGGACGGGCAGACACCATGACGGACATTGCACAAACCCAATATAAGGGATAATCAAATATGTTGGACACCCCTTCGGTTTTTGTGACATAAATTTTTCAGAAATCAACGTAATTCGTTGGTATCGGTGGAAAGCTTGTTCAATTCGCATCGATCGGTATAAGGCATTTTACACATTTCATGTTTTAAGAAATATTTAACATTTGATGATAAAAGGCAAAATCGCGATATTCAAAACAAAGCCCCTATGGTGGTCACCACCCTTTATCTTGTGAAAATTCTGCCAATAAAATAAAATAAAAGGCCAATTCATTGTTTTTGCTTAAGCTTTTGTTTTTTATGCAATTAAACAATGAAAATCAAACGAATTTATTATTTTATTATTATTTCTCATAATGAGCAGTATCGCAATTATTGCGTCGATATATCGATTGATGCATCGATCTATGCATTGCACGCTCAACATTGCTCACATGCCTCATTAAAGTGGCGCACAATATGTAAACAAACTAATTTTTTTTTTTTTTTTGGTTTTTTTTTCACCAATTTATTATAAAAATTTTTTATTCAATCAACTATGAAAAACAACTTGATGTTTCTTTAGTTGGTTTTTTTTTCCATTTAAACCATAAAATATCAATTTCTTATATAAATCATAAGAATCAACATAAATACTTTTCTTTTGGTCTTTCTGGTCCAATTGTTGTGCATTCGTTCAAAATATCTAATATTTCGTCATAAGTTACAACTGATACATCATCGAATGCACGCTCCACATTGTTCAAATGTCTAGCGCGAGGAATGCTAAACACTGCAGCCATTTTCTTTTTTGGTTGTTTGTTAAATATAACCAATTTAATCTCGGCCAACAAATTTTGTTGCCAATATACGGATTTTCTTTGCGCGCTAATTTTGATATATGAAAATAACACGATCGTGGATACAATTGAATGAAAATATTGATTACAATTAATCGTATTCCAATCAATCGACAGTGTCATGTTTACGAGAAAGCACGGTTTTAACATTTTATAATGTAAATCCCAAAATAATAAAAAAAATTGTTTTATTGCGAAATATGAAAGAGCATGATAAAACGAATAAGAAAAAATGATTTTCCATTGCTTAATCGTGGAATAATTCAATTACATATGCGTTGAAATATTAAAAAGTTTAGGTCGGAATATCGGTATTTTCATTTTTATCTTTGAGAGCCGGCACTGAGAGCTATATATCTGTCAACAAACGTGTGTCCGACTTATGTACAGTGTCCGAGAACGGGGCTTCTCCCTTACTCTTTACTTTCGGTAATGAGCATAATAAAATGTGACGATAAGGAGCATGTGCCAGAAGATCTTAAAGGCCTGTACGGATGAGCCCCGTACAGCTCCCGTACCGAATACATGAGTTTTACGGACCTTAACGAGCAGTTTTAAAAAATGTACATATTGTGGCGGTAGGCTAATAATCGGAAATGCAGCCGTGTTTTGTACACTTGAATTCAAAATAATGATTCATTTCCAAAGCGCGCTACTTTTGTGTTTGAGTACAACCAATAACTATTTACTTATTGGTACAGCTAACGCCCTGCTGCCGGCGGTTGTTAAAAAAAAAAGCTGGCTGCGAAACCAAAAAGCATTTTAGTGAACCCATATTTGATGGGCAGAGCTGATTTACCAAAGATTATGCTAAACATAACCGAAACCACTTAAAAGACTCAAAGCAAATTCACCTTACAGATCTATACCTTGTAATAGATCAGTGGCAGTACAATCCAGTTTATATGTTATTTAAATTATACCTTATTAATTAATTAATATATTTTTATTCATTACTTCTTGTGCAGCATTGACTGACAAAACAATAAGTATGGCTCTATTGGAGCCTGAATTAGGTCAACTTTATTAAAATTTTCCGAAAAATGTATATGCCGGCTCTTGCCCAACAATTTCCAATTTCCTCCCACGCGCATTTAACGATTATTAGAGTCCAACTTGCTCGTAATGTCTCACATGACTGGCCGACGTTCCATAGCTTTTATTAGAGCCATTTTCTGCGAATCGCTATTAAAATTTTCGAATTTACTTTTGTTTGCCGACATCTTGTTTCACTTTTTAGGGGCCGTAAAAGAATTGCTGAACATTGATTCCAGCAGTAACAACAGAACAGGTTTTATTTAACATTTTCATTGTTCAACACTTAGCTACGGTACGGGCGCTGTACGAGACTGTTTTTTTTTTTTTATATGAAGTTTTTACTGTACGGGCGATGTACTAGCATCTGCGTAGAGGCCTTAATCCTAAATTACTACAGCATGATGACTTATTACACATAACATCAGATAAAATACTTAACATTAAAACATCCACTTAGTTAAAATCTGATACAAAAGAAATTTAAAATATATCACCTGTACCGCAAGAAATTCTTAAAACACCAATTTTTAATATAATACCATACTGTTGGAAATACATCTGGCCACACTCTTCACATACAGTACATATCGATAGATCGACATGCTTCTTCTATCCAGTCGTTGATCTGATGATGTCTCGAGCGCGTCAACAAGCGGACTGCGCAACTCCGTGTATTGAATTTACTACAATCGCTATGAACTGTACTCTAATATAAATAAACTAATAAAGTTACCACACATACCCAGATAAAAATAATAATATTTTAACAGAAACAATTCAGAAAATATAATTTTATAAATAATAATAAAGTATATGGCACAACAGCCAAAAATCAAATAATTAATAATTGTAATTGCCACCGGACGGGTTGCAGGTTGCGGATAGCGCAAGGCCTCTAGTAGAGGTTAGCTGCGAATAGCGACTTGTCGTAAATAAGCAGTCCTGGACAACAGCAGGTACCACACCGTTATGTGGGACAGACAAGGCGCTTGTCTGACCGCCTTCTTAACATAGTCTTACACACACCCTTCTCCTACATAACGGGCAGTGGTGACGTCCTGGCAGGGTGCCATTCACCCCCGAGCCAAGTGTTGTGTCCGTGCTCATGGCTGGTTGCAGTCAGGGTACCGACTGTTTGACGGGCCTCACGTACTGGCCGCCTCGGTGAGTATACCTGGCCCCGGCGTGTTAGTGGGGGCTATGACACGCCGGTACTACTTTCCCCTACACTCGTGGGATCTATATGGACACTAATAAATTTTTTAATAACATGCGGGGCTTAACCGCAACCCAAACAGCAGAGCGGATGGAAGAGGTGGCTCTGGACAAAGGCGGCAAGCTGACGCCGCGCGGGGGCCAGGCCCCCAAAAGCACGGCCAAGCAGGCCGCTAAACGGACGGACGTACGGAGTGGGTCTCCAGTGCCCGGCACTGCGCCGGCGGCTGCCCTGCGGACTAATGCAGCAAGCGGGGAAGACGCCGCAACACCCTCTTCTGTTCCACAGAAGAGGCTGCAAAAGAAGCCGCCTCTACCGGCACCGGGTCAGCCTGGCGGCTCTGGCGACCCGCTAAGTTAAGGCCTCAGCGCACAGTGGTTGCGCCCATAGGCCAAAAATCAAAAAATTCATTACAACAAAAATTTACGAAAAGTAAACAAACCGCCTCTAAAATGTCCAAGCTTCTTCATTGCAAACCAGATTTTACTGTAAATCTAACGGGACTTTCTAAAAATAGAATTAAAGCTGTGAACACGTGTTCATTTTCAAAGCACAGCTGCGCGCATCGCGATTGCTTCACAACAAAACCGAACTTTAAAGTGATCAGTTCATCATTTACGTGCCCAAATTAAAATTCTTTGTAATGGATTTTGAAGTTGAAGGTATTTACTACAAAATGTGATGTAATTTGACCTATTAATAATTATTATTATATTAATTTGAAGTGATACATGTATTTTGTCTATATTGTGAACGTCTTTTCTATGTTTAGCTGGAGTTTTAGTTGTGACCCCACAAAGATCCACAATAAGTGTGTATGCCTATGTGTTTGACTGGCTTTAAAGGTAATAAATGCGCAAAAATTTTCTGCATAAATTTGCATATTTGCCTAAAATCGTAAAAATACTAACACCGTCTTAACTTTTTCAGGGTCAGTTTGGCCGCACAAACATGTTTTTTCGTTTATCTACTTGTTGTGCTGTTGCTCTGTTTTCGTAAGTCGTGCTTGTGTTTAACTTTCCAAAACTATTTGTTCATTTATTAATAGTTTTTATTTTGTTTGATATTCCCTTGCATTAAATTTGAATAGGTTCTTCTTATAAGTTTGTGTTTGCACATTCCTATGTTTTCAATTTATGGTGCGGCGAAAAGGGAAGCGCCGTAGAACGACAAAAAAATTGATTGAAGACATGGAAGCGAACATCATAAAAAAGGGTATAATCGAATCGTATACATATGCAAAAGGATTGTAGCGTTTTGGGTAAAGCACAATCGCATGAAATCGTTAATTCTCCAAAATAAATCTGATTGGATGAATGAAAAAGAAAGAATTCCGTTAAGCTGTGCCCAAGATGTGACCCCATCCACATCCAAAAGTTATAGCCGTGGACGACCGAGAACAGATTTTATGGAAGCTTCTCAGCGGACAAAACGACGAAGAATTGCTGAGCTGACAAAAACTGACGAATCTATGGGTACTGTCTTACGCTCATGCAACTCATCTCAACTAACGCTTACTGAATTTAATGTGGATGAAGTCTTGTCACTCTTTCTTGATGCAAATATGAGTAAACATCAATATTTGCTTATTCGTAGTTTTGTCAATAGTAAGACTTCCGTAAATTTTAGATTTTTTAGCGATACGAAGTTGTCTGCTGATATAACAGGATTGGATGAAAATGTTTAAATTAGGTGTGCGACATTACTGCAATGAATGGCATCTGGGTATAAAATAAATACAGAAAAATTTGGAAGCTTTGCACTTGACACCGCAAAAATGCTAATTAAACAGTACCCATGGTATTACCTTCCACCTTCAGTTCACAAAGTTTTAGTACACGGTCCTGAAATTATAAGTTATGCGCTTGTTTCCATAGGAGAGTTATCTGAAGAAGCTGCCGAGTCAAAAAACAAAGATATACAACGTCGCTAAGCTGACACACAGAAGTCACTCATTTACACCTCTCAAGAAAACTTTTGTTTCATCTGCCAGTAAGCGTGTCAGGGAAAATTCTACTGGCGACCTGAAGGCGACCAACGGAGTTGATGCTGCCCTGATCACCCAGATCATCAGCCGAAAATTTGATGAGCAGGCTGAAAAAATTGAAGCAACTTTGTGGGAATCGGAGTCGCGCATGCTGGCCGGGCGTCTGGACGGCATGAGCGACGAAATTAAACTCCTGATGAAGCGGGTGCAGAAGTTGGAGCAGACCGTCGAAGATATTGATGGGCTCAAATCACATGTATGCGCGTTAGAGGCCAAGCTCTCGACGCAAGCACGTGCTAGTGTAGCTAACGATCTTCGGCTACATGGCGTGCCGGTCACGGAAGGCGAATCGCTAAAAACTTTGTTTAACTCACTATGCTTTACCTTGGGGATAGCACCAGCCCCGAAATTAAATGATATTTTTAGGGTCAGACAAGCCAAATCAGCTCACACCATCGCTGACCCTACAATAATAATTAAATTTAACAACACGTCGGATAAACTAACTCTCGTTCGAGCGGCAGGCGAGTTTAGGCGGGCGACAAAACAACAACAAAGCCTGCAGTTGCTAGGCTTTGAATAAACTGCTCAAATATACTTAAATGAGCAGCTTACGAGAGAGGGGTATGCTATATTTAGAGAGGCAATAAAATTAAAAAAACAAAAGCTTCTAACAGCAGTATTCTGCCGTCGCGCAGAGGTATATGTAAAGCAGAGTGAGAGAGGAGAGGTGATCTGCGTTGACAGCTTTCAAAAGCTTTCACAACTGCAGAGCGCACGGGCCGTCAGAAGTGCTTCGGAGTCAACAGCTGGATAGTTTCACTATCAAGAATATAGTATTAATTTATGTTATTTTTTATATATGTCTCTTAAGTGTAATTATTCTCTTATTAAAAACAGTTTGTAAATTAAGTGCGCAACTAATTACTTTTCTCTTATATTTTCTATTAAATGGTAGGTAACTTAAGTTCAACCAAAGCGAACAGCCATGCAATGGTTAGGATTCTGGGCAAGCAGAAAATTGGTCTTAAAATGTGTCATATCAATGCACAAAGCTTAATGAATAAGGTAGAAGAGTTTCGTTTTATGTTTGTCAACTCAAATACAGTACGACCACGGTTAACGCAACCCTCGTTACACGCAACTCCTCGATTATTGCAATACCCCAATTCTCAACATAGTTGACTCTGTTAACGCAACTTTTAAAAAAAGTTACTTCATTTAACGCAACTTCCTAAGGAAATTGTATGTTTTAGTTCATTTTTACCATTTTTCTTTTGTTCTTTTTTTTCATTTATTCATTCGTTTCTGTCGAGATATATAAACTGGGGAATCCCACACATGATGCGTTTATCTATGTATGTCTGTATGTATGTATGACTGGTGCCTGCGCGTTCTCACTTTGATGGAATTTATTTTGAGATCGGTTGGTTAACTCATTCTGCGTTCAATATGCCAGTAATTAAACATGTAAATAAACTTACAATTGCACAAAAATGTGGAATCCTACAAAAACTGGACAGTGGAATTGCTATTAGATCGATTTTCCAAGAATATCAAGTGCATAAATCCTCAATAACTAGGATTAAACGTAATGACACTGCTCTAAGAAAGTTTATGACAAATGCGGAGTCCGGGCCAGGAAAGCGTGTTGCAATAAGAGCTTGCGAATAATATAGCATGGAGAAATCATTGTACGCGTGGTTTCTAAAACAAAGACAGCGTAATATGCCTATTGCTATAGAAATTGTAAAAAGTGCAGACCCCAATTTCTCAATTTATCAGAAAAATAAATAAAACAATTTGAAATCCTTGCTTTTAACAGTCTTATTCGATTAAATTGAAATTTAAAGGAAACTAAGGCGTCGTTTTTTTAAAAAAGGTCGCGTGGCCACCAGAAAAGTTCACCTCAGTTTTCGCAACTGGCTAGATTTTAATAGGTTGCGTTAACCGAGGTCGTACTGTATAGATGTTGTTTGTGTGTCCGAAACGTGGTTTGTCCCAAATTTGAATGATTTGTATGTTCTATGTGATGGTTATAATGTTTTCCGTTCAGATCGTATTGGTCATGCAGGGGGAGGCAATATTCGTAACTAAAAGACTGAAATGCAAAATAATATCTAAGCAACCATCTGACAGCCAAGTGGAATATAAATTTTTAGAGCTTATGACTTTTAACTGTGATATTAAAATGCTAGTCGGCTGTATATACAGACCACATAAGAATATTGATTACTCTAACCTGATTGATTTAATAACTAACCTAACACTGACGTACACGGACATTATACTAACAGGTGACCTAAATAGTAACATATTAATAGAGCAATATCTACTAAATGAAAAGGAATCAATAGGACTGAACCCAGTAAACATAATCTTACCGACGCATTTTTCGAAGACCACTAACACTTTGTTAGATGTAATTTTTGTCAACAAACCAGAAAAATTCTGCTATATGACCAAGCCTCAGTACCTGCTTTTTCAAAACATGATCTCTTACAATATATGTTGATGATCTGCCTAACGTCCTCACTATGTGTGATGTCCATATGTATGCTGATGATGTGCAAATGTATGTAATTCGTCCTCTTAGTCAAATAAATGAATGTAGTAGATTAAGCAATTATGATCTGTCCGGTGTGTCCAAGTAGGCAAGTAACAATGGTTTATTTCTAAATCCGTTTAAGCCTAAATGTATAGTAATCTATAAATAGTTCCTGAACACAAACAATTTAAGCAAACTTGTAATTGACAATGCAGAAATCAGCTATGTATATAAGGCAGATAACTTAGGCATTACAATTAACAATACTCTCTCCTGGAGAGACCATACAAACAAAGCTGTAGGAAAGACATACGGTGTCCTACGCCAATTGTCTCTGGCACAACTATTTTTTCCAATCAATATTAAAATGACGGTTGCAAAAGCATTAATTATACCAGTTTTGATGTACGGTATAGAAATTTTTTGTAAGTGTGACGCCGCCAGCCAGCAAAAGATGAAAGTAGCCTTTAATAGCATAGCTAGATTTGTGTTTTCATTAGAACGTACAGACCACGTTACTTGTGTTGCTAATAAAATATTTGACTTGGACATAAATAACTGGAAGAATTTTAAAATGTTAATACAGCTTCACAAAATTATTTTTACGAAGACTACTGATTACCTTTTTGAGAAGCTGCGTTTCAATAATATTGCTTGATTTAGAACCAAACTCTCTGGTTCTAATAGACACTTCTTTATCTGGGCTGTCCGACTTTGGAATCAGTTGCCACCTAACTTGAAAACTATTAGTAGCGCACCATTGTTTAACAATAAATTGAAGAGTTATATAAAAAAATCAAAATATCACTAACTAAACTTTAATAGGCATGTGTTACCAAAATTCCAAATTTATTTATAAGCATAAATGTTTTAAATTATTTATTTTTTAATGTGATTTGTTTAGTATTTTAAGCTTTAATTAAATTTTATAGTTTCTTAAGTTAAGTTTAACTGTTTCATGTGAAATCTGATGGTGACTAGTGCATTTATTTTTATTTTATTAAAAGTGTATTTATTTAAAAGTGTAAAACTTGTAGCACTAGGAATATATAAATAAATAAAAAACTAAATTATATCAAAAACAAATATAATTTTAACATGGAATTTGCTCGAAACTATTATATTATAGCGAAATTTCAATAAAAAAAATTCAAGATTAGATTTTACACAAAATATTTTTGTAACTATTCTTTTGTACATTATTGTATTTTTGTATTCCATTTTTTTTTTTTTTTTTTTTGTGCGGTTAGTTTTGGAACGAATCTTCCGTACAATAAGATTATTTTTTGTTTTTACAAAAAGAAAATTGATTACTTATCGTAATCGTAACTTAACAGCTCTGGACGGCACCATCTGCTATATCTAGCATACATACAATTTGTAAGGGAGATGTTCAACATCTTTGCTCAAGATGCGAAGATGCAAAATGGAACCCTAATGGGAACAGGGCATTACACAGCGCGCGGATAAAACGTTCTTGCTCACCGTCCCCCTACAATCTATAATGTCAACGCAATGCGACTGCGTGTGATCGACAGAACCAAACCCGACAAACGTGTTCTTGCAAATCTCTCTTAGCTACGACTGCAAGTGCAGCGCCCTCTCTAGGTACCGCAACAGCGCCTACAATAAGAACTTCACCGATGCCGGCTGCCTGTTCAAGTAACACAACGAATGCTGCGCTGTCAGCAAAAAACTGCAAACTACATACAAATGAAAAGAAAGCTAAGTCCGCTAAATTCTACGCATAAAGCCAAAAACAATTGGAAACGTTGCAGCCGGACGCAACCAACTGCGGTATACTCGTTACCAGCATTAACAAGAGGCATGATTGCAACGGGGTACGTATGCAGCAGGGGTGTACGCTGGCTGAAAGATTATCCGAAGCAGATGGGGATGCTACCAGCTATCTTCATTCCGAATTTGGTGACTCTAGCTCAAAGTTTTTAAAAGGTGGGAAAGGGGGGCTGGGGACGGAAGGGGCGGGCGTGGCATCCAAATTTTTGATGTATATCTTTGTGGTATGTCAATTGCTATCTTCATTCTAAATTTGGTGAGTCTAGCTCAAAGTTTGTAAAAGTGGCGGAAGGGGGCTGGGGGCGGTATGGCAATAGTTCTAGCTGTAAGGATGTGCGAAATATGTGGATTTATCGGTTTTGAGCTTTCGAATTTATCGATTTGCAAGCCCCCAGTTATCGTAGAGCCCCAATCTGGACTTTATATCTGTCCCGGCTATAGATAAAGATATTTGAAAAGTTTCAAGTCTCTAATTTGAAGGGTGTGGACAAACGTTGCGTTAATACAGACGGACGGACAGACACCATGATGGACATTGCTCAAACCCAATATACTCTTAACCTTCGGTAACGAGAATAAAAATATTAGTAACAAGTAAGAAGGCTCTAGTCGGGAGAGCCCGACTAAAAGATACCCTGAACCCAGTTGCAATAAATAAATAAATTAGCCTCAATCAATTAAACTCGATACCTCCGGTGTTTCTTAATTGATTTGGACGACATTATCAGAAAAGTTCTATCATTACCCATTACTTCAACCCTCATTTTTAGATTTTCTAAATTCGATATTTTTTGCTATCGACATCATGTGTATATCGGAAACCAGAAAAGTTATTGATAATTTGAAGCAAACTTATTCTGCTCATGGTATAGGAGAACTTATATACAAAATCTGGTCTCTAGCTCTTGTAGTCTCTGAGATCCACGCGTTCATACAGACGGACAGATGGACGGACGGACATGGCTATATCGTCTCGGCTGTTGATGCTGATCAAGAATATATATACTTTATGGGGTCGGAGATGCTTCCTTCTGCCTGTTACATACTTTTGCGCAAAACCATTATAACCTTTTTTACCCATTTTATGATTTAAGGGTATAAAAATCGACTGAGTAAAAGTTTCGAAAAAAATATAAGAAAACATGGTGCACAAATATCAATTTAACTGAGATATATATTAAATTTCAAAATAGATGCAACAAAACAAAACATAAATATTCAATTCAATAACATTTCCAAACTGAAAACAAGTAAAACAAGTGGAAACGTTGCAGTCGGACGCATCCGACTGCGGTATACTAGTTAACAGTATTAAAACCGCTTAAAAGAGGCCTGATTGCAAAGGGGTACGGATGCGGCAGAGGTGTACGCTGCCTTAAAGATTCTCCGATGCATATGGGGATGCAACCAGCTATCTTCATACCAAATTTGGTGACTCTAGCTCAAAGTTTGTAAAAGGTGGAAGAGGGGGGCTGGGGCTGAAGGGGTGGGCGTGGCATTCAAATTTTTGGAGCAGATCTATGTGGGATGTCAATTACTATCTTCATACTAAATATGGTGACTCTAGCTCAAAGTTTGTAAAAGTTGCGGAAAGGGGGCGGAATGGGTGGGCGTGACTCCAAAACTTTGATGCCTATTTTTGGTGGTCGTTACCAACTATCTTCCTACCTAAATTTGGTGGCTCTAGCTTCACAATTTCAGAAGATACACGCATTCCCGTTTTTGACGAAGCGTTGGGGCGGGTTTGGGTGCCAGGGCAGTACACATTTCCCGAACATACAATTTGTGAATATTTGAAAAATCAAATTCGTGGAACAAACGCGTTGATCTTACCAAATTCATTGCCTTCATTCCCAAAACTAGGTCAAATAATTTAAAAGCCTTTTCATAGTGGAATGCTACTCCTTCAAAGTTCCGATTTATGTAGTTGTCCGTCAACATGTAAATTGTAGCTGACGCACCACCGCTACTCACAATATTGTTAATATCAGCCTGAACTTCCTCCTTTTTTTAATTTGCACACTTCATGACTTTGCGGGAAATGGTTTTTGGGTACGGAAGCAAGTCTTCCACATCGACGTGCTCGCCATAAGTTGCGCCAATCTTTATTAAAAACTTTACTAGTTTTATGAACCCAGAACCGCGCACTGCTGAAAATGGCAGACAGTCTTCTGTAACCCAATTTGCGCATTTTTCAACGGCCTCGGTTTTGTCTAGCGGTATAACATATTTCAAACTTCGCGATTGCTTAATGTTTTTGCAGCAGCTGTGCCTATTTAAATTTGATGTTTGGCTTACACTGTATTTCAACACATAACAGCATGAACGGCAAAAAAAAATTCCTTCAATATGGTGCCGTCCCGTTTTAAAATTTCAGTCACTATGTTTCAGACAAAACTTCTTCATTTGCATTCGCCATATAACGTATAATTGTGATTTGCAATGTTGTCGGCAATGTTTCGCCTTCCATAATTATGCTAGTTACGCCATCGATAATGAAGAGCAAAGTGCAAGTTTTCAGCAAGTGCACGACAGGTTCTTTGTTGCTCTAACAAAACGTTCGATCAAACCAAATAAGTCGTATAACATCAAAAATAGGCAGCGCGTTTAAAAATCGAGAAAACTGCACTGCAATACATCGAAGCCTTGATTTTAGTCGCCGTAGTAGTTGTAGTTTTATAGTTATACTCGTTACCGAAGGTGAAGAGTATATTGGTTTTGTGCAATGTTCGTCATGGTGTCCGTCCGTCTGTATGTTCGCAAGATTTTTCCACACCCTTCAAGCTAGAGACTTGAAACTTTCCAATTCTCTTTATCTATGGGATAGTAAATTAATGTGTCAAAATGGGGGTTCTACGATAACTGGGGGGCTGACAAAGCGATAAGTTCGATAACTCAAAACCGACAAATCCACACATTTCGCACATCCTTACAGCTACAACTACCAAACTTCGTGAGCACCTAGCTAAAAGCAGCCCCCAAAAAACTGCATAAACAATTTTGTAGCCACGCCCACCCATTCCACCCAGACCCCCCGCAATTTAAAGTAAGAAAAGCCTATATCTCCCACAGTTTTTGAGCTATAGCCACCAAATTTGGTGCCAAAATAGGTGATAATGACCCCCCAAAAACTGCATAAAAAGTTCGGATGCCACGCCCACGAATACTGCCCTACTTCGTCAAAAGCGGGAATGCGTCTATCTTCCAGAGTTGTGGAGCTAGAGCTACCAAATTTGGTAGGAAAATAGTTGGCAACGACCTCTAAAAATCTGCACCAAAGTTTTGGAGCCAGGCCCACCCATTCTGCCCTCCTTTCCCCACCATTTGCATACTTTGAGCTTGAGTCACAAGATTTGGTATGAAGATAGCAATACACATTCCACTAAGATCTGCATCAAAAATGTGGATGCCACACCCACCCATACCGCCCCCAGCACCCCCTTTCCCCACATTTTACAAACTTTGAGCGTGAGTCACCTAATTTGGTAGGATTGAAGCGATTGACATTCCTCAAAGATCTGCACCAAAAATTTTTATGCCACACCCACACGTTCCGATCCAGCCCCCTTTTCCAGCACCTTTTACAAACTTTGAGCTAGAGTCACCAAATTTGGTATGAAGATAGCAACTGACATTTAATAAAAATCTGCGGCAAAAATTTCGATGCCACGCCCACGCATACCACCCCAGCCCCTCTTTCCACTCCTTTTTATAAGCTTTTAGCTAGAGTCAGTAGAGTTTGCTAATGCTACAAATTGTTACAAGGAAATTTATTTGGAAAAAACTTTGGACAATTTTTTGATAAAATTACAACACCCGAATCGGCCAGCAGATGACACTATTAATATAGAATCTTCTGAATCTGAGTAAAGATAAATTTATTGATTTTTTTTAATTTTAAGAAATTTTAAAGTTATATTTATTGATGTGTAAACATCTATAGGCTCGGGGGGTAAAAATCTTGTTTCTAATACATACAAATAGAGTACTTGAACAGTACTGCACATAAAAAATATTTAGTTTCTAGATGTTAACATATCTCCCGCGTTATCGGACTCACATTATTATTATTATTTTGTTTTTTGTGTTTTTTTATTTTTTATTGATGATGAACTTTTTAATTTAATCCACTTTAAATTTATGTTTTATGAATTTTATGTTTTTACTAAAAACAATATTAAAACAATTTTTGTTTTAGAAATATTAACATAAGACTTAAAAAGGAGTTGTTATTAAAAAATAACAATTTTTTCATAAAACTAACAGCCACAAACCAATTAACGAAAAACTATTACAAATACATGAACAAAATTATTTCGATTAGCGTCGTTTCGACTTGCGTCTTCTTTTTGCGGTCCCAATTTGTGCATGTTTCTTTGACATTTGAAACAGTTTGGTTGGAAAGTCTGATACATAAGATAACAAGTAAGAAGGCTCTAGTCGGGAGAGCCCGACTAAAAGATACCATGAGCCCAGTTGCAATAAATAAATTAAATTTATATAAGACTTTGGTATACTGACTTAGCTTCAATCGATTAAATTCGATATCTCCGGTGTTTCTTAACCGATTTGGACGAAATTTTCAGAAAAGTTCTATCGTTACCTATTACTTCAAACCGCATTTTTACATTTTCCAAATTCGATATTTTTTGTTATCGATTTTATGTGTGTGTCGGAAACCAGAATAGTTATCGATAATTTGAAGCAAACTTGTTCTGCTCATGGTATAGGAGAACTTATATCCAAAATCTGAAGTTTCTAGCATTTGTAGTCTCTGAGATCCACGCGTTCATACAGACGGACAGACAGACAGACAGACAGACGGGCGGACGGACAGACAGACGGACATGGCTATATCGTCTCGGCTGTTGATGCTGATCAAGAATATATATACTTTATGGGGTCGGATATGCTTTCTTCTGCCTGTTACATACTTTTGCACAAAACCATTATACCCTTATTTACCCATATTATGGGTTCAGGGTATAAAAACAATGCTTCCGAACAATTAAGAATAAGCTTTAAGTAAAATGTGACACTGACATATACACCGACGAACACAGTATTAAAGCTTGTGTTAAACAAGGCAGCAATTATACGGCGTATTCACATCAGACATGCCTACAGGCAGTCGATCTAACATTGCGAATGAGACGCTTTACTTAGCTGCTCTAGATACATAATGCAGGCAACAGCGCAACTAGGTCATCTGACCAACATGTACATATAATTTCGCGACTGGTGAATGTAGATGAACATAAAAAACTGTAAGCAAGTAACTGTCACCCTTAACAGGCAGGATTGTTCACTGCAATTCCGATTAAAGTTCCGTATCCAGTACAATAAAAAACATAGTGGCGCATAGTTAATTTTGGCTATGCCAAGACTATGATACCCTTCACACAGCCAAATCAATACTCCCCCCTCTTATGTTTCTGTGCAGTTGTTGGTAATTTTTCGCTAATATTTTTACTCTTGAGCGTCATTTACTTGTTCGTTTTCGACAAAAACAACATATTGACATGTAGGTACTTGAAAGTGCACGACAGAGAATTGATAGTACGATATGGTAAATTTGTATGGTGGCTATGTCGTAGAATGCTCCGATCGAAATGAAATTTCATAGTGAACAAACCCGACATGATCTAAGCAATCTGTGAAAGTTTCATCAAGATCGGTTAAGCAGTTTGGCCGGAAATCGTGTTGATATGGTAAATTTATATGGTGGCTATATCGTAGAATGCTCCGATCGGGATGAAATTTCATAGTGAACAAACCCGACATGATCTAAGCAATCTGTGAATGTTTCACCAAGATCGGTTAAGCAGTTTGGCCGGAAATCGTGTTGATATGGTAAATTTATATGGTGGCTATATCGTAGAATGCTCCGATCGGGATGAAATTTCATAGTGAACAAACCCGACATGATCTAAGCAATCTGTGAAAGTTTCATCAAGATCGGTTAAGCAGTTTGGCCGGAAATCGTGTTGATATGGTAAATTTATATGGTGGCTATATCGTAGAATGCTCCGATCGGGATGAAATTTCATAGTGAACAAACCCGACATGATCTAAGCAATCTGTGAAAGTTTCATCAAGATCGGTTCAGCAGTTTGGCCGGAAATCGTGTTGAAACAGACAGACAGACGGACAGACGGACGGACGGACGGAAATAAATTCCTGAGCTCGTCCTGATCATTTTGATACATAGTTTATGGGGTCTCCCATCATTCCTTTAAGGCGTTACAGATTCATGACAAAGTCAATATACCCTGTGAAGGGTATAAAACTCCTGGCAGGAATTTGTGGTATATTTTGATCGTGGGCACAATATTTTATAGTGTGACCATAGTCCGCTAATTGGTGGTAAAAATATGTAATTTTGTCTTATATAGCTTAAGAGATACATGGTCCCACTTAGGCATCAAATTTAAAAAGTAAACAAGCCCACAAACACAAAATAAAAAAGAAAAGATGTTGGTAGCATACGTTTGTTGCAGTGCCAATACTTTCCCATGCCTGTCTCACCGAAATAAATCAAAATGTTTTTTGTCTGTCAACCTCCAAAGGCACGGTATTGACTCGACAGATTTAATTAGCAAAATCTTCCCCTCGTGAGTAAAATTTTGCACCCGATTTTTAGTTTTCCTTTCCATTATTATTTATAGCTTGTCGTTTTACAAATGTTGGTTTGCTGTCCTGGGCACAAAAAAATACATGATTTGGTATTTCCTGATCCCAGCGCCATTGTGTACATATTGTATAAAATACACATTGAAGCAAATAGAAAACATCTAAAACTTCAAGCGTCTATTGGCATATTAACGCTCGCTCTTTTCTTAGTCTGAACTACAAGATCCTGCTACACAACTCTGTTCTAAAACCAATATGGACCTATGGTTCCCAGTTATGGGGCAACGCTAGCAACAGCAACATTGAAATAGTCCAGGTAGCCCAGTCGGGCATCTTGAGAGTCAGTACCGAGGCATCGTGGTATATTCGAAATAATTACACATAAAGAGATTTTAACATTCTACCAGTCAGGGAGCAACAGAAAAAATACTTCAGCAGGCTCCCATCGCACCCTTATCACTTAGCGAGAGGTCTTACAATGTTGACCAGCCGATCGCATATTTGTCGTGACGACGCACAGTGGGGCCTTTTCTCGGATAGCTTATCAAAAATCATTTTTTTCATGAACGCGTTTGCAAAAGTGAAATATGTAATCGATAGAGAATACTTCAAAGATTATGGATCCAAAAGATTTTTTCAATCGGTTAATAATTATGGGCGGAAGAGCTCCTCAAAGTTGAGAAATTTTACGTGAGTACGAAAAAATTACAATTTTTACAGAAATTTACCACTTTCGAACTGAATATTGGGCGACGTACACAACCGATCTTCGATCTTTTTTCTTTATCTGAAAAGTATGTTCAATCTCAGTGTTTTTCTGTATACAGTTTAAATATAGCTGAAATACTTATTAAATTAGAATCGTTTAAAAAATACACTAAATTTGGCATTTTTTGAACTTTCGTGGACTATAACAAAAAAGTATCTCTCAGAGTCACGGTGGGACCACATGCATTTGAAAGCTATAATATATACCTTTCATATGTATATAGTCACAATCTGCGAAAATCTGCATTTTGGAAACGCGAGCCAAAAAACTAGGGATACCTCGAGTTAAAAACACGCGGCAGGTATAAGGAAGAAGAAGAGCGCATACAAATTTGGCTGTAGCGTGTGTGCTGTTTATTGACAACATTTCTAAATGTTGTATTATAAGTACTACCTGTCTATATATATCCCTTCTAATCATTTTTTCCTTCCTATCCTTTCTAATTACCTGAATGGAAAAGGTCTGAGGAGGCAGGTAAATATAATTGTAGTTGATGGAAAGTTGCGGTACTACAGGTTATTTTTTTTTTTTATTTCTGTATTTCCCCGTTTACCTATTTTTAATGTAAATCAATACCTTAGGTATATATTGTTTTTTACCTAGGTAATTGGAAAGGGGTTATACCAATTTTGCTTGCTTACCTAGCTAACTCAAAAATATGGTATAAAGTGCAAAATATGTCACTTGATGGCAACAGTTATTTCATAACTTCATAAGAGGAAACACTTGTTGTTTATTGCTGCGAACAATAAGAAATTTTCAGATTGAATAGTATTTTTCAATATAATTCACGAAATTTTGATAAATAAGCGCAATAATGGATTTAACAAATTCAAAGATTTTTGAACTTTTTCGTGCTTCTGAAAATATTAACGATTTTCAAGTGGCATTGCTTAAAGAGATTGGCGTACTCGAAAACGCTAGTTGTGCGCTTCAGACACAAATTAAATTCATTCACGCTAACTTGAAGCGAAAATGGAACTTGGTCCATAGAAACATGTCGGCTTTCATAAAAAAGCATGAAAATTGGTTGGAGGAATGTACAACATTCGGATATTCAGAACAGGAAGAAGTTTACCCATCGACTAGCCGAGGAAGAGGAAGGCCGCAAAAAAGTATGGAGGAGTGTTCATGTGTTACAAGGAAACGTAAGCTTGAGGATGCTACGGATAGCTTAACAGCTGAACATCTGTCGGAAGCACTTTCATCCAAGTATATGAAGGAACAAGAGAGGACAAGAGCGACAATTACGAAAGCTGTGCAGGTCGCCAGTCCTTCACGGCTGTATAGGATTAAGGAAAGTATTCCCACGCCTCCAAACTCAGTCGGAATTAAGTACACTCACGAAGAAGCGTTTTCCCTATTTATGGACTTGGGACTGACTAAGGAGAAATATGATATTTTACGCAGCTCCTTAAAAAAACATAACGTCAAAGTTCTTTCCGGATATAAAAAAATTGTATTTGCCATAAAGGAAGCAGTGCCACCTACTACAATAATAACAGAGACATCTGTAGAAGTAAAACTCCAGGATTTAATGGATCACACTGCTAGGCGTATAGTTGAAAGTTTGCCTGATGGAGAGGTCGAGCTTCTTGCTGAAAATCTGACTCTACTCAATAAGTGGGGATGTGATGGATCGTCTTTACAAAGCATATACAAACAAATTATACAGACAGATGACGAAACTATTTCTGATGAAAATATGTTTATGGCTTCTGTAGTTCCCTTACGCCTTAGGAGTGAAACTTCTGAACATTGGAAAAATCGCCGACCATCATCGATTCATTATTGTCGCCCTATTTTCTTCAAATATGCGAAGGAGTCGTCTGAATTGATTAAATCAACTGTAACCGACCTACAAAATCAAATTAGCCAACTGAAGCCTACTGTTTTTCAAACCAAGAGTGGAAAAACATTCACGGTGAAGTTTGATTTCTTCCTGACAATGATTGATGGAAAAGTCTTAAATGAAATTACAAACACCTCCTCAACATTGAGGTGTCCCATTTGTAAAAAAAAACTCAAAAAGACTTTCACAGTTTAGACGACTCAACGGGTGAGCAGAACTGCTACGAATATGGAATTTCTCCGTTGCATTGCAGAATAAAGTGTATGGAATTTATTCTGAAGCTCGCGTACACACTTCCTCAGCCAGGAGAAACAAAAACAGATAATACGCCTCGTGAGGATATACAGAGAAGAAAGGAAGTTATACAAGCTGAGTTCTCTCGGAAGCCAGGAATAAAAGTTGACTGTCCAAAGCACGGATACGGGAATACGAATGATGGAAATACTTCGAGGAGATTTTTTGAAAATGATCAAATAACAACTTTGATAACAGGTGTTCATAATGAGATCATTAAAAGGTTTGCTGTTATCCTAAATGTTATAAACTGCAAAGAAATGATAGATGGTGCAAAATTTGGCGAATACGCATCGAAAACAGCTCAACTTTTGACTGGATTGTATCCTCAGAAAAAACTAACCCCCACGGTACTTAGGATTTTGGCTCATGGAAAGGACTTAATAGAATATCAGTGCTTACCTATTGGAAAGCTGTCCGAAGAAGCACAGGAATGTAAAAACAAGAACTACAAGAGGTTCAGATACACTAATACGTGCAAAATTTCTCGAGTGCGACAAAATGGAGACCTTTTCAACATGCTAGCAGCCTCATCGGATCCACTTCTTGCATCGCTGAGACATGTGCGATCACGAAAGGATTTGGAAGATAGCAACTATAATTCCGAAATGTTGAGTTTATTAGATGTTAACCTTACTAGCATTAATGTTGATGATTATTTGGTTGAAAATCAGCCATCGATAGCAAATATTAAAAATTAACCTAAAAAATCACCCAAAAATAAGAATTTAAATTTTATGTATTAAAGTTAGAAAATCGAATAAAAACAACAAAAAATGCGAAATAGTCATTGAAGTTATAAAAAATTTTCAGTTATGATTAAAAACAAACGTTTTTAATTGTAATTTTACAGGTAAAATGTGCTGGAAATATTTCTTGACTTTGACCTTGAATATTTAAGCACCACGGATACCTAGCACTCTTGGCGAACATTCATTTTAAAGCTTTGAAATCGCTTCATTAGTTTAGAAGATATGATTTTTGATAAGCTAAATGAGCAAAGGCCCCACTGTGCGACGTACCAACCCAGAGATGAACCTTACGGCGCATTCAGAGTACAGTCCAAAAATGAACGTTCGTTAAGAAATATAGCCGGATGGTTGGTCGTGTGCGTTGAGTTAATAGGGCTCAACGTATCACGATCACAGCGCCCAACATGGGCTGAATGAATAGAAACTATGGGGTTTCTTGCTTTTCCTGTATGCTTTATGTGTGTATAATCGATTTCGTACCAACTTGTTTATTTTGATTATAATTTAATTTGAATTAATTTTGATCATATGTCAGCTGCTCATAGCTGACACTAAACAAATAAATAAAATAATCAAGTGGCAAGGGTGTACGCTGTCTCAAAGATTGTCTGATGCAGATGGGGATGCCACCAGCTATCTTCCTTCGAAAAATTGTTGACTCTAGCTCAATGTTTGTAAATTTAGGTAGAAAGGGGGGCTGGAGGCGGTATGGCAGGGTGAAGAATCCAAACTTTTTATGCAGATCTTTGTGGGATGTTATTTGCTATCTTCCTTCCAAATTTGGTGACTCTGGTTTCTCACTATTGTTCAACTATCGATGGTAGCCCTGGATAATCGACAGTTTTCGATAGTTTGTATTTTTGAAAGCATCTTTCATCTCTAAAAGAAGTACATTGTTTCTGAGCGTTCCAAAAATTAAAAAAGTGAAATAAAATGGATAAGTTTCTACAGAAAAATGGCAAAGGTACGTTATTTTTTAAACATAGTATTTAGAAAATGTACAAAGTAATTATCACTCAAAGAAAGCCAAAAAGTTCACCCATACCAAGTTTGTCAAGTGAAGATGTTCTTTCCTGTGGCTGTAGCAGCAACAAAAGCGACGGCAGCCCAGCTAAAAAAGAAAATAATAAAAGAAAGAAAGGCATTTTGAAAGTTTGGAAATATTTCAAAAGGTCTGATAACAAAAAACTCGCGAAGTGCTTAAACTGCAATGAAGAATATAAGACCAGCGGAAATGCTTTACATCTTCAGGATCATTTAAAAAGGGAGATATCTGTATATTTGTAAATTACATATTTATAAATCTTTCAGGTTTGGATTTTAAAGAAATTAGAAGCTATCAACCTTGTTTCGACGAAAACAGTATAATATCTGCTACATCTACAGTTGACAACGAAAGATCAAGTATGCAATCAATAAGCTCATATTTTAAAAGAGCGATGCATCGTGATCCAAATTTCAAGCGAAAGAAGGATATTGACAATGCGTTGGCTATGATGATTGCCAGAGATATTCGCTATTATTGGATCCTCGCTATAAAATGCCAAACAAACCATATCTAAGAAACGTGGTAATGAAAGGTGTATTTTTTAAGAGCGTTGCGAAAGTGAAAACCTTTTTGAAGATGTAGCATATGTCAGTATTACTTGCGATTGCTGGACGTCATGTGCAAACGACAACTTTTTCACTGAAACTATTTTCTATTCGCTCGTTTTCGCTAGAAACAAGAAAATTGTTGTACTCAACAAACCATTCAGCAGAAAATATTGCTAATACATTAAGAGCCATTTTGAATGATTGGTGTATTTTATTTGCATCGTATCAGACAATGCACAGGTCATGCCGAAAGCGTGTGAAATACTAATAATAATAAACTTGCCTTGTCTTGCACATTACCTGAACTAAATGGTTCAAGATGCATTAAAACTTGAAAATAAAATGTAGCTTTGGAAAACTTGTTTTCAAAATGTAAAACAATTGTCAGCTCAATAGCTTATGAAAAAACAAGTAAGAAGGCTCTAGTCGGGAGAGCCCGACTAGAAGATACCCTGAACCCAGTTGCAATTAATAAATTAAATTTATATAAGACTTTGGTATACTGACTTAGCTTCAATCGATTAAGTTCGATATCTCCGGTGTTTCTTAACCGATTTGGACGAAATTTTCATTATCGTTACCCATTATTTTAATCCTCATTTTTACATTTTCCAAATTCGATATTTTGTTGTTATCGATTTTGTGTGTGTATCGGAAACCAGAATAGTTATCGATAATTTGAAGCAAACTTGTACTGCTCATGGCATAGGAAAACTTAAATACAAAATCTGAAGTCTCTAGCTCTTGTAGTCCCTGAGATCCACGCGTTCATACAGACAGACAGACGGACATGGCTAACACATTATTCAACGAATCCTTAAAACTAATAATGCTTTATTGCAAGTACTTCTCGCCACGAAACACGCTCCGTTGCTACTTACTGCCTATGAGGTAGATATTTAGAAGATATAGAACAAATATTTACATTACTTGAAGATTCAAAAAACAAGCATTCCAATTTCAACGCAATGAAGAAGAAGTTTCAAATTTTTTTGATAATTAGTTGACTCATTCAATAACTAACGGAGCAGCACCCACCATAGAAAACGAACTTAAACCTCATGTTGAAGGTATTAAATTTTTTGATCTTATAACTGAGAGGCAGACAGAAAACACTCCTAACAAAAATATATAACAAAATTTTTTTCTTTTTGATGAAAGGTGAACTAAAATGACTTTTTACGAATTGGCCTCCTTTTCAAAAAAATTTATGTGTACCCGCCACCTCTGTTGGATCAGAGCGTATGTTCAGCAAAGTGGGTCAAATTGTTTCTGACAGGCAAACACGCCTCAAGGACAAAAATATAAACATGCGCTTGTTCTTAAATAAAAATGAAGGCTCATGGATTAGAATTCAATGTAACACAAATGTGCCATTAATTTTAACATAATGTAAACATAATCATTAAAGGCCTGTACGCAGACGCCTGTACAGCTCCCGTACAGCAAAAACTTCATATAAAAAAAATGGTCCCGTACAGCTTCAGTACAGTAAGTACATTTTAGGCATAGACTAATAATGTAATAAGACGGGAAAACAGAGATGGTATGTTATGTTAGTTTAGATTCTGCGTGATGCAAACATACAACTGGGGAAACGGCGAAAAGCCAGTATTTCTTATCACTTGTTTACCTACTTCACTCGCTACATTGTCTGCTGGTGCGAAGTCGGCCATCATTGTTTAGCTTTTTGTTGTGACTGCAAAGTGTGCGAAGCGCAAGGCATAATTAATTGTTGCCGCTTTTCAGTTCTCTTGTTGTTGTCACAAAATTTTAAATCTGCAATTTAGACTTTTGCTTCAACCCGATTGCTGCTGCTCAACAAGAAAGGGTGATATAGACTTTATATGAACTTTGTGTAATTGTATAGCAAAACATGAGATACTTAAATATAATGTCTGTTCTATACGTTTATTTATATTATGCCAGTAAGTAAGGGCATTCATAACTAAAAAAACAAGTTGTTTATAATTAATTTAACTAACACTATAGTAAGCGTATTTTGTATTCATCTACTGAAAATAAACTATCTGTATATTAAAATTATGTATTTGAGTTTTATTGACTTTAATTGAATATTGGGACAAAGGGTATTTTTATTTTGTTCAGCTTGTGCGTCTCATCTACGACAAGCCAGCACGTTGCTTGGTTTGTTTCAGTTCTGCTTTGCGTTCACCGGCCTGTATATTAAAGGAGAGGCGGAGCGACAGCGGAAAGCAAAGACGGTAAAAATGTGTTAGTATGTGAATGCATGTGCGTTTGCTTTATTCTTGCTGGGCCTTTCGTGTTTTCGGCAAATGCTTTGGACAAGTGAATAGCCCAGGCCCACCAAAACTGCAAACATATGAAAACGCACATTTATATAAAATATGTGTATGAAGTACGTTCAAATGTATGTATGCGTGGCTACGACGAGCCAGCACGTGTTGTTGTTGCGTTTTGCCTATTATCGGATGGCACACGCACATGCATACAGACAAATATGAACTTGACCTACATTTTTTTGCAGTCAGATGTATCCGTTTTGACGGCGGCAAATTTAAAATATTTTTTGCATGTTAATATGCTATTATATATTTTTTTTTTATTCAAAATTGAAATGTATATTCAAATATATCATTAATTACTTTTAAGAAAAATGTAAAAAAAATATATTTAAGAAATTGTAATTTTATTATGTCGATTTTCTTTTAATAAAAAATTTTCTTTTAATAATGAATCTTTATTGGTATTAATTGGTTTGACTTGTATTGTTTGGCATTGTTTCTTAATCAATGCATTAGTGTACAAAACAAAACAAATCAAAAACACATGTACATAAGTGACGTGCGTTACAAAAAGAGCGGCAAGTGGAAACAAAAACAAAAAATAGCTTCGCGCTTCACTGGATTAATGTTTACAAAGATCTAAGCTGGAAGGATGACCCTAAATGTAAGAGCCAGAAGAAGAAGCATACAAAAAGATAAGTTTTTACATATTTGTATACTTTATAAAGTATACTATAAATGCGTTTTTTGTATACTTTCAGAAAATGAATCCAATTTTACGGCTGACCAGAAACGCACACAAATTAAAGCTGCTTATTTTGATAACATTTTAAAGTAATTGTTATATTTAAATCATTGTACTGCAGAAATGCAAGTTTAATTTTCGTATTTATTTAAGTTACTTGTGTAATTATAAAACGCGAATGCATTAGATTATTATAGATTATAAATATATTTTGAATTATATAATTTAAACTATGAACTTCTATACATTGTCATTAATTTTAATAAATTTACTGAAATATTATACTGATTGATTAAATTGCTTGTTTCAGTTTGGCACGCATAAAAGAATTGACTTAGTTCCTTACACTGCACACCAACAAGATAGCAGTGCAAAACAAAAACAAGCCAAAAAAACATGGCGGCATGTGTATTGTAAACAAAGAAGCAATAATCAAAACATGCGCGGCTGTTTGTCGTTAGGGGAAACCGACTTTTTTACTCGTTATGTGTCCGCTTCGAAACTGCAAAAAGTCCAAGGCACCTTAACATCAACAATTCTGTAATGACGTCTTTCTGTTAAATTGTCATTGTGTAAATAGCTTTCAGCAGCTATTTACAGTCGTAAAAAAAACAACAACATGTCGGTCAAGAGCCGGCTTATACATTTTTCTGATAATATTAACAAAGTTGACCAAATTCAGGCTCCAATAGAGCCAGACTTATTGTTTTGGAAGTCAATGCTGCGCAAGAAGTATTGAATAAAAATAAATAAATTAAAAAGGTACAATTTAAATAACATATAAACTGGATTGTACTGCCATTGATCTATTACAAGGTATAGATCTGTAAGGTGAAGTTGCTTTGATTCTTTTAAGTGGTTTCGGTTATGTTTATCATAATCTTTAGTAATCTAAGCTCTGCTCATCAAATATGGGTTCACTAAAAAGCTTTTTGGTTTTGCAGCCTGCTTTTTTCACAACCGCCAGCAGCAGGGCGTTAGTTGTACTCAAACACAAAAGTAGCGCGCGTTGGTTGTTAATCAGTATTTTGAATTTAAGTATACAAAACACAGTTGCATTTCCGATTTACTAAGAAAAAGTTATTAGCCTACCGCCACAATATGTGATTTTTTCAACACTTGTTACGGTCGTAAAACTCATGTATACTGTACGGGAGCTGTACGGGGCTCATGCGTACAGGCCTTAAGTATTAATAAAGTAAAATATCTCTTGGAAAATACAGTTAGTATGTAAAAGTCAACTTGTAAACATGTTAATATGTTATATGGTGTATCTTTCAAGTTTGAATAAATATGAATTGGTTTGGAAAAAACATATAAATTGGATTGGATTATAATTTAAACATTAAATGGCTAACAATAACAATATACTAAACTTAAAGAAGTAAATGCAACTTCAGTAAGTACTTACTAAAAATTCACCAATTATTAAATATTTTTGTTTAAAATTTGTATTTTTTTTAATAGGAAATATACATAAGTACATAGTATTGAAAAAAGTAAAGAATGTAACTTAATCGAAGTCTAAAATATTGGGAAAGTTATAAAATCCCTAAATTATGTCCATTAAGGCATGCTATCGAAAACCATCGATTGCTTATCGATGGTTGATTAAAAGAAACAAGTAAGAAGGCTCTAGTCGGGAGAGCCCGACTAGAAGATACCCTGAACCCAGTTGCAATAAATAAATTAAATTTATGTAAGACTTTGTTTGGTATACTTACTTAGCTTCAATCGATTAAGTTCAATATCTCCGGTGTTTCTCAACCGATTTGGACGAAATTTTCAGAAAAGTTCTATCATTACCCATTACGTCAACCCTCATTTTTAGATTTTCCACATTCGATTGTTTTATATACTTACTTAGCTTCAATCGATTAAGTTCAATATCTCCGGTGTTTCTCAACCGATTTGGACGTAATTTTCAGAAAAGTTCTATCGTTACCCATTACGTCAACCCTCATTTTTAGATTTTCCAAATTCGATATTTTTCTGTAATCGTTATTATGTGTATATCGGAAACCATAATAGCTATCGATAATTTGAAGCAAACTTGTTCTGCTCATGGTATAGGAGAACTTATATCCAAAATCTGAAGTCTCTAGCTCTTGTAGTCTCTGAGATTCACGCGTTCATACAGACGGACAGACAGACGGACATGGCTATATCGTCTCGGCTGCTGATGCTGATCAAGAATATATATACTTTATGGGGTCGGAGATGCTTCCTTCTGCCTGTTACATACTTTTGCACAAAACCATTATACCCTTATTTACCCATTTTATGGGTTAAGGGTATAAAAACCTTCACTATCGATGGTGATGACCATCGATAGTTTTCCACCTCTAGCTTAAGGCCCAACCAAACGATGCATTCGTGCATGCAGAGCCGTTGCAAAAATGAACGAAATGCTTGCTCATGCATTATGCATCAACGTCTATAGCCATACGTTGCATAAGTGCATTGTCTCTTCTTCTTCTTTATTTTTGCCAACCATTGTTACCACATGTTTGATTTTTATTCCATTAAAAAATAAATGTTAACATTTTATGTAATATTAAGTTAATAATAAAGACAACACATGTTTCACATAACTAGTATATTATATCAATGTGTTTATAAACAATAAAATGAAGATTTAACAATTTTTTTTAAATATTTTCCATACAATAAAAAGACTGCGACAACTCTATGCCCAATGCATTGCTGCATGGTTTCAATTCAGTGAAACCATGCATGCGGCATTCATGCATTCGTTAAAAAAAAAACTGAACGAACCCTTGCATAAGCATCGTTTGGGCGGATACACGGCGTGCCGTATGTTGAAACTTTCCGTGCAGCTGCTCTGCATGCACGAATGCATCGTTTGGTTGGGCCTTTAAAAAGAAATGTAAACTACTAAGGGCCGTTTCCTCAATGTCCGGTTAAAGTCGTAGTTCGTTAATCTCTGTATAAATTTAATGCTCGTGTTAAACAGTGTTTAACGAATTTGGTTTTTTCAATGCAAAGATAACCTTTTACGTTAAGATACTATCGCATTAATGGTGTTACATAGTATTTTTTTGTTTTGTGACTACCAAATTCTTATTTTATTGCCTCTTCAAAACTTAAATTTAATTTAAGACGGAAAATAAATTGACTCAAATGAGCACGACTGAAACCGGTAAGCGAAAGCGGGGTAAAATCTTTTCTGTGTCTGAAGAGCATTGTGGAGGCAAATAGTAACATTTTGGTGAACAAAATGAGCGATGCTGTGTCTTGGAAGCCGAAAGTGTTCGCTCAGTTCAGCGCTCGTATATTGGCAAGACTCATTTTGCATGCTGATTTTGTAAAGCTGCACCGTTGCACAAATATTACTTCATCCAATGCAGTGAAATAATTCACCCTATTTCTATAATTTCTAGAATTGTTCACTCCTTGCTCCATTTTTCCTAATTCAGTTTCCATTGCGTGTATGTTAGAAATGCGCTTATGCGATGCCATTTTGGTTTAATAATAAAATAAATACAATGCAAGTGTCGGCTTGAGTCAGCTGTTTGCCTAAAGATAGTTTTTGCGATATTTATATCGGCACTCAAACGGGCTATAAATATTAACTAGTCCTCAGGCATCACTTTAATTTGTGTCTCATTTAACCCTAACCGGACATAGAGAAACTCAATTTTGACTAAACTAATAAGATATTCTGCATACTTCGAATTTCGATTATCCTTCTTATTACCCTGGGACATATAATCCCAATATTGTTTTTGAGTGGGATGTATTGTCCCAATAAACCATCATCATTTTATTCTTGTAGCAATTCATTGTGAATTTTTCTTGTGACAAATATTAACAATTATTGGGATCAATAAGACCCAAAAAAAAAACCAATATTGGCACAATATATCCCGCTGCCCTGGGACATATTATCCCAGTAGGAGTAAAAGGGTTAAGTAATACAAAAAAAAAAAAATTTAAGCTTTAAGAATTTAAAACTAAATTAGATCAATAAAAAGCTACTAAAACTACTGACAATGACTTTAAATTCTTTTATTGTACCAGTAATATCGGTTAATGATTGAAAAACGCCCGAAACATGTGTCCGGTATTTTTAGGATTCTCCGTCCTGTGCAGATTACAAAAAAATAAGAGCGACTGCGCCCACTGCTAGTACATAAAGCGTTTAAAAGTGAAAGCGCGCCTTTTTCGTGTGGTAATAAAAAATAAACAAATTAAATCCCTAGTCAATATTTCTCTGCGCACTGCCCACATATTGCGACTACTCTTGATAGCCGACTTGATTGTTTGACCCATTTTAGGAGCAGCGTGGCGAAACCTTAACAGAACTACTAAGCCATGGGAGTTTTTAGAAAAAGTAGTGATTTGACTATTAAAAGTCACAAACTATCAAATTTTTCTGCCGTTATTTTGCTGCGTTAATTCGCTGCCTTAACTCACACAGATAGGCAGTCCAAAATTGAAATAGTATGTGGTTGTTGTACAACAATTGTCTCTACTTGTAAACGAATATGATGGTATTGGTGTTGCGGCAGAGAAAAGTGGTCGTAAAAGACAAAGTCTCGCTCGTGAATTAGCGAATGCTGTGTCTGTTGCTTAACATTGGCCACGTTCAGGGAACTAAAGGCCTGTTTACTCTCGACATAACTTAACATAACATAACTTAAGAGTCAGCTGACCATAGACTAATAATGTAATAAGACGGGAAAACAGAGATGGTATGTTATGTTAGTTTAGATCAATGACAATTTAACAGAAAGACGTCATTACAGAATTGTTGATGTTAAGGTGCCTTGGACTTTTTGCAGTTTCGAAGCGGACACATAACGAGTAAAAAAGTCGGTTTCCCCTAACGACAAACAGCCGCGCATGTTTTGATTATTGCTTCTTGTTTACAATACACATGCCGCCATGTTTTTTTGGCTTGTTTTTGTTTTGCACTGCTATCTTGTTGGTGTGCAGTGTAAGGAACTAAGTCAATTCTTTATGCGTGCCAAACTGAAACAAGCAATTTAATCAATCAGTATAATATTTCAGTAAATTTATTAAAATTAATGACAATGTATAGAAGTTCATAGTTTAAATTATATAATTCAAAATATATTTATAATCTATAATAATCTAATGCATTCGCGTTTTATAATTACACAAGTAACTTAAATAAATACGAAAATTAAACTTGCATTTCTGCAGTACAATGATTTAAATATAACAATTACTTTAAAATGTTATCAAAATAAGCAGCTTTAATTTGTGTGCGTTTCTGGTCAGCCGTAAAATTGGATTCATTTTCTGAAAGTATACAAAAAACGCATTTATAGTATACTTTATAAAGTATACAAATATGTAAAAACTTATCTTTTGTATGCTTCTTCTTCTGGCTCTTACATTTAGGGTCATCCTTCCAGCTTAGATCTTTGTAAACATTAATCCAGTGAAGCGCGAAGCTATTTTTTGTTTTTGTTTCCACTTGCCGCTCTTTTGTAACGCACGTCACTTATGTACATGTGTTTTGATTTGTTTTGTTTTGTACACTAATGCATTGATTAAGAAACAATGCCAAACAATACAAGTCAAACCAATTAATACCAATAAAGATTCATTATTAAAAGAAAATTTTTTATTAAAAGAAAATCGACATAATAAAATTACAATTTCTTAAATATATTTTTTTACATTTTTTCTTAAAAGTAATTAATGATATATTTGAATATACATTTCAATTTTGAATAAAAAAAAAAATATATAATAGCATATTAACATGCAAAAAATATTTTAAATTTGCCGCCGTCAAAACGGATACATCTGACTGCAAAAAAATGTAGGTCAAGTTCATATTTGTCTGTATGCATGTGCGTGTGCCATCCGATAATAGGCAAAACGCAACAACAACACGTGCTGGCTCGTCGTAGCCACGCATACATACATTTGAACGTACTTCATACACATATTTTTATATAAATGTGCGTTTTCATATGTTTGCAGTTTTGGTGGGCCTGGGCTATTCACTTGTCCAAAGCATTTGCCGAAAACACGAAAGGCCCAGCAAGAATAAAGCAAACGCACATGCATTCACATACTAACACATTTTTACCGTCTTTGCTTTCCGCTGTCGCTCCGCCTCTCCTTTAATATACAGGCCGGTGAACGCAAAGCAGAACTGAAACAAACCAAGCAACGTGCTGGCTTGTCGTAGATGAGACGCACAAGCTGAACAAAATAAAAATACCCTTTGTCCCAATATTCAATTAAAGTCAATAAAACTCAAATACATAATTTTAATATACAGATAGTTTATTTTCAGTAGATGAATACAAAATACGCTTACTATAGTGTTAGTTAAATTAATTATAAACAACTTGTTTTTTTTAGTTATGAATGCCCTTACTTACTGGCATAATATAAATAAACGTATAGAACAGACATTATATTTAAGTATCTCATGTTTTGCTATACAATTACACAAAGTTCATATAAAGTCTATATCACCCTTTCTTGTTGAGCAGCAGCAATCGGGTTGAAGCAAAAGTCTAAATTGCAGATTTAAAATTTTGTGACAACAACAAGAGAACTGAAAAGCGGCAACAATTAATTATGCCTTGCGCTTCGCACACTTTGCAGTCACAACAAAAAGCTAAACAATGATGGCCGACTTCGCACCAGCAGACAATGTAGCGAGTGAAGTAGGTAAACAAGTGATAAGAAATACTGGCTTTTCGCCGTTTCCCCAGTTGTATGCTTGCATCACGCAGAATCTAAACAACATAACATACCATCTCTGTTTTCCCGTCTTATTACATTATTAGTCTATGGTTTAGATTCTGCGTGATGCAAGCATACAACTGGGGAAACGGCGAAAAGCCAGTATTTCTTATCACTTGTTTACCTACTTCACTCGCTACATTGTCAGCTGGTGCGAAGTCGGCCATCATTGTTTAGCTTTTTGTTGTGACTGCAAAGTGTGCGAAGCGCAAGGCATAATTAATTGTTGCCGCTTTTCAGTTCTCTTGTTGTTGTCACAAAATTTTAAATCTGCAATTTAGACTTTTGCTTCAACCCGATTGCTGCTGCTCAACAAGAAAGGGTGATATAGACTTTATATGAACTTTGTGTAATTGTATAGCAAAACATGAGATACTTAAATATAATGTCTGTTCTATACGTTTATTTATATTATGCCAGTAAGTAAGGGCATTCATAACTAAAAAAAACAAGTTGTTTATAATTAATTTAACTAACACTATAGTAAGCGTATTTTGTATTCATCTACTGAAAATAAACTATCTGTATATTAAAATTATGTATTTGAGTTTTATTGACTTTAATTGAATATTGGGACAAAGGGTATTTTATTTTGTTCAGCTTGTGCGTCTCATCTACGACAAGCCAGCACGTTGCTTGGTTTGTTTCAGTTCTGCTTTGCGTTCACCGGCCTGTATATTAAAGGAGAGGCGGAGCGACAGCGGAAAGCAAAGACGGTAAAAATGTGTTAGTATGTGAATGCATGTGCGTTTGCTTTATTCTTGCTGGGCCTTTCGTGTTTTCGGCAAATGCTTTGGACAAGTGAATAGCCCAGGCCCACCAAAACTGCAAACATATGAAAACGCACATTTATATAAAAATATGTGTATGAAGTACGTTCAAATGTATGTATGCGTGGCTACGACGAGCCAGCACGTGTTGTTGTTGCGTTTTGCCTATTATCGGATGGCACACGCACATGCATACAGACAAATATGAACTTGACCTACATTTTTTTGCAGTCAGCTGTATCCGTTTTGACGGCGGCAAATTTAAAATATTTTTTGCATGTTAATATGCTATTATATATTTTTTTTTATTCAAAATTGAAATGTATATTCAAATATATCATTAATTACTTTTAAGAAAAAATGTAAAAAAAATATATTTAAGAAATTGTAATTTTATTATGTCGATTTTCTTTTAATAAAAAATTTTCTTTTAATAATGAATCTTTATTGGTATTAATTGGTTTGACTTGTATTGTTTGGCATTGTTTCTTAATCAATGCATTAGTGTACAAAACAAAACAAATCAAAAACACATGTACATAAGTGACGTGCGTTACAAAAAGAGCGGCAAGTGGAAACAAAAACAAAAAATAGCTTCGCGCTTCACTGGATTAATGTTTACAAAGATCTAAGCTGGAAGGATGACCCTAAATGTAAGAGCCAGAAGAAGAAGCATACAAAAAGATAAGTTTTTACATATTTGTATACTTTATAAAGTATACTATAAATGCGTTTTTTGTATACTTTCAGAAATGAATCCAATTTTACGGCTGACCAGAAACGCACACAAATTAAAGCTGCTTATTTTGATAACATTTTAAACTAATTGTTATATTTAAATCATTGTACTGCAGAAATGCAAGTTTAATTTTCGTATTTATTTAAGTTACTTGTGTAATTATAAAACGCGAATGCATTAGATTATTATAGATTATAAATATATTTTGAATTATATAATTTAAACTATGAACTTCTATACATTGTCATTAATTTTAATAAATTTACTGAAATATTATACTGATTGATTAAATTGCTTGTTTCAGTTTGGCACGCATAAAAGAATTGACTTAGTTGCCTTACACTGCACACCAACAAGATAGCAGTGCAAAACAAAAACAAGCCAAAAAAACATGGCGGCATGTGTATTGTAAACAAAGAAGCAATAATCAAAACATGCGCGGCTGTTTGTCGTTAGGGGAAACCGACTTTTTTACTCGTTATGTGTCCGCTTCGAAACTGCAAAAAGTCCAAGGCACCTTAACATCAACAATTCTGTAATGACGTCTTTCTGTTAAATTGTCATTGCAGCTGACTCAATCTACCTTATGGCTCTCAATGTTAGCGTTTACTCTCAACATAACATAACTTAACAGAACATAACTTATTTTTGAACCTGCAGGTTGCAGAAATAACTTAATTCGAACAGTGTTGATTTACGCGAATAGCGAACAGCTGTTCGAAATCAGTCTTGCAAAACGTTAGTCAACTACAATTAAACAACTTATTCAAAATGGATGAGCAGAAGTTAATAATTTTAGTGCAAAACCATAGTTTGATTTATGACAAAAAGTCAAAGAGTTTAAAAATATAATTAAAAAAGAGAAGCTTGGTCTACAATTGCCAAAGAACTTGGTAGCAACGTTGTATTCAAAATGCGCCAACGAGCGGTCAACATATTTTTTTTTTTTTTGTTTAACAGCACTGCTTACATAATTGTACAGCACTGCAAATTGATTTCTTAAGCCCCATATGCAGACGGCCGTTAAGCTCTCGTACCGTAGAAACTTCATATAAAAAAAATGGTCTCGTACAGCGCCCGTACAGTTCTACGAAAGCATGGTACGTAGTATGTTAAGTACTGGCCTTTAATAAGTGTTGAACAATGAAAATGTTAATTAACAGTGTGGCTGTGTACGGCCAGTGAACAATGCTGAGCATATCTTCACGGCTCGTTAAATGTTGCAAAAAGTAAACAACATGGCGGCACGAAAGAGTCGATTCGCAAATTTTGTAAACGATTTTGAGAAAATCGAGCTTATAAAGGCTGTGGAGCGTCGGCCAGTCCTGTGGGATTTGACCAGCAAGTTGCACTTCAATATAATCGTAATAAAATGCGCGTGGGATGAAATTGGCGCCGAATTGGGAAAAAGTTGTGAGTAACTTGAAAAAAATAGCCAACATAACCATATATAATCTCAGCTCTGCCCATCAAATATGGGTTCTTTAAAATGCTTCTTGGTTTTGCAGCCTGCCTTTTTTTTAACAACCGCCAGCAGCAGGGCGTTAATGGTACCAATAAGTATATAGTTATTGGTTTTACTCAATCACAGAAGTAGCGCGCTTTGGAAGTGAACATTATTTTGAATTTAAGTGCACAAAACACAGTTGCACTTCCGATTTATTTCGAGAAAGTAGTCAACCGACCGCCACAATATGTGCGTTGTTTAAAACTGGTCGATACGGCTCGTTAAATTGGTGCAGTACGGTACGAGAGCTGAATTGTCATCTGCGTAAGCCCCTTTAAGCTAAGTTATGTTGAGAGTAAACGCATACATTCCTTAAGTTAAGTGAGCTGCCTCTTACGTTATGTTATGTGAAGTTATGTCGAGAGTAAACAGGCCTTAAGCGCTTACAATACATGTTTAGTAATCGTTCGCTGAACGTTCTGCTTAGTAAGCGCTCTTTAAACATGTGTAGTCAGCGCCCGCCATCTTTGTAAGCGTAAAATTTGTTTGCTTTTGCGCTTAGTGATTGAACAGCTGTTAATTATTTTGTGCAAATGGTTTATTTAAATACGACATGTATATTAAGACTTCATTTAAATATAATTAAAAATATGAAATTAATAAAAAAAAATAAAATAAACTTGTAATAATAAGATAAATAATTTACATTTTTACATATCGATAAGCAGTGCGTTCACAAGTTTTCAGCAATAAGCACTAAGCGCTTAGTAAGCTATGGCTGCGTTCAGGGAACTAAGCGGTTATAAAGCAGCTTACTAAGCGCTTAGTGCTAATCGCTGAAAACTTGTGAACGCACTGCTTAGTTTATCAGCTGATTATCACTATATGTAAAAATGAAAATTATTTATCTTATTATTACTAGTCTATTTGTTGATAAGCAGATTATCATTATCGATATGTAAAAATTTATATTATTTATGTTATTATCTCTAGTTTATTTTATTTTTCATTAATTTCATTTCTAACATGTATTGTAAGCGCTTAGTTCCCTGAACGCAGCTATTCGCTTTTTTTTGTTTGTGATAAGTTGCAAAAAAATGTGCAAAGCTATCGAAAGTCTTTACAATCGATAGTGAACGATTGTTTTAAATCAACCATCGATAAGCAATCGATGGTTTTCGATAGTATGCCTTAATGGACATATTATAGGAATTTTATAACTTTTTCCAATATTTTAGACTTCGATTAAGTTAAATTCTTTTTTTTAATACTTATTAATGTTCAAATTATAATCCAATCCAATTTATATTTATTTTTATTTTTTTCAAGCCAATTCATATTATTCAAACTTAAAATATATACCATATAACATATTAACATGTTTATAAGTTGACATATTAACATGTTTATAAGTTGACTTTTACATACTCACTGTATTTTCCAAGAGATATTTTACTTTCTTAATACTTAATGATTATGTTTACATTATGTAAAAACTAATGGAATTCCGTAACCTTGGATACTGGCACATTTGTGTTACATTGAATTCTAATCCATGAGCCTTCATTTTTATTTAGGAACAAGCGCATGTTTATATTTTTGTCCTTGAGGCGTGTTCGCCTGTCAGAAACAATTTGACCCACTTTGCTGAATATACGCTCTGATTCAACAGAGGTGGCTGGCACACATAAATATTTTTTGAAAAGGAGGCCAATTCGTAAAAAGTCATTTTAGTTAACCTTTCATCAAAAAGAATAAAATTTTGTTATATATTTTTGTTATTAAAAAAATTGAATTGTACCTTTATCAGTGGATCAGTGTCTTGGAGTGCCAATGCTGCAGCTAGAAAATGACGTTTTGTTATAATGGCATCTGACCGATTGTTAGGAATGTTTTCTGTCTGCCTCTCAGTTATAAGATCAAACAAGTGGAAACGTTGCAGTCGGACGCAACCGACTGCGGTATACTCGATACCAGTATTAAAAATTTTGATGCCCATCCATGTGGGATGTTAATTGCTTTCTTCATACCAAATTTGGTGACTCTAGCTCGAAGTTTGTATAAAGTGGGGAAAGGGGGGCTGGGGGCGGTATGGGTGGAATTGGCATCCAAATTTTTGCTGCAGATCCTTGTGGAATGTCAAATGCTACCTTCATACCAAATTTGGTGACTCTAGCTCGAAGCATGTAAAAGGTGGTGAAAGGGGGGCTATGGGGCTTGTGGCGGTATGGGTGGGCGTGGCATTCAAATTTTTGCTGCCGATCCATGTGGGATGTCAATTGCTATCTTCATACCAAATTTGGTGACTCTAGCTCGAAGTTTGTATAAAGTGGGGAAAGGGGGGCTGGGGGCGGTATGGGTGGGCGTGGCATCCAAATTTTTGATGCAGATCTATGTGGAATGTCAATTGCTATCTTCATACAAAATTTGGTGACTCTAGCTCAAAGTTTGTAAAAGGTGGGGAAAGGGGGGTGGAAGGGGTGCGCGTGGCTCCAAAACTTTGATGCAGTTTTTCGGGGGTCGTTGCAAGCTATCTTCCTGCCAAATTTGGTGGCTCTAGCTCCACAACTCTGGAAGATACACGCATTCCCGTTTTTGACGAAGCGTTGGGGTGGATGGGGGCGGCTAGGGTGGTACTGGTGGGCGTGGCATCCAAACTTTTGATGCAGTTTTTGGGGGGTCATCATCACCTATCTTGGCACCAAATTTGGTGGCTCTAGCTCAAAAACTGTGGGAGATATAGCCATTTCTGATTTCAAAATGCGGGGGGGCTGGGGGCGGAATGGGTGGGCGTGGCTCCAAAATTTTGATGCAGTTTTTGGGGGACGTTACCAGCTAGCTTTCTACCAAATTTGGAGGCCTTAGCTCCACAACTCTGATAGATACACGCATTCCCGTTTTTGACGAAGCGTTGGGGTGGATGGGGGCGGCTAGAGCAGTATCGGTGGGCGTGGCATCCAAACTTTTGATGCAGTTTTTGGGGGGTCATCATCACCTATCTTGGCACAAAATTTGGTGGCTCTAGCTCAAAAACTGTGGGAGATATACGCTTTTTTGACTTTAAATTGCGGGGGGGCTGGGGACGGAATGGGTGGGCGTGGCTCCAAAATTTTGATGCAGTTTTTTGGGGGTTGCTAGTAGCTATCTGCCCACCAAATTTGGTAGTTCTAGCTGTAAGGATGTGCGAAATATGAGGATTTATCGGTTTTGAGTTATCGAATTTATCGATTTGCCAGCCCCCCAGTTATCGTAGAACCCCCATCTTGACACTTTAATTTACTATCCCATAGATAAAGAGAATTGGAAAGTTTCAAGTCTCTAGCTTGAAGGGTGTGGAAAAAAGTTGCGAACATACAGACGGACAGACGGACGGACACCATGACGGACATTGCACAAACCCAATATACTCTTTACCTTCGGTATCGAGTATAAAAATTTAATACCTTCAACATGAGGTTTACGTTCGTTTTCTATGGTGGGTGCTGCTCCGTTAGTTATTGAATGAGTCAACTAATTATCAAAAAAATTTGACACTTCCGCATTACATTGAAATTGGAATCCTTGTTTTTTGAATCTTCAAGTTATGTAAATATTTGTTCTATATCTTTTAATATATGTATCTCATAGGTAGTAAGTGGCAACGGAGCGTGTTTCGTGGCGAGAAGTACTTGCGATAATGTAAAGTCATGTCTTTTTGTAGAAGTACCCCTCATACTGCTCACTATTTGCTTAATGGTTCACCACTTGACCGCGTGTTTGAAATCAAAGATTTAGGCATTTTTCTTGACCCTAAATTAAAGTTTGACGCTCATATTTCGTATGTGGTCAATAAGGCCATTAATGTCCTTGGCTTCATCAAGCGGTGGTCGAAAGAGTTTAATGATCCGTACACCACTAAAACGCTTTATACATCCTTAGTACGTCCTATTCTGGAGTATGGATCTTGTGTGTGGTCCCCACAATACTCGATTCACCAGGACAGAATTGAATCTGTGCAGAAGAAATTTCTTCTATTTGCCCTTAGAAGTTTTAACTGGGTTGCTGGAGTTTACTTACCCCCGTATTCAAGTAGACTCCTTTTGATAAATCTTCCCTCCCTGTTAAACCGTAGAGCTATGCATGGAGTATTATTTATTACTAACCTACTTAATGGTGAAATCGACTCATCAGTTCTTTTGAGTCGAATTAAACTTAATGTCCCGGTTAGATCTTCACGTAACTTTTTACCCCTTAGCCTTGATCGTTGCTTCAGCAACTATTTAATTCATGAACCATTTCGTGTTATATGTTCTGACTATAACAAACTTTATTCTCTTGTCTCCTTGGAGGCCTCAACTCCAGTACTAAAAAGATCGATCCTTTTTGCTTTATCTAATCGTAACCACTAACTACTAATCTAACGCTGGTCTGATTGGGTTTTTCTGGGTTTTTCCCAATCCTCGCAACAAATGTTGGACTGCTCAATTTTTTATTGAATTTCCCAGAGCTTTAACTTTAACTTTTAATTATTTTTTCAGATATATATTTTATTCTATATTTTACTTAATTTAATTATTTTAATTATTTTTAATTTAAATTAAATTTTGATTCATTTTAATGTCAGCTGCTCTTAGCTGACTATAAATAAATAAAGCATCATTAGTTTTAAGGATTCGTTGAATCATGTGTTGTTTCTTGTATTAAACTTAGCGGTGTTTATGAATTTTGAGCCATCTCAATTTTTTCATTAGCTATTGAGCTTGACTTGAAAAATCGTACAATTGTTTTACATTTTGAAAACAAGTTTTCCAAAGCTAAATTTTATTTTCAAGTTTTAATGCATCTTGAACCACTAAGTTCAAGTAATGTGCAAAACAAGGCAAGTTTATTATTTTTAGTATTTCACACGCTTTCGGCATGACCTGTGCATTGTCTGATACGATGCAAATAAAATACACCAATCATTCAAAATGGCTCTTAATGTATTAGCCATATTTTCTGCTGAGTACAACAATTTTCTTGTTTCTAGCGAAACCGAGCGAATAGAAAAGTCATGGACAAAATGACATGTTACAGTCAAAAAGTTGTCGTTTGCACATGACGTCCAGCAATCGCAAGTAGTACTGACATATGCTACATCTTCAAAAAGTTTTTCACTTTCGCAAAGCTCTTAGAAAATACACCTTTCATTACCACGTTTCTTAGATATGGTTTGTTTGGCATTTTATAGCGAGGATCCAATAATAGCGAATATCTTACAAACCCCTAATTTTCAACTATGTTGAAAAGTTGAACATCTCTGGCAATCATCATAGCCAACGCATTATCAATATCCTTCTTTCGCTTGAAATTTGGATCATGATGCATCGCTCTTTTAAAATATGAGCTTATTGATTGCATACTTGATCTTTCGTTGCTGACCGTAGATGTAGCAGATATTATATTGTTTTCGTCGAAACGAGGTTGATAGCTTATAATTTCTTTAATATCCAAACCTGAAAGATTTATAAATATGTAATTTACAAGTATACAGATATCTCCCTTTTTAAATGATCCTGAAGATTTGAAGTATTTCCGCTGGCCTTATATTCTTTATTGCAGTTTAAGCACTTCGCGAGTTTTTTGTCTTCAGACCTTTTGAAATATTTCCAAACTTTCGAAATGCTTTTCTTTTTTTATTTATTATTATTTTCTCTTTTAAGGCCTCTACGCAGACGCTAGTACATCGCCCGTACCGTAGAAACTTCATATAAAAAAAACAGTCTCGTACAGCGCCTGTACCGTGTTACGAAACACTGGTATGCAGCTCTGTTAGTCACAAGCAGTAACTTAGTGTTGAACTATGAAAATGTTAAATAAAAGCTGTGCTGTTGGTACTGATGGAATCAATGTTCAGCAACTGTTTAAGGGCTTTAAAAGTGAAACAAGATGTCGGCAAACAGAAGTAGGTTTGAAAATTTTAATAGCGAATCGGAGAAGTTGCTCTAATAAAGGCAATGGAACGTCGGCCAGTCTTGTGGGACATTACGAGCAAGTTGCACTTTAATAACGTAGTCGTTAAATGTGCGTTGGAGGAAATTGGAAATCGTCGGGCAAGAGCCGGCATGTACATTTTTCGGAAAATTTCCGTACTTATTGTTTTGGCAGTCCATGCTGCGCAAGAAGTATTGAATAAAAATATACTAATTAATTAATAAGATACAATTTAAATAATATATAAACTGCATTGTACTGCCACTGATTAATTATATTAGTAAGGTTAATTTGCTTTGAGTCTTTTGAGTGGTTTCAGTTATGTTTAGCATAATCTTTGGTAATCTCAGCTCTGCCCATCAAATATGGGTTCACTAAAATGCTTTTTGGTTTTCCAGCCTGCTTTTTTCACAACCGCCAGCAGCAGGGCGTTAGTTGTACTCAAACACAAAAGAAGCGCGCTTTGGTCGTGAATCATTATTTTGAATTTAAGTATACAAAACACAGCTGCATTTCCGATTTATTAAGAGAAAGTTATTAGCCTACCGCCACAATATGTGCATTTTTTAAAACTGCTCGTTAAGGTCCGTAAAACTCATGTATTCGGTACGGGAGCTGTACGGGGCTCATGCGTACAGGCCTTTAGCTGGGCTTCCGTCGCTTTTGTTGCTGCTACAGCTATAGGAAAGAACATCTTCACTTGACAAACTTGGTATGGGTGAACTTTTTGGTTTTCTTTAAGTGATAATTACTTAGTACATTTTCTAAATACTATGTTTAAGAAATAACGTACCTTTGCCATTTTTCTGCAGAAACTTATCCATTTTATTTCACTATTTTAATTTTTGGGACGCTTAGAAACAATGTACTTCTTTTAGAGATGAAAGATGCTTTTAAAAATATCGAAAATTATCGATGGTCCAGGGTTACCATCGATAATTGAACGATAATGAGAAACCTTCCACAAACAACCACAAAAGAAAATACTATTACGTACAAGCTTTTGTATTTGTAGAAGCAGGGTTTCTGGTTTGGCAATTAATAATATATTTAGTTAAAGTCATGTCTTTATAGAAGTACCCTTCATACTGCTCACTACTTGATTGATGCGTCACCACTTGACCGCGTGTTTGAAATGGGGTAACGACATAATCTCGCCGCCACAATCTCGCCAGTACAATTTTTCGGCGATCTTATGTCGTTTTTTTCTCGGCGATCTTATGTCGTTTCAAAACGTCATAATCTCGCGCTATATTATGTCGTTTTAAAGCGACATAAGTTCGCCGTAAGATCGCCGAGAAAAAATAACATAAGATCGCCATAATAATATCGCGCGAGATAATGACGTTGATGTATGATGTTTTTGTAACAAAGCTGTAATATTTTAATGTACATAACTTTAATTAAAATGGCCATAAAATTTATTTACAGTGCGTCTTGATTAACTTAATACATATAATGATAACAACACTTAGTATCACTCTGGAAGATTTTATTTACATTTCATTATGTATAAATTATGCTGCCAGCCAGCAAACTTGGAAAAGGTTAAGGCAAATGTATGTAATGTTTGCTATGTGAACGCAAAATCAGTCTTGTTGCTTCCATGCAAACATCGTGCTGGAACACAATTTTGGAGCAATACAAAGAGAAATCGGAGCATACCAACAAGCCAAAGTGCCCAAACTGCAACCAGATTGTCAGTGAAGCCATCCTAGATATCTTTACCAATACATAGTTAAAATGCTACTGACGACATAGTGTAATAGTCATTTTCTGTAAGGGCAGCCAAAAGTATAAGAATTAAAAATAAAATGTTTGGGATAAACAAAAGTGTATTTTATGAACTTCAAAATGGAATAGTAATTGCGTTGTGCAACTGTTGCCGCACAAACGCGGCAAATCAGCTATAGCCAAGCTCATGGGTCAGCAAACCGATTTTTACGCACCAGTTAACCAAAAATGATCTGGTGTTAGTTTTTAAAACTATTACGTTTTCAATTTGTCTGGTTAGGAGCGAAAAAAATGTTGCCTGCTTCAATAAGCTTAATATATGCAACTAAACCCTTAATATAATTTTTAGTTTTCTATGATAAATAAAATTTTTTCTTAAATTACAATCCGGAACTATTGCTCTCGCGTTACTATTAAAGCTATTGCTCATTTCTTGGCTTCATTGCTACTCCATTCTTGTGTCTCTCATTCTAATGTGACACTGCGACGCAACACGTAGTCAGGGGCTGATGAAATTTTAATACAAACAATTTACTTCACAGGGCTGCGTCGCAGTAACAACAACAATGTGCAAATAAAAAAATTTTAATTTCTTCGTTTAATAAATTTCTTAATTTTCTCTGATTATTTCTTATTATAAATTTGCCAAATGCTTTCAAAATATGCTTATTTTTAGTTTTTGTGTATTGATTTCTTCTGTTTTATGAGGTAACAGTATTATCTCGCCGCCACAATCGCGCCAATACAATTTTTCGGCGATCTTATGTCGTTTTTATCTCGGCGATCTTATGTCGTTTTTTTCTCGGCGATATTATGTCGTTGGGAAACGTTTTGAAAATGGCGAGATTATGTCGCTATGCCGTTTGATATTAAAGATTTAGGCATTATTCTTGATCCTTAATTAAAATTTGACTCTCATATTTCGTCGATGGTCAATAAGGCCATTCACGTTATTGGGTTCATCAAGCGGTGGTCGAAAGAGTTTAACGATCCCTACCACTAAAAACTTTATAGATCGCCCCATCCTGGAGTATGGATCTTGTGTTTGGTCCCCACAATGCTTGATTCACGAGGATAGAATTGAATATGTGCAAAAGAAAATTCTTCTTTTTGCCCTTAGAAGTTTTAGCTGGGTTCCTGGAGTTGACTTACCCACGTATTCAAGTAGACTCCTTTTAATAAATATTCCCTCCCAGTTAAGCCGTAGAACTATGCATGGAGTATTATTTATCACTAATCTACTGAATGGTGAAATCGACTCATCAGTTATTTTAAGTCGAATTAAATTAACTGTTCCGATTAGAGCTACTCGTAGCTTTTTGCCTTGATCGTTGCTCGAGCAACTATTTAATTCATGAACCATTTCGTGTTATATGTTCTGACTATAACAAGCTTTTTTCTCTTGTCTCCTTGGAGACCTCAATTCCAGTACTAAAACGATTGATCCTTTTTTCTTTATCTCATTGTAACCACTATATACTAACCTAACGCTGGTCTGATGGGGTTTTTCTGGGTTTTTCCCAATCCACGCAACAAATGTTGGACCACTAATTTTGTTGTTGAAGTTCCCAGAGCTTTTACGTTAACTTTATAAATTTTTTACCTAAATTTATTTTCAGATTTATATAATATTTTATTTTAATTAATATTAATTTCAATTTTGAATTTTATTTATATGTAAATTAATTTGGATTTAATGTCAGCTGATCTTAGTTTAAAATAAACAAATAAATAATTAATAGTAATTAAATTTAACAATAATAAAAAGTGTGAGCTTGTGTGCATTCAAAGAAGCAAAACAGAAATGCACTAGACGATTGATGAATGTTGGATACCCTAATAACATATATGTAAGTGCTGTGATGGATATTTAGTTATACAATATATTTGCAATAATTGCATATTTTGATTATTATTATTATTTTTTTTTTTTTTAGCAAAGGTTGGCTTAAGCACACAATTGAGAAATAACTAAGTTTAATAACATATCATCTTCCAACATCATAAGAGTATCCAATATTTCTCATTCGTGTAGTGCAATTCTGTATTGCTTTTTTTGTGAATACACACACACACACACACACACACACTTTCAGACTAAAATAGCGGACTTCTTTAACAAGAGAATGAACTGACGAATGATGAACCCAAATTCAAAAAGTAAACCCAAACTCAATAAAATATTATTTTTGTTCAAGAAAATTTACTCATAGCAATAATATAGGTACAAACACATCAACAAACAGATGTTAACCCATTGCCCGTGAGTTCCAACACTCATTGATTTTTTTTTTTTATCGCACACTTTTAAATTAAACTGTACGCAAGGTAAGTATATGTATGTGGATAAGTTTAATGAGTTCTCTAAAAATATTTTTTGGCTGCTGTAATAACTCACCAGTAGCAGGACACATAAGAGCATTCCGCTATTTTAGGGAAGAGAAAATCGGTGGTCATCTTGATGCGATGCTCGGGAATTCAGATCTGGTTGTTGTTGCTGCTGAATAAGGATGGCTGCTGCTCTGTCAAATATATTGTTAATAGAAATTATCCCTCTTCGTTTTGGGCTCACACACGCACACTCACACTTATGAAAACAACGTGGAGATAATCACAGCATAACGTGCATCTCTTAGGGCTCTCAGGTTTTTTTTACATATGTACAATATGATTTTGTTGATATTGATTGATAAATTTTGCTATCCCTGCCAAGGTAGATTAAGTGGAATCTTCAGCGGCATGGCATTTTAATGACGAGTGTGTTTATTATATTACTTTTGATTGCAGTGTTCTCAGATTTTCTCATCTTTTTACTGTTACATTGCTTTTTGTGTCAACCTGTACCCAGGATGCTGACTGGTAAAACAGAGAGTTGAAGGCACACGCACGCATTAACAAGTACACAGCAGCGCACGCTCACCAGACACTTATCAAAGAACTTTTGTTCTTGCTTTGAATTAAATTTTGTTAATGATTAGCAGTGATTTTAGCAATTTTTCCTTTTAATTTCGACAGTTACAGTGCTTAAAAATGTTTATTTGGCTATAAAACTACCGCTGCGGCCGTCGCAGCAGCATATCTTTTGCTCTTTTTTACTGTGGCCTTGGTAGGCTTCTCTGTTGTTTTGATGTTAAATCTCACAGACAGTTGCTAAGCAGTGCTGCCAGTTTAGCTATTTATTATTTTCTAGACCTAGCAACTTTTAAATTTATTTGCAACTTCTTATTTTGAAATGCTTTTAGCCAGAAATCCAGCCATTTTTAATTTTTCGTTAGGGATTTCAGCAACTTTATTGGAAAACTAGCAATTTTTATTTTTGCTTACAATTTTTGCCTTTTCTTATACCTTTTTTAACTCAGTGGTTCGATTATATGAACAAATTGGAAATTGTTTGCTAGCTCTTTTACTGTGTCTTGCTACTGGGTTAAGATGCCAAAAATGCATTAGAAAAATTTTCGTGATTCCTAGCTGCAAAATGAGGAGTTAATACCCAGCTGTCACAAATGAGCCCACCTTGTTGATTTAATCCTGGGTTGACGCATTTCCTTCACACCAAGGAATATATAACTAGGTAGCCGCACCTGCTCCCTCGAGTAATGAATTTCTGGCTTGCGTCAACACATATATGCATATATGCACATGCATATGTATATAAATGCATGATTTCAGATCGTGATTTTTTTAAAAAATACACGCATAAACACAAAATCATGATTTTTCCTACACACGTATTTTGACTATGATTTTTTGGAAAAATCATGTAGGGTATTCACTTGCTATGCTATGTGCTAAAGTACTAAAGTGTTATATGAAATCTGTACAACAAACACACAGAATAATTTTTAACACAGAAAACATGCCCCTGGGTATGTTTGCTACTATTGTACTATATGTGCTATATTGTGGTTGCCAGACTATTTATGAAAACAGCTGATTTCGAGATTATTGAATTAGTGAAATTAGGTCACACTAGGCGAGTTTTGATTGTAAAAGTAAGTAAATTTTTATTATTTATTAATTTTAAAGACTAAACCGATGTTTTTAACAGTGGCAGAAGCGACAAAAGCAAAAAGAGTGCGGGAAAATGAAGTAAAACGCTGGAGCGAAGATGATGTGCTTAAAATGATTGTGTATGTTCAATCGCATACAAATTTTGAGGTAAGGCTGCACGTAAAAATGCATTGTACATAGTACATATATAAATATGTTTTTTTATCATAGAAACCATCGGCAAGAGCGTATTATAGCAAAATGCTAGATGAATTAAAGATTGATACCAAGTGGAATTTGGCTAGAAGCAAAATGCGACACCTTAAGACACTGCATGTTAAGGCAAATGCATTTCTTGAGTCAACCGGCGCTGGAGTTGAAGATGACGATGGCGTTAGCACACTACAGGGTAAATTTTACAAAATACATAAATATTTTCCATATTTGCAATGCATACAAATGATTTATTTCAGAAAAAGTAAACAAGATATGTCCCCACTACGAAATGCTGACGCACATATTTAAAAAAACAAGAGAAGTTGCCGTCATGGAATATGACACAATGGCTGGTACTGATTTGTTCGATTTGGATGTGGATAACTCCGGCCAAATATCATCAGATCAGGATGTGACAGTGGTGGATGAATGCGAGCAACCGCAGTTTAAAAAACGGCGGGTACACACTTCAATGGAGAAGCTGTATAGTTCCGAAAATAAGATTTTGACTTTGCGCCGCGAGCATTTGGTATTGGAAGAAAAAAAATTCAGTATGGAGATGGAAAAAAACGAACAGTTATAACATTTGGAAGAAACAAAAATCGGTATGGAGAAGGTAAAAAACGAACAGTTATTACATTTGGAGCATGAAAAACTGAAGCTGGAACAAAAAAGAATAAGTATAGAGGAAGAAAAACTACGAAATGATTTTCAATTCAAAAAGTTGCAGCTGGAAAAGGAGGAGAGGATGCAAAAATTAGAACTAGAACTCAAATATAAGAATGCTTAAGTGCTGAAATAAATAAAAAAAAATTATTTTCTGAATAACAAGGTTTTTTTAATTATTAATTATAAAATTGGCAATTGCTTGTCGTTTTTCCTCCGCTGTAGATCTAGAATTTAAATTGAACGCATTGGAGGCGTATTCGTCATCATCAAAATCTTCATCAGAATCATTTTCCATTTTTTGATTCAGCAAAAAATTATGCAGTGCGCAGCACACAAGCACCCATAATTTGTTCCCCGACGAGACGATGATATAATTGACAGCTCCTCAATGAGCTCGTCCATCACTTCATCGTGCGCAACATGGTCATCATCTGAAATTTTGCAAATGCTTACGTTGTTTTTTCATGTTTTTGGCATAGCTTCAGCCGTACCTTCGATTAACTCCAACTCCAGTAGGGCTAAGTCGACCTTCCGCTTAATTAATTGATTTTTAAATCCTTCTCTTGGCAAATTGATATTAATAAACTTTTGTCTTTTATTTTATTGTTTTCAGATAAACAATTGCTCAATTCGATTTAACTATCGATTATGTTGTCATCGAACTGGCAAACAGCTGATTTAGCACAAATACGACAAAAGAAACGTAAAAAGTGCACTCACTAGCTACACTGTATTATAAATAACACTTTAGCACATAGCATAGCAAGTGAATACCCTAATGATTTTGTGTGGAAAACAGTCTGGCAGCGCTACTGTGTAAAATCAGCTGTCCTGCACTGACGATAAAATAAAAAAGTACGTTAAAAATGAGGGAATAGATGCCACTGCACGTCTGCGGAGACTAATGAGCTGCTTAGCTTCGTTACAGAAGATATTGTGCTTTCGAAGCTAGACGGAAAAACAAAGAGAAACAATATTATATACACAAGCATTGCAGAGCGCATGAAAATTCAAAGCATGCAATAAGCAAGTGAAGACAAAGTTTCGGGCATTAAAAAAAAAAATTACATGGAAGCCAAAAAAAAAAAAAAAAATAATGGAGTAAGTGGCGCTGAATGAAGCACATGTGCTTTTAATAATGAGCTCAACGAGCTGTATGGAGCGCGTCCAGTGGCTGTGGCTGTCGGGGTCGATACCTTAGATGACTCCATGGAATATATTATTGAGTCGGAGAATATTGAAGTTGAGGTGTCCGACCCCACGACAGGAGAGAACCAAGAAAATGCCATTCCCGAAACTTCCATTGTCGGGTGTCGTCATACTCCATGTAATAACAGCTATAACGTTCTCATTGCAATTTAATAAAAATTATTTAATTTAAGATAAAAAAAAATGTTTTGCGAGTGTTGGAGGACATGTCCAACAGCTTTAATGATGGCTTCGACAGGCTGGACCTCCAAAACGCAGAGTTCATAGAGACTATGGACAAGTCCGATAGAAAGTTTGCGGAAAATATGCAATAGATATTAAAAGATCGCGAGGAAACTCAAAAGCTGATGTCAAATCTTTTAAATACGTAATTAATAAAATAATAATTAATATAACAACAATTTTATGAATAATTTGTATTGTGTTAAGTATTTGTATGTGTGTCAAGATAGCAACGGTTCACCAGCAACGAAAAACGGAACTTGGTTCATGAGTCGGAACCACCAATGAATTTTACTGTTTTTATATGTTTTTCAGCATGGAATCAAATAAAAATTGATGCAAAAATGTTAAAAAATGAATTATTTATTGTTTTTATGCATCGTTTGGCATATTTCAGCTTTTGAAATGGGTTAAACAAGCTATTAAAGAATCGCATATCCAGCATATCTTAAATATCTTAACTCAGAAATAATGGCCCCGAATACGGCTTATACACGATTAAAGCCTGCAATTTCACCTATTTAATGGTAAAATTTGTAGAAAAATCGTCTCCACAGTTTTTGAGTAAATTGCGAATGAGTGCAGCTGCCTCGAAACAGGCCCCATACAAAATGACCGCCAAAATCAATGCTTGCTTTTCAATCCTAAATAACTTTTTTCAGAGATAATGGCCCCAAATGCACGCTATACCAAATTAAAGCTACATGTTTCAGGAAGCCATTGCAAAAAAATTTAGAGAGATAAATCGGACAGATTTTGAGAAAATTAATTAAATGTAAGTCAACCTTTTTGGTTCATTAAAAAGGCCTATCAAGTTGGTAGTTCCAGCATGAGCTGAACTACTTCGCAACAGAAAGCTGGATGATATGGCGTGGGTTGTACGCATTTGTTCACAGCGGAAAACTGACTGGTACATAAAATGTATGCAATTCCTAGCAAAGGCTGCCATACTAACAAAATATTTACTAATTATAGACTTTTATCAATTAAAATTACTTAATATTAACTATAGTGATGCATAATTGTCATTATTTAAACATTCCTTAGCTATTTATCACGCATTCTCTATGTATATAGCATTATGTACGTTTTGACTATTCAGCCAAAGCAACATATGTCCATATATGCAACTAGGTGGCACTTTTTTAATTGAAAAACAAAAATCGTTGCTAACTTTTATCTTATTTCCAAGATAATGGCCCAAGTTGCACGGTAGTTGGGGATATAGGCCCTATTTTTCTCATTCTTTTGCCGTTTAAATCATGAAAAAAAATCGGACAGTTTTTGAGAAAAGTGCATTTATGTGTTTATTTTCTCATTTTAGGTGAAACATCCATATATACATCGCTAGACGCGCCATCGCAAACAAGAGCTGCCATACTAACAAAATATTTACTAATTATAGACTTTTATCAATTAAAATTTCTTAATATTAACTATAGTAATGCATAATTGTCATTATTTAAACATTCCTTAACTATTTATCATGAATTCTCTATGTAAATAGCATTATGTACATTTTGACTTTTCAGCCAAAGCAACATATGTACATATATGCAACTAGGTGGCACTTTTTTGCTCAAAAACTAAAATCGTTGCTAACTATTATTATTTTTCCCAGAACATGGCCCCAGTTGCACGGTAGTTGGGGAAATAGGCCCTATTTTTCCCATTCTTTTGCCGTTTAAATCATGAAAATTAATCAGCACGTTATTGAGAAAGTCGCATTTATGTGTTTTTCTCATTTTATATTGTGAAACATGCATATATACGTCGCTATACGCGCCATTGCAAACAAGAGCTACCATACTAACAAAAAATTTACTAATTATTGACTTTTATCGATTAAAATTACTCAATACTAACTATAGTGATGCATAATTGTTATAACTTAAACATTCTTTAGCTATTTTTCATGAATTCTCTATGTAAATAGCATTATGTACATTTTGACTTTTCAGCCAAAGCAACATATGTACATATATGCAACTAGGTGGCACTTTTTTGCTCAAAAACTAAAATCGTTGGTATTTACATAGATAACGCGTGACAAATTGCTGAAGAATGTTTAAGTAATGACAATTATGCATCACCATAGTTAATATTAAGTAATTTTGATTGATAAAAGTCAATAAATAGTAAATTTTTTGTTAGTATGGCAGCTCTTGTTTGCAATGGCGCGTCTAGCGATGCATATATGGATGTTTCACATAAAATGAGAAAAAAACACATAAATGCCCTTTTCTCAAAAACTGAATGGTCAATTTTTATGATTTAAACAGCAAAAGAATGAGAAAAATTTAAGTAATTTTGATTGATATAAAGTCAATAATTAGTAAATTTTTGTTAGTATGGCAGCTCTTGTTTGCAATGGCGCGTTTATAGCGAGCAATATGGATGTTTCACATAAAATGAGAAAAAAAACACATAAATGCCCTTTTCTCAAAAAACTGAATGGTCAATTTTTATGATTTAAACAGCAAAAGAATGAGAAAAATAGGGCCTTTATCCTTAACTACCGTGCAACTTGGGCCATTATCTTGGAAAAAAGATAAAAGTTAGCAACGATTTTAGTTTTTGAGCAAAAAAAGTGCCACCTAGTTGCATATAGTTGCTTTGGCATATAACCCCCGCCATATCATCCAGCTTTCTGTTGCGCAGTAGTTCAGCTCATGCCGGAACTACTAACTCGATAGGCCTTTTTAATGAACAAAAAAGGTTGACATACATTTAATTAATTTTCTCAAAATCTGTATGTATGATCTCTCTAAATTTAATTGTTATAGCTTCTTGAAACATGTAGCTTTAATTTGGTATAATGTGAATTTAGGGCCATTATCTCTGAAAAAAGTTATTAAGGCTTGAGAACCAAGCATTGATTTTGGCGGTCATTTTGTATGGGGCTGGTTTAGAGGTAGCTGCACTCATTCGCAAATTACTCAAAAACTGAATGGACGATTTTCCTACAATTTTGACCATAAAATAGGTGAAACTTAAGGCTTTTATCGTGTATAAGCCGTATTCGGGGCCATTATTTCTGAGTTGAGATATTTAAGATATGCTGGAAATGCAATTTTTTTATAGCTAATTTTACCCATTTCAAAAGCTGAAATATGCCAAACGGTGCATGAAAACAATAAATATTTCATTTTTAACATTTCTGCATCAATATTTATTTGATTCCATGCTGAAAAACGTACAAAAACACGAAATTAATCGGTGGTCCCAACTCGTGAGTCAATATCCGATATTCGTTGCTGGCAATAGTCGTTGCTAACTTGACGCACATATATATAAAAGAGTTTGTCCTGATTACCCGAATCGCCACAGACTACACGAAAAGAGGGCACGTCTACGATTTCTTGGGGACAAGGTCTGAAAATTAATTTTTGTAGAACTCGAAAAAATAAGACGAAAATATTATGTATCAATTTATCGATATCTCGATTGGTAATCGAGATAAAGTAATTAAAAAATCGACAATATATCGAAAAATTAAATTTTTTTAAGCTTAATAGATTTCCGAAAAACATACGATAATACTTAACTCAATTTATCGATAGCTCGATAAATATAGGAAAAATTGTTTGATGAAGCTTAATAGATTTCTAAAAAAATAAGACGAAAATATTAAATAAAATTTTTCGATATCTCACTTATCGTTACATAGATACTTAAAAATCGACAAATTAACATATTTATGTATGAGTACTTGAGACAAAAAAAAAAATGATAGGTAATACAAATCCAGTAGAGGAACATCTCCAATTCCAGTGAACTTTACTGTGTGAGTTAAGCTAGGCATACACGGTGCACATGTTGGTGTGATTTCTTGGAGTTGAGGTGAAAATCACTTGTGTATGGGCTTGTTGGCCAACATGTTCACGGTATACGAATTTGTTCGATTACCACGCACTTGCTGCCCAACATGTTGGCTGTGTATGGGCTAGTTTTCAACAAATTTGTTTGTTCGTGTATGGGCTTGTTCTCTTACAATTTGTCGCAGCATTTGCGTCGTCCGCACTTGTATCGTAAAAAAATGTTTGCCTGCGACATTTTAATGATTTGTATTCCTTATATTTTTTTCATTTGTTTTGTCTCAAGTACGCATACATAAATATGTTAATTTGTCGATTTTTAAGTAGCTATATATCGATAAGTGAGATATCGAAAAATTTTATTTAATATTTTCGTCTTATTTTTTTAGAAATCTATTAAACCAATCGAGTTATCGATAAATTGATACATAATATTTTCGTCTTATTTTTTCGAGTTCTACAAGAATCAATCTTCAGACCTTGTCGCCTAAGAAATCGTAGAATCCCCAAACAGAGCTAGAGGGCTGAAAATTTCACATAATATTTAATGCAGGTTGAAAGTGAGCACTAAGAAGGGAATTTTTATTTGGACAACTCCTTCAAGTACCTCCCATACAATTGGAGCACTTTTATCCCATTAAAAAAAAAAAAAAATACAAATTACAATTAAGACACGTACCCATTCCATTACTGTCGCACAAAAACAAAACAAATGCGCAGCGACGCCTTCGCGGCGCACAAGCAAAGTCATAAAAACAAAGGTTTGTACACTAGCAAAAATAGAAACGAATTTCCGCTTCTTAATGAATAAGTGCATACACAAATAAGTGGACACCCCTAAGGTTTTTGTGACATTAAACTGTCAGAAATCAACTTAAAGTTTAGCTGTTGGTATCAGAAGAAAGCTAGTTCAATTGCGCATCGATCAATGTAAGGCATAATACACATTCCATTCATGTGTTGTTGTTAATGAAATAGTCAAAATCACGATTTTCAAACATGTGCCCCTATGGTGGACACCCCCTTATATCTTGTTAAAAACCACTCAATAAAATAAAATAAAATTGCAGGTTATTGTTTTTTTTTTAAGTTTTTGTATTTTATGCGATTAAACAATTATAAACAAACGAATTTTTTAATTATTAATATTTATTATTCGTGATAAACAGTATCGCAAGCGATGCAGCGATGTTGCGATTAATGTATCGCACGCTCAACATTGCTCACATACCTAATTAAAATGGCGAGAAATATAAATTTTGTTATAACTAAATAATAATTTCATTTTTTCTATTTTTCTTTATTTAACTTTATGTTGCTTCTTCTGCTCATTGGTATCGCAATGGCGGACAATAACGAGTAAAATAAGTCGGTTTCCACCTCACGCTACAAACATGCACGCGCAGTTTTTTCGTGATTATTGGCTATCCTTTGCATTAATGCAATCTACTTGTACATGACGCGCCATGTCTTTTTTGGTACTTGTGTTTGTTGTTGGGCCGCACTGCTATCTTGTTGGTGTGCAGTGTTAAAAGGAAAAAAAAACAACAACAGTACAATTCTTTGTGCGTGCAGAAACTTCACACAGCAGCAATGTTTTGGGGAGATTCGCAATGCTGCCCTATACTAAGACCCTTTCACGATGAAGTTTGAGTCTGAAGCATTGTTGTAGCAATGGTGTAGAGGGTTCAGCTGAAGCAATGTTCATGACTGTTAAGCAATGATTTATTTTAATCTATATTGCTTTGCATTCGCGATTTATAATTACACAAGTGCACAGTGTGATGTAATAAAGTACGATAGAATATGCAAATTCATTTAGCGACAATGAGTAATATAACATTGTTTGGTAAGAATTTTATCAAAATAGTCAGCTGATCCATTTGTGCGTTTCTGGTCAGCCGTAAAATTGGATTCATTTTCTGAAAGTATACAAAAAACGCATTTATAGTATACTATGCGTATCACAGATTTGCGAAGATGTTTTAAAACAGGATGAAAATAACTTCATGAAAAAACTTCATCGTGTAAAAGGGCTCTTAGACCCCTTTTACACGATGAAGTTTTTGCGTCTGAAGCATTTGTATGTTGGCAAAGGGTGTAGAGGGGTTACAGCTGCAAGCAATGCTTCATGACTTGTGAAGCAATGATTTATTTTTCTCAGTTTGCTTTGCCTTATTGCGATTGCATGTAAACACAGAGTAGCCAATGACAATTTAACAGAAAGACGTCATTACAGAATTGTTGATGTTAAGGTGCCTTGGACTTTTTGCAGTTTCGAAGCGGACACATAACGAGTAAAAAAGTCGGTTCCCCTAACGACAAACAGCCGCGCATGTTTTGATTATTGCTTCTTTGTTTACAATATTTTCTTAAAAATAATTAATGATATATTTGAATATACATTTCAATTTTGAATAAAAAAAAAATATATAATAGCATATTAACATGCAAAAAATATTTTAAATTTGCCGCCGTCAAAACGGATACAGCTGACTGCAAAAAAATGTAGGTCAAGTTCATATTGTCTGTATGCATGTGCGTGTGCCATCCGATAATAGGCAAAACGCAACAACAACACGTGCTGGCTCGTCGTAGCCACGCATACATACATTTGAACGTACTTCATACACATATTTTTATATAAATGTGCGTTTTCATATGTTTGCAGTTTTGGTGGGCCTGGGCTATTCACTTGTCCAAAGCATTTGCCGAAAACACGAAAGGCCCAGCAAGAATAAAGCAAACGCACATGCATTCACATACTAACACATTTTTACCGTCTTTGCTTTCCGCTGTCGCTCCGCCTCTCCTTTAATATACAGGCCGGTGAACGCAAAGCAGAACTGAAACAAACCAAGCAACGTGCTGGCTTGTCGTAGATGAGACGCACAAGCTGAACAAAATAAAAATACCCTTTGTCCCAATATTCAATTAAAGTTTAAAACTCAAATACATAATTTTAATATACAGATAGTTTATTTTCAGTAGATGAATACAAAATACGCTTACTATAGTGTTAGTTAAATTAATTATAAACAACTTGTTTTTTTTTAGTTATGAATGCCCTTACTTACTGGCATAATATAAATAAACGTATAGAACAGACATTATATTTAAGTATCTCATGTTTTGCTATACAATTACACAAAGTTCATATAAAGTCTATATCACCCTTTCTTGTTGAGCAGCAGCAATCGGGTTAAAGCAAAAGTCTAAATTGCAGATTTAAAATTTTGTGACAACAACAAGAGAACTGAAAAGCGGCAACAATTAATTATGGCTTGCGCTTCGCACACTTTGCAGTCACAACAAAAAGCTAAACAATGATGGCCGACTTCGCACCAGCTGACAATGTAGCGAGTGAAGTAGGTAAACAAGTGATAAGAAATACTGGCTTTTCGCCGTTTCCCCAGTTGTATGCTTGCATCACGCAGAATCTAAACTAACATAACATACCATCTCTGTTTTCCCGTCTTATTACATTATTAGTCTATGGAATCCACCCCCATAACATGTTCTGGTGTTGGAAATTTTTCTAGACGCACCAAGTTTTGTTATGTTGTTGTTGTTTTTTTTTTTAAATCAATGACACCAACAAAAATTAGCAGTGCGGGCCCAACAACAACACTGACAACAACAACAAACGCTACTTGGGTCGTAAATCAATTATCAAATGCACACAAATTTGAAAAAAAAAATGTGCACTGTGCGAAGTGATTCATGTACATAAAATTATGAAAATTATTTTCAAGCGCATTGTTCACTTAATTGTGTATGCACTTATTCATTAAGAAGCGGAAATCCGTTTCTTTTTTGCAAGTGTACGAACCTTTGTTTTTATGACTTTGCTTGTGCGACGCGAAGGCGTCACTGCGCATTTGTTCTGTTTTTGTATTCTCGCTCGCGATCAAACCCTCAGCTTGTACGACAATCAGGCGACAGTAGTGGAATGGGTACTTGTTGTAATTGTAATTTGTTTTTTAAAATGGGTAAAAAGTACTCCAAATCGTATGGGAGGTACTTGAAGGAGTTGTCCAAATAAAAATTCCCTTCTTAGTGCTCACTTACTACCTGCATGGAAAATTGTGTGAAATTTTCAGCCTTCTAGCTCTTTTCGTTTAGGCTGTGGCTCTTCCATTCTCATCAGGACAAACCTTTTTATATATATAGATGTGCAAGCCTACAACACTTAGGGCCGTTGTCTCAATGTCCGGTTAAAGTCGAAGTTAGTTAAACTCTGTTCAAATTTAATGCTCGTGTTAAACAGTTTTTTAGCGAACTTAAACTTCTCAATGCAAAGTTAAACCAACAAGAATACACTAAATAGAGCCGCCAAATACCGATAGTCCAACCACTAATTGGAACTGGCTGGCGAAGCTACCATTCGCTCTGAGAGCGGATTTCGTGCGTTTCTCGTGTTTCGTGAGTGATTCGCCACCCATTTCTCTCGCTTACTTTGCTACAACATGTTGGTTGATAGCACAACCAGCCAGCCATATTGTGTGTATGCGCCGCTAGCCTGCCATTTTCTAGCGCGCAGTGGCTTGTTCGATTGCTGTGCCACCGTTTTTATACTCGATTCCGAAGGTAAAGAGTATATTGAGTTTTTGCAATGTCCGTCATGGTGTCTGTCCGTCTGTATTAACGCAACATTTTTCCACACCTTCAAGCTAGAGACTTGAAACTTTGCAATTCTCTTTATCTATGGGATAGTAAATTAAAGTGTCAAGATGGGGGTTCTACGATAACTGGGGGGCTGGCAAATCGATAAACTCGATAACTCAAAACCGATAAATCCACATATTTCACACATCCTTACAGCTAGAACTACCATATTTGGTACGAAGATAGCTATTATCAACCCCCAAAAAACTGCATCAAGAATTTTAGAGCCACGCCCACCCATTCCGCCCCCAGCACCCCCGCATTTTAAAGTCAAAAAACCCTATATCCCCCACAGTTTTTGAGCTATAGCCACCAAATTTAGTGCCAAGATAGGTGATGATTACTCCCCAAAAACGGCATCAAAAGTTTGGATGCCACCAATACTGCCCACTACTACCCTAGCCGCCCCCATCCTCCCCAACGCTTCGTCAAAAACGGGAAAGCGTGTATCTTCCAGAGTTGTGGAGCTAGAGCCTCCAAATTTGGTAAGAAGATAGCTGGCAACGACCCCCAAAAATCTTCATCAAAGTTTTGGAGCCACGCCCACCCATTTTGCCCCACTTTCCCCACCTTTTACAAGCACTTAGCTAGAGTCACCAAATTTGGTATGAAGATAGCAATTGACATTCCACATAGATCTGCATCGCAAATTTGGATGCCATGCCCTCCCATACCGCCCCCAGCCCCCCTTTCCTCACTTTTTACAATATTCGAGCTAGAGTCACCAAATTTGGTATGGTGATAGCAATTGACATTCCACACAGATCTGCATCAAAAATTTGGATGCCACGCCCACCCATACCGCCCCCAGCCCCCCTTTCCCCACTTTTTACAATATTCGAGCTAGAGTCACCAAATTTGGTATGGTGATAGCAATTGCATTCCACACAGATCTGCATCGCAAATTTGGATGCCACGCCCACCCATTCCGCCCCCAGCACCCCCGCATTTTAAAGTCAAAAAACCCTATATCTCCCACAGTTTTTGAGCTATAGCCACCAAATTTAGTGCCAAGATAGGTGATGATTACTCCCCAAAAACGGCATCAAAAGTTTGGATGCCACCAATACTGCCCACTACTGCCCTAGCCGCCCCCATCCTCCCCAACGCTTCGTCAAAAACGGGAAAGCGTGTATCTTCCAGAGTTGTGGAGCTAGAGCCTCCAAATTTGGTAAGAAGATAGCTGGCAACGACCCCCAAAAATCTTCATCAAAGTTTTGGAGCCACGCCCACCCATTTTGCCCCACTTTCCCCACCTTTTACAAGCACTTAGCTAGAGTCACCAAATTTGGTATGAAGATAGCAATTACATTCCACACAGATCTGCATCAAAACTTTGGATGCCACAACCGCCCCCAGCCCCCTTTCCCCACTTTTTACAAACTTCGAGCTAGAGTCACCAAATTTGGTATGAAGATAGCAATTGACATTCCACAAAGAACTGCATCAAAAATTTTGGATGCCACACCCACCCAAACCGCCCCCAGCCCCTCTTTCCACAGCTCTTACAAACTTCGAGATAGAGTCACCAAATTTGATATGAAGATAGCAATTGATATTTCACAAAGATCTGCAGTAAAAACTTGGATGCCACACCCACCCATACTGCCCCCAGCCCCTCTTTCCACACCTTTTACAAACTTCGAGCTAGAGTCACCAAATTTGGAAGGAAGATAGTTGGTGGCATCCCCATCTGCATCGGATAATCTTTAAGGCAGCGTCCGACTGCAACGTTTCCACTTGTTTTCTTTGTATTCTTAATGTGTGCGTATTTTATTGCTTATCCTATTGCGTCGACCTAGCACCAGCAAGGCAAATGACCGAATTAATAACAACTTACATACATATGTATGCTAATGAGTAAGCTATTTCAAAACGTAAGAAAATACATACAAATGTTTAGGTTTTATTTAAATTAAATAAGAATTTTCATTGTCAATGTAGTATTTATCGTTTGTTTTGATTTTACTATAGTATTTTTGTGGCAAGTTGTAGCTATGGCAACATTCACCATGGCTGCGCAACCCATATCTGTGAAAAATAATTCGAATAATTATAAATCGAGCAATTCTGATTTTGAAGCTTAATATTGCATTTTCATTGCATTTTATTGCTGAAATTGGTTTTGACAATATTCATTTGACTAAGTACGCATTCCACTTTCTTATTTGACCAAGACAATGATAGCATTTGAATGACAAAAAGAGCAAGTTACTCAAAGGGATTTTTGATTTCTGCGTCTTTAAAGACGAGCACCTCTGTCCAAAACTCTACGGTGTCATTTATGTTTTCCCATTTTATTAGATGAATCATATTAATCTGTGATTTTAATTCATCAATGTAAGATATATTGAAATATTTTTATAAATTCAAATATTTTATTTGGAGGGTGTAGCATATTTCCAACTGCAAAATTTTTATACTCGATACCGAAGGTAAAGAGTATATTGGTTTTGTGCAATGTCCCTCATGGTGTCTGTCCGTCTGTCCGTCTGTCCGTCCGTATGTGTGCAAGTTTTTTGCACACCCTTCAAGCTAGGGACTTGAAACTTTCCAATTCTCTTTATCTATGGGATAGTAAATTAAAGTGTCAAGATTGGGGTTCTACGATAACTGGGGGGCTGGCAAATCGATAAATTCGATAACTCAAAAACGATAAATCCGCATATTTCACACACCCTTACAGCTAGAACTACCAAATTTGATAAGAAGATAGCTACAAGCAACCCCCAAAAAACTGCATCAAAAATTTTGGAGCCACGCCCCCCATTCCGCCCCCAGATCCCCCGCATTTAGAAATCAGAAAAGCCTATATCTCCCACAGTTTTTGAGCTAGACCCACCAAATTTGGTGCCAATTTAGCTGATGATGACCCCCCAAAAACTGCACCAAAAGTTTGGATGCCACGCCCACCAATACCGCCCTAGCCGCCCCCAGATGCCCCAACGCTTCGTCAATAAAGGGAATGCGTGTATCTTCCAGAGTAGTGGAGCTAGAGCCACCAAATTTGGTAGGAAGATAGCTGGTAACGACCCCAAAAGAACTGCATCAAAGTTTTGGAGCCACGCCCACCCATCCCGCCCCCAGCCCCCCCGCATTTAGAAATCCGAAAAGCCTATATCTCCCACAGTTTTTTAGCTAGAGTCACCAAATTTGGTGCCAAGATAGATGATGATGACCCCCCAAAAACTGCATCAAAAGTTTGGATGCCACGCCCACCAATACCGCCCTAGCCACCCCCATCTGCCCCAACGCTTCGTCAATAAAGGGAATGCGTGTCTATTCCAGAGTAGTGGAGCTAGAGCCACCAAATTTGGTAGGAAGATAGCTGGCAACGACCCCCAACAATCTGCATCAAAGTTTTGGAGCCTAGCCCATCCATTCCGCCCCCCTTTCCCCACCTTATACAAACTTTGAGCTAGAGTCACCAAATTTGGTATGAAGGTAGCATTTGACATTCCACAAGGATCTGCAGCAAAAATTTGGATGCCACGCCCAACCATACCGCCCCCAGCCCCCCTTTCCCCACTTTTACAAACTTCGAGCTAGAGTCACCAAATTTGGTATGAAGGTAGCATTTGACATCCCACAAGGATCTGCAGCAAAAATTTGGATGCCACGCCCAACCATACCGCCCCCAGCCCCCCTTTCCCCACTTTATACAAACTTTGAGCTAGAGTCACCAAATTTGGTATGAAGGTAGAATTTGACATTCCACAAGGATCTGCAGCAAAAATTTGGATGCCACGCCTAACCATACCGCCCCAAGCCCCCCTTTCCCCACTTTATACAAACTTCGAGCTAGAGTCACCAAATTTGGTATGAAGATAGCAATTGACATCCCACATAGATCTGCACCAAAAATTTGAATGCCACGCCCAACCATACCGCCCCCAGCCCCATAGCCCCCCTTTCCCGACCTTATACAAACTTTGAGCTAGAGTCACCAAATTTGTTATGAAGATAGCAATTGACATTCCACAAAGATCTGCATCAAAAATTTGGATGCAATTCCACCCATACCGCCCCCAGCCCCCCTTTCCCCACTTTATACAAACTTCGAGCTAGAGTCACCAAATTTGGTATGAAGAGAGCAATTGACATCCCACATGGATCGGCAGTAAAAATTTGAATGCCACGCCCAACCATACCGCCCCCAGCCCCCCTTTCCCCACTTTTACAAACTTTGAGCTAGAGTCACCAAATTTGTTATGAAGATAGCAATTGACATTCCACAAAGATCTGCATCAAAAATTTGGATGCAATTCCACCCATACCGCCCCCAGCCCCCCTTTCCCCACTTTATACAAACTTCGAGCTAGAGTCACCAAATTTGGTATGAAGGTAGCATTTGACATTCCACAAGGATCTGCAGCAAAAAATTGGATGCCACGCCCAACCATACCGCCCCCAGCCCCCCTTTCCCCACTTTATACAAACTTTGAGCTAGAGTCACCAAATTTGGTATGAAGGTAGAATTTGACATTCCACAAGGATCTGCAGCAAAAATTTGGATGCCACGCCTAACCATACCGCCCCCAGCCCCCCTTTCCCCACTTTATACAAACTTCGAGCTAGAGTCACCAAATTTGGTATGAAGATAGCAATTGACATCCCACATAGATCTGCACCAAAAATTTGAATGCCACGCCCAACCATACCGCCCCCAGCCCCATAGCCCCCCTTTCCCGACTTAATACAAACTTTGAGCTAGAGTCACCAAATTTGTTATGAAGATAGCAATTGACATTCCACAAAGATCTGCATAAAAATTTGGATGCAATTCCACCCATACCGCCCCCAGCCCCCCTTTCCCCACTTTATACAAACTTCGAGCTAGAGTCACCAAATTTGGTATGAAGAGAGCAATTGACATCCCACATGGATCGGCAGTAAAAATTTGAATGCCACGCCCAACCATACCGCCCCCAGCCCCCCTTTCCCCACTTTTACAAACTTTGAGCTAGAGTCACCAAATTTGTTATGAAGATAGCAATTGACATTCCACAAAGATCTGCATCAAAAATTTGGATGCAATTCCACCCATACCGCCCCCAGCCCCCCTTTCCCCACTTTATACAAACTTCGAGCTAGAGTCATCAAATTTGGTATGAAGACAGCAATTGACATCCCACATGGATGGGCATCAAAATGTTTAATACTGGTATCGAGTATACCGCAGTCGGTTGCGTCCGACTGCAACGTTTCCACTTGTTTTTATTATTTTTAGTGTTTCAAAGTTATTGGGAAGTCTAAAATTGATTAGAAGATTATAAGAAATATTGTAATAATCAAATCAATGTCAACTTAGACCCCATTTACACGCTGAAGTTTTTTCATGAAGTTTTTTTTTATACTCGATACCGAAGGTAAAGAGTATATTGGTTTTGTGCAATGTCCGTCATGGTCTCTGTCCATCTGTCCGTCCGTATGTGTGCAAGTTTTTTCCACACCCTTCAAGCTAGGGACTTGAAACTTTACAATTCTCTTTATCTATGGGATAGTAAATTAAAGTGTCAAGATTGGGGTTCTACGATAACTGGGGGGCTGGCAAATCGTTGAATTCGATAACTCAAAAACGATAAATCCGCATATTTCACACACCCTTACAGCTAGAACTACCAAATTTGGTAAGAAGATAGCTACTAGCAACCTCCAAAAAACTGCACCAAAAGTTTAAATGCCACGCCCACCAATACCGCCCTAGCCGCCCCAAGATGCCCCAACGCTTCGTAAAAAACGGGAATGCGTGTATCTTCCAGAGTAGTGGAGCTAGAGCCACCAAATTTGGTAGGAAGATAGCTGGTAACGACCCCAAAAGAACTGCATCAAAGTTTTGGAGCCACGCCCACCCATCCCGCCCCCAGCCCCCGCATTTAGAAATCAGAAAAGCCTATATCTCCCACAGTTTTTCAGCTAGAGTCACCAAATTTGGTGCCACGATAGATGATGATGACCCCCCAAAAACTGCATCAAAAGTTTGGATGCCACGCCTACCAATACCGCCCTAGCCACCCCCATCTGCCCCAACGCTTCGACAAAAACGGGAATGCGTGTCTATTCCACAGTAGTGGAGCTAGAGCCACCAAATTTGGTAGGAAGATAGCTGGCAACGACCCCCAACAATCTGCATCAAAGTTTTGGAGCCTAGCCCATCCATTCCGCCCCCCTTTCCCCACCTTATACAAACTTTGAGCTAGAGTCACCAAATTTGTTATGAAGGTAGCATTTGACATTCCACAAGGGTCTGCAGCAAAAATGTGGATGCCACGCCCAACCATACCGCCCCCAGCCCCTAGCCCCCCTTTTGACCTTATACAAACTTTGAGCTAGAGTCACCAAATTTGTTATGAAGATAGCAATTGACATTCCACAAAGATCTGCATCAAAAATTGGATGCAATTCCACCCATACCGCCCCCAGCCCCCCTTTCCCCACTTTATACAAACTTCGAGCTAGAGTCACCAAATTTGGTATGAAGAGAGCAATTGACATCCCACATGGATCGGCAGTAAAAATTTGAATGCCACGCCCAACCATACCGCCCCCAGCCCCCCTTTCCCCACTTTACAAACTTTGAGCTAGAGTCACCAAATTTGTTATGAAGATAGCAATTGACATTCCACAAAGATCTGCATCAAAAATTTGGATGCAATTCCACCCATACCGCCCCCAGCCCCCCTTTCCCACTTTATACAAACTTCGAGCTAGAGTCACCAAATTTGGTATGAAGGTAGCATTTGACATTCCACAAGGATCTGCAGCAAAAATTTGGATGCCACGCCCAACCATACCGCCCCCAGCCTCCCTTTCCCCACTTTATACAAACTTTGAGCTAGAGTCACCAAATTTGGTATGAAGGTAGAATTTGACATTCCACAAGGATCTGCAGCAAAAATTTGGATGCCACGCCTAACCATACCGCCCCCAGCCCCCCTTTCCCCACTTTATACAAACTTCGAGCTAGAGTCACCAAATTTGGTATGAAGATAGCAATTGACATCCCACATAGATCTGCACCAAAAATTTGAATGCCTCGCCCAACCATACCGCCCCCAGCCCCATAGCCCCCCTTTCCCGACTTAATACAAACTTTGAGCTAGAGTCACCAAATTTGTTATGAAGATAGCAATTGACATTCCACAAAGATCTGCATAAAATTTGGATGCAATTCCACCCATACCGCCCCCAGCCCCCCTTTCCCCACTTTATACAAACTTCGAGCTAGAGTCACCAAATTTGGTATGAAGAGAACAATTGACATCCCACATGGATCGGCAGTAAAAATTTGAATGCCACGCCCAACTATACCACCCCCAGCCCCCCTTCCCCTCTTTATACAAACTTCGAGCTAGACTCACCAAATTTGTTATGAAGATAGCAATTGACATTCCACAAAGATCTGCATCAAAAATTTGGATGCAATTCCACCCATACCGCCCCCAGCCCCCCTTTCCCCACTTTATACAAACTTCGAGCTAGAGTCATCAAATTTGGTATGAAGACAGCAATTGACATCCCACATGGATGGGCATCAAAATGTTTAATACTGGTATCGAGTATACCGCAGTCGGTTGCGTCCGACTGCAACGTTTCCACTTGTTTTTATTATTTTTAGTGTTTCAAAGTTATTGGGAAGTCTAAAATTGATTAGAAGATTATAAGAAATATTGTAATAATCAAATCAATGTCAACTTAGACCCCATTTACACGCTGAAGTTTTTTCATGAAGTTTTTTTTTATACTCGATACCGAAGGTAAAGAGTATATTGGTTTTGTGCAATGTCCGTCATGGTCTCTGTCCATCTGTCCGTCCGTATGTGTGCAAGTTTTTTCCACACCCTTCAAGCTAGGGACTTGAAACTTTACAATTCTCTTTATCTATGGGATAGTAAATTAAAGTGTCAAGATTGGGGTTCTACGATAACTGGGGGGCTGGCAAATCGTTGAATTCGATAACTCAAAAACGATAAATCCGCATATTTCACACACCCTTACAGCTAGAACTACCAAATTTGGTAAGAAGATAGCTACTAGCAACCTCCAAAAAACTGCACCAAAAGTTTAAATGCCACGCCCACCAATACCGCCCTAGCCGCCCCAAGATGCCCCAACGCTTCGTAAAAAACGGGAATGCGTGTATCTTCCAGAGTAGTGGAGCTAGAGCCACCAAATTTGGTAGGAAGATAGCTGGTAACGACCCCAAAAGAACTGCATCAAAGTTTTGGAGCCACGCCCACCCATCCCGCCCCCAGCCCCCGCATTTAGAAATCAGAAAAGCCTATATCTCCCACAGTTTTTCAGCTAGAGTCACCAAATTTGGTGCCACGATAGATGATGATGACCCCCCAAAAACTGCATCAAAAGTTTGGATGCCACGCCTACCAATACCGCCCTAGCCACCCCCATCTGCCCCAACGCTTCGACAAAAACGGGAATGCGTGTCTATTCCACAGTAGTGGAGCTAGAGCCACCAAATTTGGTAGGAAGATAGCTGGCAACGACCCCCAACAATCTGCATCAAAGTTTTGGAGCCTAGCCCATCCATTCCGCCCCCCTTTCCCCACCTTATACAAACTTTGAGCTAGAGTCACCAAATTTGTTATGAAGGTAGCATTTGACATTCCACAAGGGTCTGCAGCAAAAATGTGGATGCCACGCCCAACCATACCGCCCCCAGCCCCCCTTTCCCCACTTTATACAAACTTCGAGCTAGAGTCACCAAACTTGGTATGAAGAGAGCAATTGACATCCCACATGGATCGGCAGCAAAAATTTGAATGCCACGCCCACCCATACCGCCCCAAGCCCCATAGCCCCCCTTTCACCACCTTTTACATGCTTCGAGCTAGAGTCACCAAATTTGGTATGAAGGTAGTATTTGACATTCCACAGGGATCTGCAGCAAAAATTTGGATGCCACGCCCAACCATACCGCCCCCAGCCCCATAGCCCCCCTATCCCCACCTTATACAAACTTTGAGCTAGAGTCACCAAATTTGGTATGAAGGTAGCATTTGACATTCCACAAGGATCTGCAGCAAAAATTTGGATGCCACGCCCAACCATACCGCCCCCAGCCCCCCTTTCCCCAGTTTATACAAACTTCGAGCTAGAGTCATCAAATTTGGTATGAAGATAGCAATTGACATCCCACATAGATCTGCACCAAAAATTTGAATGCCACGCCCAACCATACCGCCCCCAGCCCCCCTCTTCCCACTTTTACAAACTTTGAGCTAGAGTCACCAAATTTGTCATGAAGATAGCAATTGACATTCCACAAAGATCTGCATCAAAAATTTGGATGCAATTCCACCCATACCGCCCCCAGCCTCCCTTTCCCCACTTTATACAAACTTCGAGCTAGAGTCACCAAATATGGTATGAAGATAGCAATTGACATCCCACATGGATGGGCATCAAAATTTTTAATACTGGTATCGAGTATACCGCAGTCGGTTGCGTCCGACTGCAACGTTTCCACTTGTTTCAATCTGTTTTAAAACTTATTCGGAGTTCAGGTCGCATTTACACGCTGAAGTATTTCAGTGAAATTTTTCCTTCGAAAATGCAACTCTGGTTTAAATTTATGGTCGATAAACATACACAGTTAACACCAGTTCAATTAATTCTTTCGTCCATAGCATTTCTTTTAATAATTTATAAACCACAATAATATATTTACTATTTGCGCTAATATTTTCTTGCGCGAAATTTTGTATCAATAACTTTATTTTCACATCAAACACTGTGCAACTCTGTGTTACATTCTATCGGAATAAGGCAAAGCAAAATTAGAAGAAAAATTCACGACTTAAGGCAGCGTTTACAATGTCAGCTTAGCTTGGATTGAAGCTTTTAAAAATCTGAAATCCACGCTGGTAGTTTACAATGTCAGCGTGGAAACCAGTTCGAATTTTCGAAATTGTATTACAGCTGCTTATGAGCTTTGAACAGCTGATGCTTGTTTCATGTTTGTGGCAAAAATTTATAAAGTGAATGAAAACCGAAAGCAGAATTATTTATTTATTAAAAAATGAGAAGAAAACAAGCAATTTTACTAGCTCATCATACAATGATGATGCAAGCAGCTGTTGCTGCTGCTGCTGAACTTGAAGAGGAGCAGCCGCAGGGAAGTGCTCGACGGTGTTGGGCGCGCGATCATGATGTTGCAATCAGCTGATTCGAACTCGGCTTGCACATGTGAAATGGCGCGAAAATTAAACGATTTGCTTTTCTTACAAAACAATAATTTTATTGTTATATATGCGTTAATATGTAAGGGAGAAGCCCTAATAGTGAACACCCCTAAGGTTTTTGGGATATTAAATTGTCAGAAATCAACGTAAAGCTTAGCTGTTGGTATCGTAGGAAAGCTAGTTCAATTGCCCATCGATCAGTGTAAGGCACTATACACATTTACTTCGTTTTTTGAAAGATATATAGGATTTAATAAAAAAAGTCAAAATCACGATTTTCGATAAAGTGCCCCTGTAGTAGTCACTCCCCTTAATCTTGTAAAATGGAGCCAATAAAATGAAATAAAATGCCAAATCATTGTTTTTATTTATGCTTTTGTATTTTATGCAATTAAACACTCAAAAACAACCGAATTTAATAATTTATTAAAATTTATTACTCGTAAAAAACAGTATCGCCAGCGATGCAGCGATGTATCGATTAAAGTATCGATTTATGCATCGCACGCTCAACATCGCACACACAAGAACAATAAATTTTTAGATTGCCCAGAAACTTGTTTATGTTGTGCGCAGATGACGTCACAATGCATGTGTTGAATATTTGCCTTGGTAATATGCATCATATGTGACGTCATCTGCGCAATGCGTTATCTGTCTTAATTGTGTCATGTTGCTATTAAAAAGGGCGCAAACTTTTAAGCAAATCTACAAAAAATTAAGTCAAGTTTTATGCCAACTCATAATAAATTCATTTTATTAATTTTTCTTAATTTTTCTTAATAAAACTTTTTCTTGCTCTTCTTGCAAATCATAACAAATTCATTTAACATTGTTTTAACTAAATAATAATAAAATTTTTCTATTCTTCTTAAGTCAACACGCATCTGTTCCTTGTGTGAATTTGACACAATTTTGAAATTCGGCTTTTGCGGCTTTTCTACTTATCAAATGTGAATTTTGGTTCACTGAACAAATTTTGAAGAATTTTCAGATATTTTGAAATAATGATTAACAGCACCGAGTAATTTTCGTGGCGAAATCATTTTGGCGCCCACACGCAATTAAGAGCAACGCGAGAGACGCAAATTGATACGATAGTCGATACAAATATCGATAAGTGTTAAAGTGTATCACATCGTATGTGACCAGAACACGCAGAAACATAATTTTACATTTATTAATGTTAAACCCAAAATATTGAACAGAAAAAATTTTGGATTACAGATTATGAAAGGGCAAGAAAAAACGATTAAGAAAATTATTTATTTCCCTTTGCTGAAACTTGAAATAATACAATTCCAACGCGTTGAAAAGTTACAAAGCTTACGTCGAAATATCGGTATTTTAATTTTAGTCTCTGGTGCATCCAAAACTTAGTATAAACACCAGTAGACTACATAAAAAGCAAGCCGGCACTAAGAGCTATCAATCACAGTGATTAGACCCTGCTAGCATCAAAACTCGCCAAAATATTCCGGTTGACCTATTTAGGGGCTATGACCATCACTAGGGCTCCTCCCTTACTAAATAAATATTAAATAGTGAATTATTTTAACATTTACCTCTGTATTGAGTAAAATAGTGGTAAAAACATTGGAGCTTACGAAGATGCGACACCTATCGACAGCCATTTTGAGTAAAATAGAGGTTAGAGCTTTGGTGCTTTTAAGCACATGTTGCTAATTTCGAAAATGCGAAAAATCGTGCATGCATTAGCCTATATATCGATCACACTATCGATTAGAATACCAATTCACGATCATTTTGATTAAGTTCACGTTACAATCGGCTTAAAAGAACAAGCTCCGATATTAAAGCTGTGAAACACTTTAATAGCCTAATTCCAGTGCTCAGTTAGTGTAAGTTTTAACAGTCAGTTACGAAAGCTGTTTCCGTTGCTCAGTCACTGAGCCCCCGTTAATGAATCAGCTGTTCGGTTTGTTTAGTTTTGGTTTAGTATAGCTAAATTACGAATTAAACATGGCGCGAAATATATTACTACATATTTGTAGTGCATTATTGTAAGTTTTATTGACATACGTGCAATGTCTACAAGCTATTTTGCTTGTTATGAAGGAGCAATGTAATTTTATAAAAACATCGGCCACGAACATTGCAAATAGCAGAAAATGGAAACGTCCATCTGATCTGATTGTAATATAAGAATAGCTATAAGCGAGCACCTTAATATATAAGAACTAAATAAATCGAAATTGTATAATTTGCCTTCATTTATTTTATGAAATTTATACATTTTTTCTCAATGTTTCATTGACCAATGCCAATGTTTCATGTATAGAACTACTAATTACTGCAAGATTTTTTTTCCATCTTGCCAAAGAAATCCGCCTGACTAGCTATGGAAGCTTGAATAGCTTCCCCTAACGGCGTGACCGAACCACTTGCCGTTCTTTGCCGCTTAGCCAGTTGCTCTCTAGACGCCGGCGATTAGCGCTCTGATGCAGACCGTTCCACTGAACATCGTTCCACCGATGACCGCTCCATCGGTGCCCGATTCAAATAAGGACGCTCCAATACTGCAACACCCTAAACAGTCATCGACTGAATGGTGTCAAAAATCTGATACTGATTTAAATTTATCACACTATAATAATATTAATTTACACTTCCTAATGTTTGGTCGATGTAACCTACAATGTGTATAGCTCTGACTTGTTGCAAAATCCGATGTACTCTATCGAATGGCTGCTTCTCGGCCCCTTGTCTAGAAGGAAACAACAATAGTTAGCTTCTAGACATATAACGCAGTTTTCTATATATCTTACTTATATTTGCCCGTCAAGTTTTCAGCTTTATATCGCACTGCCGCGCCATCCACTTCCTTCATTCCCGCCTCCTTCAACTTTTCCGTCATTTTTGCATAAATGTGGGAGTTTCTTTGCATTGCCCTGAGCGCAATGAAATTCTCCTCCCGCAACTCCATAAACAAGTTCTCCATGCCTTGCTCCCAAACAACGTATTTTTTTAACGAGAATCCATCTAAAGAAAAAGTATATTGATTACTTTAAAAATAGAATACAAAATTGCGCTTACCTTTTCAATCTATAATCAGCTGTTTTGTGACTTTTTTGGTGAAGCATCGCGATGTTTTATCGAACAAGTGTTCAAATGAACTACTTTCTCTTCAGTTATTCTTCAGTTAATATTTACGGTCAGCTTCAGTTAATTCCTTATGGGAGAATACATACATACTGAACCTCAGTTACTGTTAACTCACTGTTAAATGAGTAAGCAGACTGACTGTTGCTCGCAGCTTTAGCAATAGCTGGCTAACGGCTTCGTTATCTATCGTGCAACAATAATAATTTACAGTTTATTTGATCATTGCCATCTTATCTTACGATAAGCAATGACTAAGTGAACAGGCTTTGCTGATTCTAAAATAGGAATAAGTTCAACCATTTTCAACTGGTTATAAAATGTCACGCCTCACTAGAGTATTACGCAGACGGTTGCGCCAAACTGCCTTTTTTTCTTTTGTTCTACCCTTTACCCATAAAATGGGTAAAAAGTGTATAATGGTTTTGTGCAAAAGTATGTAACAGGCAGAAGGAAGCATCTCCGACCCCATAAAGTGTATATACTCTTGATTAGCATCAACAGCCGAGACGATATAGCCATTACCGTCTGTCCGTCTGTCTGTCTGTCCGTCTGTCTGTCTGTTCGTCTGACCGTCTGTATGAACGCTTGGATCTCAGAGACTACAAAAGCTAGAGACTTCAGATTTTGTATATAAGCTCTCCTATGCCATGAGCAGAATAATTTTTCTTCTAATTATCGATAATTATTCTGGTTTCTGATATACACCTGAAATCGATAACAAAAAATATCGAATTTGAAAAATGTAAAAATTAGGGTTGAAGCAATGTGTAAAGATAGAACTTTTCTGAAAATTTTGTCCAAATCGGTTTAGAAGTTAAGTTAAGTCAGTATACCAAAGTCAATTATAAATTTAATTTATATATTGCAACTAGGTTCAGGGTATCTTCTAGTCAGGGTCTCCCGACTAGAGCCTTCTTACTTGTTTTAATATGATTTGCTTTGACAGCCGGTGATACGAGAAACAACAATGCTATTGCAGATTATAAACACAGAATGCAAATCTTGAACTAACCTTAAAAAGATAATGAAGATAATTTTGTCTAATTCATAATTATAAGCATATAATTCAAATTGTCAGTCAGTCAGTCAAGCCTCTTACTCAACATACTCATAAATTACTCTACAGAAATGTTGCCGATAGACATGAATCCAAATTTCACGATGATAGATTGTAGTTATTGATAAAAATATTCTGTTGACGATTAAAGCGATCATGACATATAAATAAAATCTATTAGTTGATGACGTTTACATTGCCTTATCGCCTATCACCAGACGCAAAGAGAAGTAGATAGAAAAAAACGAGAGACAGCAAAAAACCGAAAGAAATATATATATATATATACTATATAGAGAACAAAGAGAGGTTATGTGAGAAATTCTTCTAAGTCCAGTCGGTTTTATACCCTATTATCAAAATATTGTTGAAATGTACTTGGTGAAGAAATGGGACACATTGGTTTTATTACGAACCATATTATGTATTTATATATTATGTGTACTCTAGTTTTACAACGATTAAACCAAATAGTATTGTGTAAGAGTTATATGTACCATTAATGTAATATAATCGCTGATAAGCAAAGCAATCATTTATAATGCATGATTAAACAAAAGGGTATCAAGTAGTCAATTACAGTCGATTCGGGTTTTTATTTTTTTGCGGTTTGCGAGGCACTTGATGTGGCAGACAATTTTCAGTTGCTTAAAGCGTCTCGTTGTTTTAGGATTGATATATTGAACCTCCGTTTTAGCCAAAAAACCTATATATAACAGCGTCTGCGTCTGCGCCTGCGCCAGTGACCATAAAAAAGCAGGCAAGCATGTTTACAATTGTTTTGGTTGATCGATTTCACAGTAAATCATGAAAACGTTTCGTTGGTATATCATATTTTATGGTTGAAGGCTGTTGAAGTTAATTTTTGGGTACGCGTATTGAGACAGTAGTTAATTATTATCATGATGTTAAATTCTATCAATTTAAAACGCAACAAAGGATCGTGTCCAGGCTCATGAACTTGCATTGTTTTTAATTTATTAGTTTTTAAATTATTCTCCTTTTATTGTGTGCCAAGCTGCAAAAACAATTTTAACCTAGTTTCAAAACGGAGGCTAACAGCAGTAGTACTTGTAAAAAGCGTGACTAGGAAATACTTTTGCTCTTACCTATCAAAACTCGTTATTTGTACGCATTTAATTATTTATTTATTTCTTATAATTTATTTATTCAATTATTATCTAACGGTCAATCGTTATTTGTACGCATTTAATTATTTAATTATTTATTTATTTCTTATAATTTATTTATTCAATTATTATCTAACGGTGAGCCACTTGATCGCATTAAATGGGTTGAAAATTTAGGCATACTTTTGGAGTTAATGCTTAAGATCGCTAATAATATCTCATTTGTTGTACATGCCTCCTGTTGATTAATTGAGCAGTGGCTGAAAGAATTCGACCATCCTTTCATTGTGATTATTATTGTGAGGAACTAATGCACTGCGACCTGCGACCATTAGACCCGGGCTCTGCACGGAAACAAGAATTTTGGGTTGAGGGCTTTTAAGTCCCTTATTTGGAGGACATGTTTTACTATTTTTCTTCTTCTATACATTATGCTATAACTTGCAAGGAGGATTTTGTTTCCATTTCACAAAACCTGCGGACCTGGCACTGGCTATTTCTTGCTTATCAGATGACATTTTAGTCTACAGTGTAATGTCAGAAGACGTGTGAGCATCCTAAGTCTATATTTACCAACACTTCTTATTATAGTTTCAAAAAAGACACTGGCTTGCCTTAGTCTTGGTGCCATTGACTAGCTCGTTTGTCGCAAGAGTCTCTCTTCGTTAAGTTCCTTTCGTATTTTGATCCTTCCTAAGCCACAGGAGTGTCTCTGCCCCCAGTCTTGCTTGCTTGTCTGCCTTTTCGGTCACTGCTATGTACACATGGCCAGGGACCCATCCTAGGGCTTATTGTGAGATCCCAGAATGTAAAAAATGTTCATACTTCGTGAACTTTTGTCCTTATTTCGGTCTTACTGAGTGCCAGTAGTGCTGCTTGACTATCGGATAAAGACTAAGAGATCCATCGGTCTACCATTTTATAGCTATTTGTCTGCTTGAACATGTCTTCAGCTTTCATTTCGTCTCTTGGCTGTGCCAATGGTATATCCATCGTATTATCTTTGGCGATGTGCCGCATGACTTCCTGACTATGCTATCCGTTCATTCAATTTGCTCTCGAAAGTGACTTACCTACAATACTAAAATTCTTTAAATTTCTCTTTTTCAAATAAAGTATTTATCAAGACAGAATGGAAAACGGGCAAAGCAATTTTAGTCTAGCTGTAAAGGTGTCGACAAAAATTGCGTTCATAAAGACGCACTAACGTACAGACATTGCACAAAACAAATTTACTCTTAACTTTCGTTATCGGTTTTTTTTTCCATCCCGAAACTTTTTCGTTTTACAATGGCCAAAGCGTCCGCTTAGTAAACAAGAGTTCCAGGTTCGAATCCCATCATATTTTGTATTCAGTAATTTTAAGCATATGAATTTTCGTTATGTCTAGAATTTATTTTAAATTTTAATTATGTATCTTAAATTTGTTGTAGACGCATGCTAATGTATAAAAGATTCAAGAATTTTTTTATACGATTACAATTATACGATTTGCAATGTTTTATCTCTGTGCACTAAATTAAAATCCTCTTACGCCACATTAAAGGCTTCGTCGGTGCTTCTACGGCAGCGATCGGCAAACTAACACAACTATACTTTAATTGCTCTGTGCTTGTGTTGAAAACTAACACAACTATACTTTAATTGCTCTGTGCTTGTGTTTAAAACTATGTTCGCGCACGAAGAAAACAGTGTACTGAGAAAAATTAATAAGTTGGCAAATCCAAAAAAGTTTACTTTATTTTTTTTATAATTCTTTAATTATTTGGTCCAGATCTATTTCTTAATTATATCATTTTATTCTAAGTAGATCGTCTAAATAATTATTGGAAATTTTATTTGCATTTTTATGGTTTTTAATGTTTAGAACGTTGTTTCGCAATTGTAAGTTGTGGGGAATATCCAGTATAAAAAATTAAAATATATATATATGATTATAATATAAAATTTGGTGGCAAATTAAACATTGTGACACGCCATTCATATTTTCATTGAAAAAAAATTCATTCATTATTCAGTTTTTTTGCAGTGTTAAATATTTAGAATTCAGAAAAATGGCGCTGCGAGGTCTTGCCTTGGTGAATGCTGAACAACAACTGACTTGATTTGCTTTACCGAAGTGGGAGCAACACAACTGCCGAAAGCCGAAAAGCGTGCGCCTGTATTAGTTTTTTTTTTATAGCGTACAGTGTAAAATGAAAATATTCCTGCCCTATAGCCAGCTAGGTGCCGATCGCTGATCTACGGTTAATACCTTTGTCATGGCGTACTTTGCGTTTTTAAAATTTGCATACTGACAGACAAAAAAGGCTGCTGATCCCCCTAAAATTGGCATTATTTTTGAATAAGACAACCACCCATTTCGCTCTTTATTTACCACATGTTTTATTACTGGTTTCAGAGTATTTCGCATTCGGTTGCGCCAGACTGCAAAGTTTTTACTTACTTAAGGCCTGTACGCAAATGCCCCATCTAGCGCCCGTACCGTAATGAACCAACTTTTCGACTGCAACGACAAGTGTTGAAAAATGCACATATTGTGGCGGTAGGTCGATTACTTTCTCTTAAAAAAATCGGAAATGCAGCTGTATTTTGCTTACTTGTCAAGTAAAATAACTGAATTTAAAATAATGATTTGTGACCAACGTACGCTACTTTCGTGCTTGTGTATAACAAACGCCTTGCTGTTGGAGGTAACAAAAAACAATTGGAAACGTTGCTGTCGGACACAACCGACTGCGGCATACTCGGTAGCAGTATTAAAACCGGTAAAAAGAGGCCTGCTTGCAAAGAGGGGTGCAGGGGTGTACGCTGCATTAAAGATTCTCCGATGCAGATGGGGATGCCACCAACTATCTTCCTTCCAAATTTGGTGACTCTAGGTCAAAGTTTGTAAGAGCTGTTGAAAGATGGGCTGGGGGCGGTTTGGGTGGGTGTGGCATCCAAAATTTTTACTGCAGATCTTTGTGAAATGTCAATAGCTATCTTCATACCAAATTTGGTGACTCTATCTCGCAGTTTGTAAAAAGTGGGGAGAGGGGGGGCTGGGGGCAGTATGGCTGGGCTTGGCATCCAAATTTTTTATGCAGATCTTTGTGGAATGTCAATTGCTAACTTCATTCCAAATTTAGTGACTCTAGCTCGAAAACTGTAAAAAGTGGGGAGAGGGGGGGCTGGGGGCAGTATGGCTGGGCTTGGCATCCAAATTTTTTATGCAGATCTTTGTGGAATGTCAATTGCTAACTTCATTCCAAATTTGGTGACTCTAGCTCGAAAACTGTAAAAAGTGGGGAAAGGGGGGCTGGGGGCGCTATGGGTGGGCGTGGCATCCAAATTTTTGATGCAGATCTTTGTGGAATGTCAATTGCTATCTTCATACAAAATTTGGTGACTCTATCTCGAAAATTGTAAAAAGTGGGGAAAGGGAGGCTGGGGGTGGTATGGGTGGGCGTGGCATCCAAAGTTTTGATGCAGATCTGTGTGGAATGTCAATTGCTATCTTCATACCAAATATGGTGGCTCTAGCTCGAAAATTGTAAAAGTGGGGAAAGGAGGGCTGGGATCGGTATGGGTGGGCGTGGCATCCAAAGTTTTGATGCAGATCTGTGTGGAATGTCAATTGCTATCATCATACCAAATTTGGTGACTCTAGCTAAATGTTTGTAAAAGGTGTGGAAAGGGGGGCGAAATGGGTAGGCGTGGCTCCAAAACTTTGATGCAGTTCTTTGGGGTTCGTTACCAGCTACCTTCCTACCGAGTTCGGAGGCTCTAGCTCCACAACTCTGGAAGATACACGCTTCCCCGTTTTTAACGAAGCGTTGGGATGGATTGGGGCGGCTAGGGCAGTATCGGTAGGCGTAGCATCCAAACTTTTGATGCAGTTTTTGGGGGGTCATTATCACCTATCTTGGCACCAAATTTGGTGGCTATAGCTCAAAACTGTGGGAGATATAGACTTTTTTGACTTTAAAATGCGGGGGGGCTGGGGGCGAAATGGGTGGGCGTGCCTTTAAATTTTTTGATGCAGTTTTTTGGGGGTTAATAGTAGCAATCTTCTTACCAAATTTGGCAGTTATCGTAGAACCCCAATCTTGACACTTTAATTTACTATCCCATGGATAAAGAGAATTGGAAAGTTTCAAGTGTCTAGCTTGAAGAGTGTGGAAAAAAGTAGCGTTCATACAGACCTTCGGTATCGAGTATAAAAAGCCGGCTGCAAATGCAAAAAGCAATGGTATCATTTGGATGAACCCATTTTTGATGGGTAGAGCTGAGATTATCAGGGATTATGCTAAACATAACCGAAACCACTCAAAAGACTATGCAAATTCACCTTACAGATCTATAACATGGCAGTACGGGTCGCCTAGATTTGAAGAATACAAATATGTACATATGTATCATAATAATTAATTTATTTATTTTTATTAGTTTCTTGTTGACTTCCAAAACAATAAGTATGGCTCCAATGTACCCTGAAACCAGCTCTTGCCCGACATGTCTTTACCCTTTCTACGACAGTAAATAAGTGCTAAACGCTAATTACTGCCGTTATAACATTTTAACATTTTCATTGTCCAACACTACCATACGGCCCTTTACTAACATAAATTCATACTGGGTTATGTTATTATGGTACGGCCGCTGTACGGCACCAATTTGTTTTTTATATGAAGTTTTTACAGTACGGGCGCTGTGCGGACATCTGCGTACGGGCCTTTGATTTTCACAAAGTAAATAAAATAAACCGTTAATGGATTTTAATAAAATTTACGACACCGTGGAAGAAAAATTCACAGTTTGCGCACTTTTCAGGGTACAAACATGATGGATGATTCATGTGAAATGGTTCAGCAGCTATATAATGGACATAACAACATAATATGTTCCAGCTTGAATCGGTCACTGAAGGCAAAGCCAGTGGGTGAACAATTCCTTGCACTGCGGCGCCAGGCGTTAATGGTTATTCTGGCCAATATGGGCGTATTAGCAACTGGTTTCGCCTTGGCTATTCCCACAGTTGTAATGCGCCAGCTGACAAGTCAAACTGAGCCGGTTTATTTGGTTGCCACACAGGCTTCCTGGTTCGCAGCTCTGAACACATTGTCCTGTCCGCTAGGCGGGCTATTGTCGGGACTCCTACTCGATAGGATTGGCCGAAAACGCACACTCTTTGTGCTCAATATTCTAGGTATCAACGCCTGGACACTGCTTGCAACAGCCAGTGCGACTAGCTTTAAATCCTTTTACTGGCAGTTGCTTCTTTCTCGTTTTATTATTGGTAAGTAATTGCATTCCTGCAAACTTCTGCTCGTTGATAATATTTATATATATTTATAAATAATTTTTAGGCCTTGCTATGGGGCTTGCAAGTGCACCATCTGGTGTTTATGCGGCGGAGATAAGTGTACCGCGGTCACGTGGAAGTCTTATTCTGGGCACCTCACTTTCTGTTGCTTTAGGTATAACAGTTTTATATAGCATTGGTTACTTTATACGAGATGATTTTCGTATGATTGCGCTTATTTGCTGTGGTTATCAAATAACGGCCCTACTCTGTGTGATACCCCTACCAGAGTCACCGAGCTGGTTATTATCCAAAAAACGTGTGGAGGATGCTAAGAAGTCACTTAATTACTTTCGTGGACTTAACAACTCTCGTAAGTACAGCTTATAGAGTATACCAATATAATATTCTAAAGCACCAAATTAAACTCAGCACATATCACGCATCCCGAGGTATTGGAGGAGTTTAATGTTTTGCAAAAGTCTCTGCAGCTACGGGATGGTGAGAGCAAGCCTTCGTTCTTGAGCTGCCTAAAACTACCTGAGGTGTACAAGCCACTGCTTATACTGATGGGTCTATTTGCCTTTCAGCAGTTTTCGGGAATTTTTGTAATTATTGTGTATGCCGTGCAAATATCAACAGAAGCAGGGGTCGCCATTGATCCGTTCATGTGCGCTGTGCTTATTGGAACAGCAAGAGTACTGACAACATGTCCAATGGGCTATGTGTTAGAAAAGTGGGGACGCAGACGAGCTGGAATCATATCAACATTAGGCATGACAGCTTCCATGCTGCTATTGGCTAGCTATTCTTGGTTCGAGCTTCTTAAAAACGTGACTTACTTGCCAGTCGTTGCTATTGTAATTTTCATTATACTCAGTACGCTGGGATTGTATACGCTGCCATTTTTTATGATCTCAGAGCTGTTCCCTCAAAAGGTGCGCGGCCCGGCATCGGGTCTAACTGTGGCTGTAGGCATGTTTTTTGCCTTTCTGTGCATCAAAATGTATCCCGACATGAATGGTCGCATTGGCATGAGCAACTCCTTTCTGCTCTTTGGTATAATGTCATTCTTAGCTGCGCTGTTTATATACTGGGCCCTGCCGGAAACACGACGACGCACACTTTTCGAGATCGAGGAGAATTTCCGCAATGATGGGGGCCATAAAAGGAAAACCCTTTTCGAAATGAAAGAAATAATTGTGCATTAATAAATGGAGCGTAATGAAATTGAAAAATCAATAAAAACAATTAAACATTCAATATACAAAATCCAGTCTACTCATGTAAATCTATACATAGTATAAAACAAAGTCGCTTTCTCTCTCTCTACGCAACGGATTTTGATGCGGCTTTTTGTCTTTTTTTTAAGATAGAGTGATTGAAGAGAAAGGTTTTTATGTATAATAACATCCATTAAATAGTTGAGAAATCTCAAAAATAACAGTGTTTCATATATCGATATGATATAACATACATAGTACAAAACAAAGCAGGCTTTCAACACTTTTAGAATGACAATGACTTATGTCCTGTCCCCATTAGGGCTGCATCTTGCATCTTGCAAATTGTATGGGTGCTAGATATCGCAGATGCTGGCGTCAAGCCAAGATGTGAGTACATCTGGTGTTAACAGTACTCGATACTCTTAAAAAAAAATTTTATTTTATGCTCGATAATTTCTTTAATCGGCATGGTGACACCACTAGTCAAATAATTACAGGAAATGGAGACTCAAAATGGAAAACGGTAAAAATTAAATTTATTTTGTTTTTAATATGCTATAGAAAATAATTCTTTGCAACTATTTTAGCAAATATTATTCGATTTGTATGGAGTGAAGAGGCCACAAACGTATTGCTCTGGGAAGAGAAAAAATGAAAAAGTTTGGGCCTTCCGCGAAGGAAATCATAACAAAGTTGGACAACATCCAAATAAAATATAAGTAAGTTGAATTACATAAATGTCTTTTACAGCAACTTGTTAACATTTGATTAATAATTTGCATACAGGACCGTCTGGTGGAGCACCATCGGATTGGCCGTATTTCGATTGCGTGAAAGCTATATTAGGCGTACAACAATCAGTAAACTTTAAAGATGAGATGGTGGAAAGCACTAGTAAGAACATATCCATACAATAACATAAGCGAGCATTGAAATCAAATTTTAATACCCTTCACACATGTGAAACAGGGTATATTGAGTTTGTCATGAATCTGCAACGCCTTAAAGGAATGATGGAAGACCACATAAACTATCTATCCAAATGATCAGGACGAGCTCAGGAATTTATTTCCGCGTGTCCGTCCGTCCGTCTGTTTCAACACGATTTCCGGCCAAACTGCTGAACCGATCTTGATGAAACTTTCCCAGATTGCTTAGATCATGTCGGGTTTGTTCACTATGAAATTTCATCCCGCTCATAGCATTCTCGTAAGACATAGCCACCATACAAATTGATCATATCGTACTATATATAAAAAAAAAAAAAAATTAATCCATGTGTGAAGGGTATCTTAGTCTTCTTAGTCATAGCGAAAATTAAATATACGGCACTTGCTTAAAATTATTTTTTTTAATATTAAAAATATATGAGGCTTAAACAAGTAAGAAGGCTCTAGTCGGGAGAGCCCGACTTGAAGATACCCTGAACCCAGTTGCAATAAATATATTAAATTTATATAAGACTTTGGTATACTGACTTAGCTTCAATCGATTAAGTTCAATATCTCCGGTGTTTCTCAACCGATTACTTCAACCCTCATTTTTAGATTTTCCAAATTCGATATTTTTTTGTTATTGATTCCATGTGTTTATCAGAAACTAGAATAGTTATCGATAATTTGAAGCCCTTATTTACCCATTTTATAGGTTAAGGGTAAAAAAATATCTCACAAGAATATTTTTAAGAACTACGTTATGTCTTTAGTTATAATTATTAATATACATTGCAAGAGCACTTCTTATGCTTTCCGCAACATTATTGGTGTCACCAAGTTGTGCAGCTTCGTCAAGCTGCGGTCGGTTCACCGGCACATCCGTTTGCAAAAATTGTGCAAAATGCAGCAACAACGTATAATGTGTGAGTTATTTGTTTGGGAATTTCCCAATCCCCTTTCTATGCGACGAAAGCGCGCTTTTAGTTGGCCGAACGCATTCTCCACAACTCGTCTCAATTAAGCGAGGCTATAGTTAAAAGCACGTTGCTCCTTGGATGCCTCTAAATCAGTTATGGGCAGACGTCGACGTCCATATTATTTCCAACTCGCGCTGCCTCGTGTGAGTTGGGTTTTTCGCTGTTGACTGCACGAAATCACACGTACGCTATAAGCATTGAAAGCTATTTTTAGAACACGAATGTTCGTTCGTCGTCGGTTGTCGTGCCGAAGCATGCATTAGACTTTACATTGTACTTTTAGTTGAAGGCGAACTATTGACAGGCAGGCACCACGCAGCGCATTAGCAAGAAAACTAATTTTTTACAGTAAGTAAGCTCCAAAATGTTTATGCCCGAATGGGAGAATGAATTTTTTTCATAGAGCAAAATGCTTGATTTTCAATATCATTTAGGGTATTCAGTAGCTATGCTATGTGCGTAAAGTACTAAAGTGTTATATGAAAGCTTTACAACAAACACACAGAAGCATTTTTAACACAGCAAACATGCCTCTGGGTATGTTTGCTACTATTGTACTATATGTGTTATTGTGTGGTTGCCAGACTATTTATAAAAACAGCTGCTTTCGAGATTATTGAATTCGTGAAATTAGGTCACACTAGGCGAGTTTTGGTTGTAAAAGTAAGTAAATTTTACTAATAATTAATTTAAAAGACTAAACTGATGTTTTTAACAGTGTCAGAAGCGACAAAAGCAAATAGAGTGCGGGAGAATGATATAAAACGCTTTATTTTATTTTATTATTTTCAGTTTAACAATTAATCAATTCAATTTAAATATCGATTGTATTGTTATCGAATTGGCAAACAGCTGACTTAGCACAAATACGACAAAAGAAACGTAAAAAGTGCACTCACTAGCTACACTGTATTATATATAACACTTTACGCACATAGCATAGCTACTGAATACCCTAATTGTTTGTCGCAATGTTAAATATTTTTCAAGATGGCATTATCTATTTAAAAGTAATAAGCACAATGAGTAACCGTTAACTTGCAGAGCACACTGTACTGATCACACTTCGTTTTTTCGCAGAAGCGCAAGCAAATTGTGCTTGTGTGCGTGTGAAAACTGTGACAATATGTGTGTGTGCCCATCACTGCTCTAAATAAAAAGGGTACGGCTTCATTACCGATGTTGTGAACCTGTAAGTCGAGTCCCCCAAAACGAAAACGGGTATATTGGCTCAACAGATTAGTTTTGCATTGTCATTCAACAAAGTCGACGCACTTAATAAACTTTTTAAAGAGGATTGTTCAAAAATCTATGAGTCGTGAACTCGACCAGGTACACCAACATTAATGTATATAAATCTTTAACTGTAAATTTTGTTAGCAACACTTGCTTATTTATATAATTACTTTGCAAAAACTAACCGATAATACCGATTAGAAACGCATCTCAATTTAGCAATAAGTTAAAAACACATTATAGAGTAAGATTGTAAGAATAAAAATAATAAACAGAACATGGGAATAATAATTGTAACAATAATGGTAGTAATAACTAGTAAGAAGGCTCTAGTCGGGAGAACCCGACTAGAAGATACCCTGAACCCAGTTGCAATAAATAAATTAAATTTATAATTGACTTTGGTATACTGACTTAGCTTCAATCGCTTAAACTCGATATCTCCGGTGTTTCTTAACCGATTTGGACAAAATTTTCAGAAAAGTTTTATCTTTACACATTGCTTCAACCCTAATTTTTACATTTTCCAAATTCGATATTTTTGCTATCGATTCCATGTGAATATTGGAAACCTGTATAGTTATCGATTATTTGAAGCAAACTTGTTCTGCTCATGGTATAGGAGAACTTAAATACAAAATCTGAAGTCTCTAGCTCTTGTAATCATTGAGATCCACGCGTTCATACAGAAGGTCAGACGAACAGAAAGACAGACGGACAGACAGACGGACAGACAGACGGACGGACAGACGGACAGGGCTATATCGTCTCGGCTGTTGATGCTGATCAAGAATATATGTACTTTATGGGGTCGGAGATGCTTCCTTCTGCCTGTTACCAATTTTATGGGTTAGGGGTATAAAAATGATGATGATGATAATAATAACAATAATAATAATAATAATAATAATAATAATGATAATAATAATAATAAAAATAATAATAATAATTATAATAATAATAATAATAATAATAATAATAATAATAATAATAATAATAATAATAATAATAATAATAATAATAATAATAATAATAATAATAATAATAATAATGATAATAGTTTTTTTTTTTTTTTTTTTTTTTGTGTTGGGAGGGGAAAATGCATTTACGCACTTCCAACTAACGTCTTAGTTAGGGAGTGTGGGGCTCGCTACATAGTAGAATACCCACTAAACAACCCCTCCCCGTTAGGCCTTTCTCCACTTCGGAAACGCTTTCGCAATACTTCGAAGTGGGGCCTTTATGCGCCAAGCGCCGTTTTCTTATAGAAGCATGAGCCTTAGTTATTAGATGAGACATCTAAGCACTAAGCTCTTATCTGCGTCCAGACACCCTATTACGACCTCTCATCTAGGTCTTTTTTCTTGCTTCTTAAGATTTGACTGATGAAGGCCGCTACTTTCTTCCAGTTGTCGTCTCTGATGATCATCTTTGACACAAGGTTGTCCGGTGTTATTTGACCGATCGCTTGTATAATTCGTCTTCTTTCTAATGTGAAACGCACACAGTGAAAAATTGTGTGCTCAGCATTGTCGATCTCGGCGTCGCCATACACGCAGCTGGCTACTGCGCTTTTCTCTATCTTGTGTAGAAAGGCACTAAAATATCCATGTCCTGTAAGCACTTGGGTGATGTAGTAATCTACGTCCCCATTCTGACGTTCGACCCATGCCTTAAGGTTAGGTATGAGCCTGGCTGTCCATCTTCCTGTGCTCTCGCCTGCCCATCTTTCTTGCCATAATGCTAACGTTGCCTGTCTACATGTGTCTGCGGTTTGCCTAGAATTTTGTCCTAGTTGTCGTAGCTCGTAGATTGTCTTTCGTTCCTTAGCTAAGAGGTCTATCGGTATCACTCCTGCGATGGCTAGTTCGACAGCGCCGGACACCGTTCTGTATGCACTGTTTATCCTCAGTGCGCTCGTTCTCTGAATAGCGAGTAGTGGCTTCAGCCTACTTTTGGTTTCCAAAGTCTCTGCCCAGATTTCGCTTCCGTATAGCAGAATGGAGTTGTTGATCTCCATCAAGAGTTTTCTCCTTGCTTGAGTTGGTCCGCCGATATTTGCCATGAGCCTGCTGAGGTTTCTCGTTGCTTCGGCTGCTCTTTTTTTAACGTACTGAAGATGTGGCTCGAATGTCAATTTGGTATCTAGTCTAACGCCCAGATATTTGATCACCTTTTGTGTCCTTATATGACTGTCGTTGACTCTCATATCCACTTCTAGAGGGATTCTTCTACCGGCTATTACAATCAGCTCTGTTTTTTCAGTCGCTAGCTGCAAACCGTGTGCGTCCAGCCAGTCCTTGACTCGTACCATCACCCGAGTAAGTAGCCTCTGTGCGTATTCTGTGTTCCGCGCCGTGATCACTGCTACTATGTCGTCTGCGTACCCCACTAGAAAAGTGTCTTCAGGCATTTCTATGCGGAGGATTTCATCATAGCTGATGTTCCAGAGTTCCGGCCCAAGAATGGAACCTTGTGCAGCTCCTGAGTTTATATTTATACACTTTTCGCCTGAGCTGGTCTTGTATATTAATTTCCTGTTGCTGAGGTAGCTGTCAATTATGCACATTAGGTATTCCGGTATGTGCGATCGTCTCTCAAGTGCTGCCAACATATCTGTCCATCTGACGCTGTTGAACGCGTTTTTTACATCCAGCGTTGCTAACAGGGTTATGGGTCTCGAGTAGTGGTTTCCTCGTTTTGTCTTGAGCGCCTCATTCACCACCTCTTGGATAGCTCCTATTGTAGACCTGCCTGGTCTAAAGCCGTACTGCCTGGGAGAGAGACCTCCAGCACGTTCTACTGCCACTGCTAATCGGGGCTTAATCATCTTTTCTAAGAGTTTCCCTGCTGTGTCTAGCATGCAAAGAGGGCGGTATGCGGATGGCGTCGTAGGGTCTCCTTTTCCTTTCCCTATCAGTACTAGTCGCTGTACTTTCCAGGTATCGTGAAAGCTCCCATTAAGTTTACACGCGTTGTACATGTCGAGCAGTACATTTGGCCGACTTTCTGCAATAACTTTCAGAACTTCCGAAGGGATGTTATCGGGTCCTGGGGCTTTCTTATTCTTTAGGCTGTAAGCTGCCCTCGTCAGTTCCTCGTTGGTGAAAAGCTCTATTTGCGCTTCCGTCGTACGACGTGTTGTCCTGGCGGGTCTTGGGACATGCGTGGGAAACAGTGTTTTGACTATGTTGTCCATCTGTTCTTCCTCAATGTCTGGCGTAGCACTCCTCTTTCGTAGTTTTTTCATCACGATTTTGTATCCCAGCCCCCAAGGGTCGATGTTAACGTCATCGCATAGTGATTCCATTTTTCCTTTTTGCTGTTGCGAATGGCAATGCTAAGGTTTTTCTTGGATATCTTAAACTGGGCTTCCTGTATCGCGAAATTTCCTCTCCGTCTTGCCCTGGTAAGCTTGCGCCTATTCTTAATGCATGTCTCCCTGAGTGCTTTTATTTCATCCGTCCACCAATAGACCTCTTTTCCTGCTCTGTGTGGGTTGCCTGTTCTAGGCATTGCGGCATCGCAGGCTTTTCTTATTATCGTCATGGTTTTGTTGACGATGTCTCCCTCGCGTTCTACCCTTGCTTGCCGGTCTATTTCGTGGATAAGGATCGTCCTGTTGAGCCGATTTACATTCCATCTGCGTCTCCCAGTTGTTTTATTGACGTCGGGTGGTCGCGTTTCTTTGAGTTCGAACGAGATGTACTCATGATCGCTTCCATTGTATGTATCTAATACCTTCCAGTCTATGATTTGGCCTGCGAGTCCTTCTGAGACGAGCGTTATATCCGGGATTGTACCAATGGTTCCTGGCCGTCTGAATGTCGGTGCTGAGCCGACGTTTGCGACCACAAGTCCCAATCTTGCCGCCATATCGACAACCTTACGGCCTCTTGAGTTTGTCGAGGGCATGCCCCACTCTTCTGCTCTTGAGTTACAATCACCTGCTATGATAAGGTTTCCGTTCATTTGCAAAGCCGCGTCCTCGATGTCATTTAGTTTCTCTTTGAAAGTGTTGATGTCATCGTTTGGCGTTAGGTAACAGCTCATTATGTTGTACTTCTCTATGCGTGCATGAACGAAGCATCTTCCTTTCGTTGAGTTGTGAACAACAGCCTTGCTTGTGCCCGGGAACCATATTGCGGCCGTCTTCGATTCGTCTTCTAGCCAGCATCCATTTGATTTGTTCCTGTACTGCTCGCTGATTATAACCAAATCTGCTTGCTGTTCGAGGACTATTTGGGATAGCAGAGCATATGCTGTCCGGCTTCTGTGTAGGTTTGCTTGCAGAATTATCACTTTTTGGTCTTTCCGGGTCTGGCTTTGCAGTAGGTCGTTCCTGGTGTGTGGTTCGTCTCTTTGTGGCCTTCCTGTGTGCATAAACAACACTTTGGCGTTTTCGTGCAGTCCTTCATTTTATGTCCTCTTTCCGAGCATCTCATGCATACATCTCTCCGGTCTGGTCCCCTGCAATCCTTCTGTAGGTGTCCCACTCCAAGGCATTTAAAGCAACGTTTGATGTCGAGGCATGATTTAATTCGGCATCTTTACCACCCAACTTTGATCCTCTGATCCTTTAGTAATTTTAATGCGTCTTCCGTTGCCATGGTGACGAAGGCGCGTTTTTGCTCCGAACTGTTGACCTTTGTCAGATGTACTTCAAAATCCTGACATACGTCGCCTACCGCCGCTTTTATTGTCACAATGATTTCCTCCTCCTCTGTCAGACTGTCCAAGTCGCGGATTTCTACCTTAGTCTTTGGTTTGATAACCCTTACTGACCCATTCTCTTTGATTGTGTCTCTTATTGTTTGACACAGGGTGTCCGTTTTGCTTCCTTTTGCTAGTTCTACTAGCATGTCCCCCTTCATTGTTTTCCTTACCGAGCGTATGGCGTTGTCGGCTTCTTCTGTCTTCATGTTTTCTCGTAGTTCTTTAAGTACGTCAGCGTAGCTTTTGCCTTCTGCAGGTTTAACTAGTAGTGCGTCGGGCCTGGGCCGTGTCCTTGTCCTTTGGTTAACCCCACTTTTAGCAGATGCCCCAGTGCTTGATAGTGCGGTCTCCTTTTGTTTGTCGCTCTTCGGCTTTCCTTTTTTGTGTGAGACAATTTGAAAACCGACGTCATCCTTCTTATTTTTCTTCTTTCTGCTGGAGTCTAGCGCTGCTGGGCTAGTAGCGGCTCTCTTAGGTACCGACACCGGAGTTTCGTTTCCCTCAACTGGTTTCTGCGTAGAAGCCTTGTATGCCTCCACCAATCTCTCCTTTTCGGCAATAATCCAGCTTTTCCTGTAATTTTGCATCACGTCAAAAAGCTCACTTAGTTCCGAAGCGCCGTCCTTGACATCCATGCTTATGTTTCGCTGTCTGAGCATGGCGTGTTTCATCTTCCTCAGAACTGATCTGCACTGTGCCAGTGTCTCATCCTCTAGCGCTCTCATCTTGCTTATCAGCGCCTGCCGGGGTGAGCTGTGAATTGGCATCTCACTTTGGCTACGCGAAGGCGATTGCACATCTACTAGCATTGCACTGGATGTAATCTGGCTCCCAAGCGCTTGTAACGCATGCGGTGTACCCTGCGGCAGAGGTTCTGCCCGCGTTGCACTTTTTATAGGCGACCTTGCGATCATGCTGTTTCTTCGTTTAGTTTGTTGTTTTCATTATTGTTCATGCTATATGGGTCCAAACTTAAAGCCGCTATCTCGTCGCACATGTACAGTCGTCCGTAATGTCCCCGTGGGTCCCTTTGCAAGCAGTGAGGTCCACGCAAGGGTTGACAAAAGACCTTATGAGTGCCTTTGTTCAGAGCCAGGACGGACGCTAAGCAGGAGTTCTCTCAACTGCACCTGTAACACCAATTCAGTGGTGTTGCGATTTGAACGTACTTGAAGACTCGCTAGGTTTTAGTAGGACGGCGGTGACTGCAACATTAGCCCAACAGCCATTTCTTCAGGGGTTCAATCTGGGTACTCAGGTGTTGGATTGCCTTAGTCATCGGCGACGGATCTTCTTTTTTGTCTACCGATTCGAAGAAAGACGTAGAAAGCAGCCGCCCACTATGGGTCAGACGCTAACCAGGATGCCGCCCGATCCGGGTGCAGTCGCGTCCTGGATTTTCTCCGACAGCCTTAGCCACGAATATGGCTGAGCTGCGGAGCGCCTTCTCACCTTAGCCAGCTCTTTATCTGGATAGATAAAGAAGCTGTTTCCGGAGTCGCCACGTGGAGGCGGTGAGATGCTTGGAGTTTGTCGAATATGGATCACGCTGGGCTTTTCCAGATAAAACCAATCAGACGCTTTACCATACCGGCAGAACTCCCGACAACCATTATAATAATAGTAATAATAATAATAATAATAATAATAACAATAATAAAAATAATAATAATAATAACAATAATAAAAATAATAATAATAATAATAATAATAATAATAATAATAATAATAATAATAATAATAATTCTAATAATAATTATAATAATAATAATAATAATTGTTTGTGTATATTGTTTTGTAAGCATTCAGTACATAATCTGATTGCTAAAAGGGCGTCGCAACTAGCACTTGTAACTAGGTGGAGTACGGAGGGGGAATTCCTTGGCGATGAGTAAAATACTTGGTTTGTTGGTACAAAGTAAAGAGCTGATTTTTTATTCATGAAAGTAACAATATTTATAGGAAAAAATAGCTTAGTTTGCATAAGTGTAATATCAATATAAATTGGGTTATTGTAAACGCAGCAATTGCTTGCCAATGCAGAATTGCATATTGGCAATTTCCGCGTTGACTGACCGCTGTTTTGGTAACTAGTTATATGTGTCTGTTTCTCTGTGATCAGCAGTTTTTGTAGTTAAGACAATAATACGTATGGTGTTGATTTTAATTGGCCTCGTTAAATTATAATTGTCTGTCATATATTGTGTGTGCTGTAACTTAAATGGATATATAAAAACATAGGTCAGTATTTGACATAGTTAAATTGTACTTATTATTGTGTGTTATTATGTGGGTTGTGACTTAAATGTATACACGCCTTTACATTCTCCCGGCCGTTGAACAGGAGTTCAACCACCATCTTGTTCTATTGTGAATCGTCTTGGTGATGCGGCTGGATCAGGTGTATTGATGACTTCATTCCTGGGAACCGTTGATTGCACAGTCCATAGGCGTTTCTTTCGCATTGCATAGGCACATAGCAATATGATGGAGATAGCTAAGGCAGCATACGATGCTATATGATTATGTAGGACTTAACTTGATTGGTTAGGCAACTCTAGATTGTTCAGTGTTGCCAACTTCTGCTGTAATTCGTCCAGATCCTTGTCTTCATGAACCTTGTAGTCTAAGATGTTGATATTTGTCGATAATGAGAGTATTCCGGTGTCTTCTAGCTGTATTGTGGATGGTGTTCCGTTGCATACGTCTTGCAGTTCCATCGCAGAATGTGTTGCAAAGATCAACCTGTTAGGTTGGTGTGTCTTTTCCCAAATCATCTTGGTGGTTCTGTGAGTTGTTTGACACACTGTTGGTGCCTTGTTGTTAAAGAGCTGAAACTCACAACGATTGTTGACATTGAACATAGCTTGGTGCTCAAAACATATGTATTTTTCATTTGGTAGTGTTAGGTAGCGTCGTAGATCATCTTGAGTCCCTGTGGTTGTTAACTGCTATTATAGGTGTTTTAAGCTCAAACAATCTCAAACTTGTTAAGTCCCACACCGGAATTGGCACGATATTAAACAGCTCTAATTTTGATGTTGATCCTAGCGGTAATATTACTCTGAATATTACCTGAGTGTCGGTAGCTGTTCCTTTTGCTCGCATTATTCTGTATAGCTGAATTACTTTGGATGATGTCACAGGCAGCGTTTGATCTGGTGGCAAATGATCCCGTACTTGATCCAATTGATCCTTTAGTTTATTAGGGGAAATCAATGTTGGGCTGATAATATGGTGGCGAATTCCTGTCAGAACGTCCACTATTTCTGATTGCATGCGCTGAAGAGTGGCTGACAGAAGTGTTAGTTGAGTTGTCAGTGCCAGGTAATTATCGGTAAGATGTGCGCCTGTGTACCTTCCTCTGCTTTAGCTAAGGATAGCCACTTGTTGTTCAAGTAGTTTGAGCCGTTTGTCCGATGTAGATCTGGTCTTCTTGACCAAGTGATAGTAGAATCAAGTACTGATGTTAGATTTTTCAGTAAGTGCAGTAAAAATGCTTCATTGGTCTTAACCTTTTCTATGATCACGGCTTGGCTCTTTTCGCAAAATATTAATCCTTCCAGTTCCTTCAGCTTGTTGTTCGCTCAACGAAGTTAGTGGCATTGTCACAATGAATTCTTTGACCCTTGCCTCGACGGCTTAAGAAGCGTCGCAAGGCTCCAAAAAAGGCGTCTGTTGTTAGATCACTAACTAGCTCAAGGTGTACCGCCTTGGTGGAGAAGCAACAGAAAACAGCTATGTATGCTTTGTCTGGTCACTTTCCTCGAAGTTTATGATGAGTCCATATTGGTCCGCAGTAGTCTACGCCTGTAGTGAGGAACGGGCGTGTCGGTGTCACTCGTTCGGCAGGCTATTTGCCCATAGTTTGGTTCATTAACTTTGGCTTTGCCTTGTTGCATTTCATACAGTTGTGAATGATGTTTCTTGACATGGTTTTGTCGTTCAGGATCCAATATTGTTGTCTTGCCGTTGCTCGTAAGGCTTGAGCGCCGCAATGCATGTTATCTTCATGCAATTCACGCAATAGCATTTTTACAATTGGATCATTGTAAGGCAATAAAATCTGATGTTTCGCATTATATGGGAGTGGGGCTTGATCCAATCGACCTCCAACTCGCATAAGACCGTCTGCACCTTGTATAGGCGACAGCGATGAAATAGGATTTTTTTTCCACCGTTTTGTAGCGTCGCAACATCTTGAGATCAGCAGTGAATTCAACTTGTTGTACTGACCGCAGCATAAGGTTGCGAGCGTAATCCAATTCTTTGATGCAGAGCGTAGAAGTTGCTTATCTGTATTTGAATGACTGTGTCTGCAAGTGTACAATTCTTCACCTATTGTAGATGGGGCTATTGCCAGGCTTAAATGTTTTGTTTTCCTTTCCAGGTTGCTCGGAACGATATTGGATATGGCTGCCCATTTATCTGTAGAGCCATGCAGAAACAGTGGTCCATATAACCATAGATTATGCTCAGATAATCTTTGTGCAGATATTCCTCTGGAAAGAACATCCGCTGCGTTGTTAGCGGATGACACATGGCGCCATTAATTTTGGCTCCGGTTGGCCACAAATGTATAGAATGTGGAGGCAGCTGCAATGACTCATGAAAGGACGACCGTAGAATTTGATCAAAAGTATCCTGTTACTGTGTTGAAGTTCAAGTTGAGGTCCCGTCGAATTGTGCCCACGAGCTCAGCACCCAATAGTGCAGCACACAGTTCTAGTCTCGGGAGCGACTACTTTCCCGTTGGGGCTACTCGAGATTTTAAGCATAGCAATCGCACAGAAATTTGTTTATTCTTTTACGTTTCGCGAACGTATATTGCTGCGCCATATGCGCGTTCCGATGCATCCACAAATGTGTGCGGGTCCTTTGTGACCGGAACCTTTCCAACGTATATATGTCGGGGAATCTGCATCGAATTTAGGCTCTTCAAATCCTCTCGATAGTCTTTCCAGTCGTTCTGAAGGGATGTGGGTAATTCGTCATCCCACTTGAGTTTGTCTTTCCAGAGTCGCTGCATAAAGATTTTGGCTTTCACAACGACGGGAGCAAATAAGCCTAGGGGATCAAAGATTTGTGCCAGCTCAGAGCAAACGACACGCTTAGTTAGCAGCAGAAGACGATTCAATATCCTAGAAGCAATATCTTTAGGATTATTGTACGCATCAACTAAGATTTCCCATGCGAAGGGGTAATTTTCCTCCCTGAGATCAATGTGACGGATTAGTCTTTCCGCCTCTCCGATTACGCTGGTCTGGAGATACCACATTTTACGTATGCTTGGCATTCTAGTTTCATGTATCAAAGAACTGAGACCACTTGAGTACATCACCGTCAAATTTGGAATGGAGATGCGTTGCAACTTAATGTTATCGGACACCGTACTATTCACTTGTCTGTCAGTATGTTCCTAACCTCAGCTTCTGTTTGGAGATAGTCAGTGGCGTCATAGCCTGCTTGCTCCGGGTCCTCAAACTCCTCGTATATTTGGAAGTGGACCTCTTGAAGTTTTGCCCATAGCGAGTTTACAATTTCTGCATTACAGGGTTTGTGTTGAATGGCGCGATTTATTGACTCAATCATCGCCTTTTGCCGACGGCACAATGCAACTAGCTTGGCATTTGTGTTTGCTTTGGCATCAACAATTTCTGCAGCAATGGCGGTCTTTAATTCCTTCCTATTGCTGCTAGACTGATCTGCATACCACTTGTTCTTTGAAGTAGTCTGGTTGTTGAACCAAGCGTGAACTTCTTCGAAGAACTGTAGTATTGTGAGACTCCTCTAACTTAGAGTTTTTGATCAAGACATTGTTTGTCTTGAAAATAGTCCACTTTTCCTCCTTGGCTTGGTAGTAGCCAGGTTTTGTCTTCCGATCTGCTGGGTCCTTTTTTGTGTTCCTTATAAGCCTTTATATCTCCTGGCTTATTTCTGGCTTTCTAGGACCTCTTCCAGATTTTTTGATTTTTCAATGCTCATTTTGTCTTTTCTCTGATCTCAGAACTATTTGTTTTGTAACTCTTGTCTATTCCTGACCCGTTGGAAGTGTTTTTTATTTGCTCCTTGGTGAGCGGGCTTACGCTTCGATTCGCAACCGTAATTTGGTCAAGGAATAATAGAGCTCTTTTTTTGTGTTGTTGTAGTTTAAGAATCCTTGTGTGGAGTCCTTCGTCGGGGTCACCAAAAAGTTTGTGTATATTGTTTTGTAAGCATTCATTACATAAACTGATTGCTAAAAGGGCGTCGCAACTAGCACTTGTAACTAGGTGGACTACGGAGGGGGAATTCCTTGGCGATGAGTAAAATACTTGGTTTGTTGGTATAAAGTAAAGAGATGATTTTTTATTCATGAAAGTAACAATTTTTATAGGAAAAAATAGCTTAGTTTGCATAAGTGTAATATCAATATAAATTGGGTTATTGTAAACGCAGCAATTGCTTGCCAATGCAGAATTGCATATTGGCAATTTCCGCGTTGACTGACCGCTGTTTTGGTAACTAGTTATATGTGTCTGTTTCTCTGTGATCAGCAGTTTTTGTAGTTAAGACAATAATACGTATGGTGTTGATTTTAATTGGCCTCGTTAAATTATAATTGTCTGTCATATATTGTGTGTGCTGTAACTTAAATGTATATATAAAAACATAGGTCAGTATTTGACATAGTTAAATTGTACTTATTATTGTGTGTCATTTATGTGGGTTGTGACTTAAATGTATACACGCCTTTACATTCTCCCGGCCGTTGAACAGGAGTTCAACCACCATCTTGTTCTATTGTGAATCGTCTTGGTGATGCGGCTGGATCAGGTGTATTGATGACTTCATTCCTGGGAACCGTTGATTGCACAGTCCATAGGCGTTTCTTTCGCATTGCATAGGCACATAGCAATATGATGGAGATAGCTAAGGCAGCATACGATGCTATATGATTATGTAGGACTTAACTTGATTGGTTAGGCAACTCTAGATTGTTCAGTGTTGCCAACTTCTGCTGTAATTCGTCCAGATCCTTGTCTTCATGAACCTTGTAGCCTAAGATGTTGATATTTGTCGATAATGAGAGTATTCCGGTGTCTTCTAGCTGTATTGTGGATGGTGTTCCGTTGCATACGGCTTGCAGTTCCATCGCAGAATGTTTTGCAAAGATCCACCTGTTAGGTTGGTGTGTCTTTTCCCAAATCATCTTGGTGGTTCTGTGAGTTGTTTGACACACTGTTGGTGCCTTGTTGTTAAAGAGCTGAAACTCACAACGATTGTTGACATTGAACACAGCTTGGTGCTCAAAACATATGTATTTTTCATTTGGTAGTGTTAGGTAGCGTCGTAGATCATCTTGAGTCAATCCCATGAATTGATCCCTGTGGTTGTTAACTGCTATTATAGGTGTTTTAAGCTCAAACAATCTCAAACTTGTTAAGTCCCACACCGGAATTGGCACGATATTAAACAGCTCTAATTTTGATGTTGATCCTAGCGGTAATATTACTCTGAATATTACCTGAGTGTCGGTAGCTGTTCCTTTTGCTCGCATTATTCTGTATAGCTGAATTACTTTGGATGATGTCACAGGCAGCGTTTGATCTGGTGGCAAATGATCCCGTACTTGATCCAATTGATCCTTTAGTTTATTAGGGGAAATCAATGTTGGGCTGATTGTATGGTGGCGAATTCCTTTCAGAACGTCCACTATTTCTGATTGCATGCGCTGAAGAGTGGCTGACAGAAGTGTTAGTTGAGTTGTCAGTGCCAGGTAATTATCGGTAAGATGTGCGCCTGTGTACCTTCCTCTGCTTTAGCTAAGGATAGCCACTTGTTGTTCAAGTAGTTTGAGCCGTTTGTCCGATGTAGATCTGGTCTTCTTGACCAAGTGATAGTAGAATCAAGTACTGATGTTTGATTTTTCAGTAAGTGCAGTAAAAATGCTTCATTGGTCTTAACCTTTTCTATGATCACGGCTTGGCTCTTTTCGCCAAATATTAATCCTTCCAGTTCCTTCAGCTTGTTGTTTGCTCAACGAAGTTAGTGGCATTGTCACAATGAATTGTTTGACCCTTGCCTCGACGGCTTAAGAAGCGTCGCAAGGCTCCAAAAAGGCGTCTGTTGTTAGATCACTAACTAGCTCAAGGTGTACCGCCTTGGTGGAGAAGCAACAGAAAACAGCTATGTATGCTTTGTCTGGTCACTTTCCTCGAAGTTTATGATGAGTCCATATTGGTCCGCAGTAGTCTACGCCTGTAGTGAGGAACGGGCGTGTCGGTGTCACTCGTTCGGCAGGCTATTTGCCCATAGTTTGGTTCATTAACTTTGGCTTTGCCTTGTTGCATTTCATACAGTTGTGAATGATGTTTCTTGACATGGTTTTGTCGTTCAGGATCCAATATTGTTGTCTTGCCGTTGCTCGTAAGGCTTGAGCGCCGCAATGCATGTTATCTTCATGCAATTCACGCAATAGCATTTTTACAATTGGATCATTGTAAGGCAATAAAATCTGATGTTTCGCATTATATGGGAGTGGGGCTTGATCCAATCGACCTCCAACTCGCATAAGACCGTCTGCACCTTGTATAGGCGACAGCGATGAAATAGGATTTTTTTTCCACCGTTTTGTAGCGTCGCAACATCTTGAGATCAGCAGTGAATTCAACTTGTTGTACTGACCGCAGCATAAGGTTGCGAGCGTAATCCAATTCTTTGATGCAGAGCGTAGAAGTTGCTTATCTGTATTTTTTGTAACAGAAGCGCAACATGTAAGCCACAATGCGTTGCAACTTGTGGAACGAATGACTGTGTCTGCAAGTGTACAATTCTTCACCTATTGTAGATGGGGCTATTGCCAGGCTTATATGTTTTGTTTTCCTTTCCAGGTTGCTCGGAACGATATTGGATATGGCTGCCCATTTATCTGTAGAGCCATGCAGAAACAGTGGTCCATATAACCATAGATTATGCTCGGATAATCTTTGTGCAGATATTCCTCTGGAAAGAACATCCGCTGCGTTGTTAGCGGATGACACATGGCGCCATTAATTTTGGCTCCGGTTGGCCACAAATGTATAGAATGTGGAGGCAGCTGCAATGACTCATGAAAGGACGACCGTAGAATTTGATCAAAAGTATCCTGGTACTGTGTTGGAGTTCAAGTTGAGGTCCCGTCGAATTGTGCCCACGAGCTCAGCACCCAATAGTGCAGCACACAGTTCTAGTCTCGGGAGCGACTACTTTCCCGTTGGGGCTACTCGAGATTTTAAGCATAGCAATCGCACAGAAATTTGTTTATTCTTGTACGTTTCGCGAACGTATATTGCTGCGCCATATGCGCGTTCCGATGCATCCACAAATGTGTGCGGGTCCTTTGTGACCGGAACCTTTCCATCGTATATATGTCGGGGAATCTGCATTGAATTTAGGCTCTTCAAATCCTCTCGATAGTCTTTCCAGTCGTTCTGAAGGGATGTGGGTAATTCGTCATCCCACTTGAGTTTGTCTTTCCAGAGTCGCTGCATAAAGATTTTGGCTTTCACAACGACGGGAGCAAATAAGCCTAGGGGATCAAAGATTTGTGCCAGTTCAGAGCAAACGACACGCTTAGTTAGCAGCAGAAGACGATTCAATATCCTAGAAGCAATATCTTTAGGATTATTGTACGCATCAACTAAGATTTCCCATGCGAAGGGGTAATTTTCCTCCCTGAGATCAATGTGACGGATTAGTCTTTCCGCCTCTCCGATTACGCTGGTCTGGAGATACCACATTTTACGTATGGTTGGCATTCTAGTTTCATGTATCAAAGAACTGAGACCACTTGAGTACATCACCGTCAAATTTTGGAATGGAGATGCGTTGCAACTTAATGTTATCGGACACCGTACTATTCACTTGTCTGTCAGTATGTTCCTAACCTCAGCTTCTGTTTGGAGATAGTCAGTGGCGTCATAGCCTGCTTGCTCCGGGTCCTCAAACTCCTCGTATATTTGGAAGTGGACCTCTTGAAGTTTTGCCCATAGCGAGTTTACAATTTCTGCATTACAGGGTTTGTGTTGAATGGCGCGATTTATTGACTCAATCATCGCCTTTTGCTGACGGCACAATGCAACTAGCTTGGCATTTGTGTTTGCTTTGGCATCAACAATTTCTGCAGCAATGGCGGTCTTTAATTCCTTCCTATTGCTGCTAGACTGATCTGCAATACCAGCTTGTTCTTTGAAGTAAGTTCTGGTTTGTTGAACCAAAGCGTGAACTTCTTCGAAGAACTTGAAGAATTGGTGAGACTCCTCTAACTTAGAGTTTTTGATCAAGACATTGTTTGTCTTGAAAATAGTCCACTTTTCCTCTAGGATTGTGGCCTTGGCTTGGTAGTAGCCAGGTTTTGTCTTCCAATCTGCTGGGTCCTTTTTTGTGTTCCTTATAAGCCTTTATATCTCCTGGCTTATTTCTGGCTTTCTAGGACCTCTTCCAGATTTTTTGATTTTTCAATGCTCATTTTGTCTTTTCTCTGATCTCAGAACTATTTGTTTTGTAACTCTTGTCTATTCCTGACCCGTTGGAAGTGTTTTTTATTTGCTCCTTGGTGAGCGGGCTTACGCTTCGATTCGCAACCGTAATTTGGTCAAGGAATAATAGAGCTCTTTTTTTGTGTTGTTGTAGTTTAAGAATCCTTGTGTGGAGTCCTTCGTCGGGGTCACCAAAAAGTTTGTGTATATTGTTTTGTAAGCATTCATTACATAAACTGATGGCTAAAAGGGCGTCGCAACTAGCACTTGTAACTAGGTGGACTACGGAGGGGGAATTCCTTGGCGATGAGTAAAATACTTGGTTTGTTGGTATAAAGTAAAGAGATGATTTTTTATTCATGAAAGTAACAATTTTTATAGGAAAAAATAGCTTAGTTTGCATAAGTGTAATATCAATATAAATTGGGTTATTGTAAACGCAGCAATTGCTTGCCAATGCAGAATTGCATATTGGCAATTTTCGCGTTGACTGACCGCTGTTTTGGTAACTAGTTATATGTGTCTGTTTCTCTGTGAACAGCAGTTTTTGTAGTTAAGACAATAATACGTATGGTGTTGATTTTAATTGGCCTCGTTAAATTATAATTGTCTGTCATATATTGTGTGTGCTGTAACTTAAATGTATATATAAAAACATAGGTCAGTATTTGACATAGTTAAATTGTACTTATTATTGTGTGTCATTTATGTGGGTTGTGACTTAAATGTATACACGCCTTTACATTCTCCCGGCCGTTGAACAGGAGTTCAACCACCATCTTGTTCTATTGTGAATCGTCTTGGTGATGCGGCTGGATCAGGTGTATTGATGACTTCATTCCTGGGAACCGTTGATTGCACAGTCCATAGGCGTTTCTTTCGCATTGCATAGGCACATAGCAATATGATGGAGATAACTAAGGCAGCATACGATGCTATATGATTATGTAGGACTTAACTTTATTGGTTAGGCAACTCTAGATTGTTCAGTGTTGCCAACTTCTGCTGTAATTCGTCCAGATCCTTGTCTTCATGAACCTTGTAGCCTAAGATGTTGATATTTGTCGATAATGAGAGTATTCCGGTGTCTTCTAGCTGTATTGTGGATGGTGTTCCGTTGCATACGGCTTGCAGTTCCATCGCAGAATGTTTTGCAAAGATCCACCTGTTAGGTTGGTGTGTCTTTTCCCAAATCATCTTGGTGGTTCTGTGAGTTGTTTGACACACTGTTGGTGCCTTGTTGTTAAAGAGCTGAAACTCACAACGATTGTTGACATTGAACACAGCTTGGTGCTCAAAACATATGTATTTTTCATTTGGTAGTGTTAGGTAGCGTCGTAGATCATCTTGAGTCAATCCCATGAATTGATCCCTGTGGTTGTTAACTGCTATTATAGGTGTTTTAAGCTCAAACAATCTCAAACTTGTTAAGTCCCACACCGGAATTGGCACGATATTAAACAGCTCTAATTTTGATGTTGATCCTAGCGGTAATATTACTCTGAATATTACCTGAGTGTCGGTAGCTGTTCCTTTTGCTCGCATTATTCTGTATAGCTGAATTACTTTGGATGATGTCACAGGCAGCGTTTGATCTGGTGGCAAATGATCCCGTACTTGATCCAATTGATCCTTTAGTTTATTAGGGGAAATCAATGTTGGGCTGATTGTATGGTGGCGAATTCCTTTCAGAACGTCCACTATTTCTGATTGCATGCGCTGAAGAGTGGCTGACAGAAGTGTTAGTTGAGTTGTCAGTGCCAGGTAATTATCGGTAAGATGTGCGCCTGTGTACCTTCCTCTGCTTTAGCTAAGGATAGCCACTTGTTGTTCAAGTAGTTTGAGCCGTTTGTCCGATGTAGATCTGGTCTTCTTGACCAAGTGATAGTAGAATCAAGTACTGATGTTTGATTTTTCAGTAAGTGCAGTAAAAATGCTTCATTGGTCTTAACCTTTTCTATGATCACGGCTTGGCTCTTTTCGCAAAATATTAATCCTTCCAGTTCCTTCAGCTTGTTGTTCGCTCAACGAAGTTAGTGGCATTGTCACAATGAATTGTTTGACCCTTGCCTCGACGGCTTAAGAAGCGTCGCAAGGCTCCCAAAAAGGCGTCTGTTGTTAGATCACTAACTAGCTCAAGGTGTACCGCCTTGGTGGAGAGCAACAGAAAACAGCTATGTATGCTTTGTCTGGTCACTTTCCTCGAAGTTTATGATGAGTCCATATTGGTCCGCAGTAGTCTACGCCTGTAGTGAGGAACGGGCGTGTCGGTGTCACTCGTTCGGCAGGCTATTTGCCCATAGTTTGGTTCATTAACTTTGGCTTTGCCTTGTTGCATTTCATACAGTTGTGAATGATGTTTCTTGACATGGTTTTGTCGTTCAGGATCCAATATTGTTGTCTTGCCGTTGCTCGTAAGGCTTGAGCGCCGCAATGCATGTTATCTTCATGCAATTCACGCAATAGCATTTTTACAATTGGATCATTGTAAGGCAATAAAATCTGATGTTTCGCATTATATGGGAGTGGGGCTTGATCCAATCGACCTCCAACTCGCATAAGACCGTCTGCACCTTGTATAGGCGACAGCGATGAAATAGGATTTTTTTTCCACCGTTTTGTAGCGTCGCAACATCTTGAGATCAGCAGTGAATTCAACTTGTTGTACTGACCGCAGCATAAGGTTGCGAGCGTAATCCAATTCTTTGATGCAGAGCGTAGAAGTTGCTTATCTGTATTTTTTGTAACAGAAGCGCAACATGTAAGCCACAATGCGTTGCAACTTGTGGAACGAATGACTGTGTCTGCAAGTGTACAATTCTTCACCTATTGTAGATGGGGCTATTGCCAGGCTTATATGTTTTGTTTTCCTTTCCAGGTTGCTCGGAACGATATTGGATATGGCTGCCCATTTATCTGTAGAGCCATGCAGAAACAGTGGTCCATATAACCATAGATTATGCTCAGATAATCTTTGTGCAGATATTCCTCTGGAAAGAACATCCGCTGCGTTGTTAGCGGATGACACATTGCGCAATAATTTTGGCTCCGGTTGGCCACAAATGTATAGAATGTGGAGGCAGCTGCATTGACTCATGACAGGACGACCGTAGAATTTGATCAAAAGTATCTTGGTACTGTGTTGGAGTTCAAGTTGAGGTCCCGTCGAATTGTGCCCACGAGCTCAGCACCCAATAGTGCAGCACACAGTTCTAGTCTCGGGAGCGACTACTTTCCCGTTGGGGCTACTCGAGATTTTGAGCATAGCAATCGCACAGAAATTTGTTTATTCTTGTACGTTGCGCGAACGTATATTGCTGCGCCATATGCGCGTTCCGATGCATCCACAAATGTGTGCGGGTCCTTTGTGACCGGAACCTTTCCGTCGTATCTATGTCGGGGAATCTGTATCGAATTTGGGCTCTTCAAATCCTCTCGATAGTCTTTCCAGTCGTTCTGAAGGGATGTGGGTAATTCGTCATCCCACTTGAGTTTGTCTTTCCAGAGTCGCTGCATAAAGATTTTGGCTTTCACAACGACGGGAGCAAATAAGCCTAGGGGATCAAAGATTTGTGCCAGCTCAGAGCAAACGACACGCTTAGTTAGCAGCAGAAGACGATTCAATATCCTAGAAGCAATATCTTTAGGATTATTGTACGCATCAACTAAGATTTCCCATGCGAAGGGGTAATTTTCCTCCCTGAGATCAATGTGACGGATTAGTCTTTCCGCCTCTCCGATTACGCTGGTCTGGAGATACCACATTTTACGTATGGTTGGCATTCTAGTTTCATGTATCAAAAACTGAGACCACTTGAGTACATCACCGTCAAATTTTGGAATGGAGATGCGTTGCAACTTAATGTTATCGGACACCGTACTATTCACTTGTCTGTCAGTATGTTCCTAACCTCAGCTTCTGTTTGGAGATAGTCAGTGGCGTCATAGCCTGCTTGCTCCGGGTCCTCAAACTCCTCGTATATTTGGAAGTGGACCTCTTGAAGTTTTGCCCATAGCGAGTTTACAATTTCTGCATTACAGGGTTTGTGTTGAATGGCGCGATTTATTGACTCAATCATCGCCTTTTGCCGACGGCACAATGCAACTAGCTTGGCATTTGTGTTTGCTTTGGCATCAACAATTTCTGCAGCAATGGCGGTCTTTAATTCCTTCCTATTGCTGCTAGACTGATCTGCAATACCAGCTTGTTCTTTGAAGTAAGTTCTGGTTTGTTGAACCAAAGCGTGAACTTCTTCGAAGAACTTGAAGAATTGGTGAGACTCCTCTAACTTAGAGTTTTTGATCAAGACATTGTTTGTCTTGAAAATAGTCCACTTTTCCTCTAGGATTGTGCCTTGGCTTGGTAGTAGCCAGGTTTTGTCTTCCGATCTGCTGGGTCCTTTTTTGTGATCCTTATAAGCCTTTATATCTCCTGGCTTATTTCTGGCTTTCTAGGACCTCTTCCAGATTTTTAGATTTTTCAATGCTCATTTTGTCTTTTCTCTGATCTCAGAACTATTTGTTTTGTAACTCTTGTCTATTCCTGACCCGTTGGAAGTGTTTTTTATTTGCTCCTTGGTGAGCGGGCTTACGCTTCGATTCGCAACCGTAATTTGGTCAAGGAATAATAGAGCTCTTTTTTTTGTGTTGTTGTAGTTTAAGAATCCTTGTGTGGAGTCCTTCGTCGGGGTCACCAAAAAGTTTGTGTATATTGTTTTGTAAGCATTCATTACATAAACTGATTGCTAAAAGGGCGTCGCAACTAGCACTTGTAACTAGGTGGACTACGGAGGGGGAATTCCTTGGCGATGAGTAAAATACTTGGTTTGTTGGTATAAAGTAAAGAGATGATTTTTTATTCATGAAAGTAACAATTTTTATAGGAAAAAATAGCTTAGTTTGCATAAGTGTAATATCAATATAAATTGGGTTATTGTAAACGCAGCAATTGCTTGCCAATGCAGAATTGCATATTGGCAATTTCCGCGTTGACTGACCGCTGTTTTGGTAACTAGTTATTTGTGTCTGTTTCTCTGTGATCAGCAGTTTTTGTAGTTAAGACAATAATACGTATGGTGTTGATTTTAATTGGCCTCGTTAAATTATAATTGTCTGTCATACATTGTGTGTGCTGTAACTTAAATGTATATATAAAAACATAGGTCAGTATTTGACATAGATAAATTTTACTTATTATTGTGTGTCAATTATGTGGGTTGTGACTTAAATGTATACACGCCTTAACATTCTCATGGCCGTTGAACAGGAGTTCAACCACCATCTTGTTCTATTGTGAATCGTCTTGGTGATGCGGCTGGATAAGGTTTATTGTTGATGTCATTCATGGGAACCGTTGATTGCACAGTCCATAGGCGTTTCTTTCGCATTGCATAGGCACATAGCAATATGATGGAGATAACTAAGGCAGCATACGATGCTATATGATTATGTAGGACTTAACTTGATTGGTTAGGCAACTCTAGATTGTTCAGTGTTGCCAACTTCTGCTGTAATTCGTCCAGATCCTTGTCTTCATGAACCTTGTAGCCTAAGATGTTGATATTTGTCGATAATGAGAGTATTCCGGTGTCTTCTAGCTGTATTGTGGATGGTGTTCCGTTGCATACGGCTTGCAGTTCCATCGCAGAATGTTTTGCAAAGATCCACCTGTTAGGTTGGTGTGTCTTTTCCCAAATCATCTTGGTGGTTCTGTGAGTTGTTTGACACACTGTTGGTGCCTTGTTGTTAAAGAGCTGAAACTCACAACGATTGTTGACATTGAACACAGCTTGGTGCTCAAAACATATGTATTTTTCATTTGGTAGTGTTAGGTAGCGTCGTAGATCATCTTGAGTCAATCCCATGAATTGATCCCTGTGGTTGTTAACTGCTATTATAGGTGTTTTAAGCTCAAACAATCTCAAACTTGTTAAGTCCCACACCGGAATTGGCACGATATTAAACAGCTCTAATTTTGATGTTGATCCTAGCGGTAATATTACTCTGAATATTACCTGAGTGTCGGTAGCTGTTCCTTTTGCTCGCATTATTCTGTATAGCTGAATTACTTTGGATGATGTCACAGGCAGCGTTTGATCTGGTGGCAAATGATCCCGTACTTGATCCAATTGATCCTTTAGTTTATTAGGGGAAATCAATGTTGGGCTGATTGTATGGTGGCGAATTCCTTTCAGAACGTCCACTATTTCTGATTGCATGCGCTGAAGAGTGGCTGACAGAAGTGTTAGTTGAGTTGTCAGTGCCAGGTAATTATCGGTAAGATGTGCGCCTGTGTACCTTCCTCTGCTTTAGCTAAGGATAGCCACTTGTTGTTCAAGTAGTTTGAGCCGTTTGTCCGATGTAGATCTGGTCTTCTTGACCAAGTGATAGTAGAATCAAGTACTGATGTTTGATTTTTCAGTAAGTGCAGTAAAAATGCTTCATTGGTCTTAACCTTTTCTATGATCACGGCTTGGCTCTTTTCGCCAAATATTAATCCTTCCAGTTCCTTCAGCTTGTTGTTTGCTCAACGAAGTTAGTGGCATTGTCACAATGAATTGTTTGACCCTTGCCTCGACGGCTTAAGAAGCGTCGCAAGGCTCCAAAAAGGCGTCTGTTGTTAGATCACTAACTAGCTCAAGGTGTACCGCCTTGGTGGAGAAGCAACAGAAAACAGCTATGTATGCTTTGTCTGGTCACTTTCCTCGAAGTTTATGATGAGTCCATATTGGTCCGCAGTAGTCTACGCCTGTAGTGAGGAACGGGCGTGTCGGTGTCACTCGTTCGGCAGGCTATTTGCCCATAGTTTGGTTCATTAACTTTGGCTTTGCCTTGTTGCATTTCATACAGTTGTGAATGATGTTTCTTGACATGGTTTTGTCGTTCAGGATCCAATATTGTTGTCTTGCCGTTGCTCGTAAGGCTTGAGCGCCGCAATGCATGTTATCTTCATGCAATTCACGCAATAGCATTTTTACAATTGGATCATTGTAAGGCAATAAAATCTGATGTTTCGCATTATATGGGAGTGGGGCTTGATCCAATCGACCTCCAACTCGCATAAGACCGTCTGCACCTTGTATAGGCGACAGCGATGAAATAGGATTTTTTTTCCACCGTTTTGTAGCGTCGCAACATCTTGAGATCAGCAGTGAATTCAACTTGTTGTACTGACCGCAGCATAAGGTTGCGAGCGTAATCCAATTCTTTGATGCAGAGCGTAGAAGTTGCTTATCTGTATTTTTTGTAACAGAAGCGCAACATGTAAGCCACAATGCGTTGCAACTTGTGGAACGAATGACTGTGTCTGCAAGTGTACAATTCTTCACCTATTGTAGATGGGGCTATTGCCAGGCTTATATGTTTTGTTTTCCTTTCCAGGTTGCTCGGAACGATATTGGATATGGCTGCCCATTTATCTGTAGAGCCATGCAGAAACAGTGGTCCATATAACCATAGATTATGCTCGGATAATCTTTGTGCAGATATTCCTCTGGAAAGAACATCCGCTGCGTTGTTAGCGGATGACACATGGCGCCATTAATTTTGGCTCCGGTTGGCCACAAATGTATAGAATGTGGAGGCAGCTGCAATGACTCATGAAAGGACGACCGTAGAATTTGATCAAAAGTATCCTGGTACTGTGTTGGAGTTCAAGTTGAGGTCCCGTCGAATTGTGCCCACGAGCTCAGCACCCAATAGTGCAGCACACAGTTCTAGTCTCGGGAGCGACTACTTTCCCGTTGGGGCTACTCGAGATTTTAAGCATAGCAATCGCACAGAAATTTGTTTATTCTTGTACGTTTCGCGAACGTATATTGCTGCGCCATATGCGCGTTCCGATGCATCCACAAATGTGTGCGGGTCCTTTGTGACCGGAACCTTTCCATCGTATATATGTCGGGGAATCTGCATCGAATTTAGGCTCTTCAAATCCTCTCGATAGTCTTTCCAGTCGTTCTGAAGGGATGTGGGTAATTCGTCATCCCACTTGAGTTTGTCTTTCCAGAGTCGCTGCATAAAGATTTTGGCTTTCACAACGACGGGAGCAAATAAGCCTAGGGGATCAAAGATTTGTGCCAGCTCAGAGCAAACGACACGCTTAGTTAGCAGCAGAAGACGATTCAATATCCTAGAAGCAATATCTTTAGGATTATTGTACGCATCAACTAAGATTTCCCATGCGAAGGGGTAATTTTCCTCCCTGAGATCAATGTGACGGATTAGTCTTTCCGCCTCTCCGATTACGCTGGTCTGGAGATACCACATTTTACGTATGGTTGGCATTCTAGTTTCATGTATCAAAGAACTGAGACCACTTGAGTACATCACCGTCAAATTTTGGAATGGAGATGCGTTGCAACTTAATGTTATCGGACACCGTACTATTCACTTGTCTGTCAGTATGTTCCTAACCTCAGCTTCTGTTTGGAGATAGTCAGTGGCGTCATAGCCTGCTTGCTCCGGGTCCTCAAACTCCTCGTATATTTGGAAGTGGACCTCTTGAAGTTTTGCCCATAGCGAGTTTACAATTTCTGCATTACAGGGTTTGTGTTGAATGGCGCGATTTATTGACTCAATCATCGCCTTTTGCCGACGGCACAATGCAACTAGCTTGGCATTTGTGTTTGCTTTGGCATCAACAATTTCTGCAGCAATGGCGGTCTTTAATTCCTTCCTATTGCTGCTAGACTGATCTGCAATACCAGCTTGTTCTTTGAAGTAAGTTCTGGTTTGTTGAACCAAAGCGTGAACTTCTTCGAAGAACTTGTAGTATTGGTGAGACTCCTCTAACTTAGAGTTTTTGATCAAGACATTGTTTGTCTTGAAAATAGTCCACTTTTCCTCCTTGGCTTGGTAGTAGCCAGGTTTTGTCTTCCGATCTGCTGGGTCCTTTTTTGTGTTCCTTATAAGCCTTTATATCTCCTGGCTTATTTCTGGCTTTCTAGGACCTCTTCCAGATTTTTTGATTTTTCAATGCTCATTTTGTCTTTTCTCTGATCTCAGAACTATTTGTTTTGTAACTCTTGTCTATTCCTGACCCGTTGGAAGTGTTTTTTATTTGCTCCTTGGTGAGCGGGCTTACGCTTCGATTCGCAACCGTAATTTGGTCAAGGAATAATAGAGCTCTTTTTTTGTGTTGTTGTAGTTTAAGAATCCTTGTGTGGAGTCCTTCGTCGGGGTCACCAAAAAGTTTGTGTATATTGTTTTGTAAGCATTCATTACATAAACTGATTGCTAAAAGGGCGTCGCAACTAGCACTTGTAACTAGGTGGACTACGGAGGGGGAATTCCTTGGCGATGAGTAAAATACTTGGTTTGTTGGTATAAAGTAAAGAGATGATTTTTTATTCATGAAAGTAACAATTTTTATAGGAAAAAATAGCTTAGTTTGCATAAGTGTAATATCAATATAAATTGGGTTATTGTAAACGCAGCAATTGCTTGCCAATGCAGAATTGCATATTGGCAATTTCCGCGTTGACTGACCGCTGTTTTGGTAACTAGTTATATGTGTCTGTTTCTCTGTGATCAGCAGTTTTTGTAGTTAAGACAATAATACGTATGGTGTTGCATTTAATTGGCCTCGTTAAATTATAATTGTCTGTCATATATTGTGTGTGCTGTAACTTAAATGTATATATAAAAACATAGGTCAGTATTTGACATAGTTAAATTGTACTTATTATTGTGTGTCATTTATGTGGGTTGTGACTTAAATGTATACACGCCTTTACATTCTCCCGGCCGTTGAACAGGAGTTCAACCACCATCTTGTTCTATTGTGAATCGTCTTGGTGATGCGGCTGGATCAGGTGTATTGATGACTTCATTCCTGGGAACCGTTGATTGCACAGTCCATAGGCGTTTCTTTCGCATTGCATAGGCACATAGCAATATGATGGAGATAACTAAGGCAGCATACGATGCTATATGATTATGTAGGACTTAACTTGATTGGTTAGGCAACTCTAGATTGTTCAGTGTTGCCAACTTCTGCTGTAATTCGTCCAGATCCTTGTCTTCATGAACCTTGTAGCCTAAGATGTTGATATTTGTCGATAATGAGAGTATTCCGGTGTCTTCTAGCTGTATTGTGGATGGTGTTCCGTTGCATACGGCTTGCAGTTCCATCGCAGAATGTTTTGCAAAGATCCACCTGTTAGGTTGGTGTGTCTTTTCCCAAATCATCTTGGTGGTTCTGTGAGTTGTTTGACACACTGTTGGTGCCTTGTTGTTAAAGAGCTGAAACTCACAACGATTGTTGACATTGAACACAGCTTGGTGCTCAAAACATATGTATTTTTCATTTGGTAGTGTTAGGTAGCGTCGTAGATCATCTTGAGTCAATCCCATGAATTGATCCCTGTGGTTGTTAACTGCTATTATAGGTGTTTTAAGCTCAAACAATCTCAAACTTGTTAAGTCCCACACCGGAATTGGCACGATATTAAACAGCTCTAATTTTGATGTTGATCCTAGCGGTAATATTACTCTGAATATTACCTGAGTGTCGGTAGCTGTTCCTTTTGCTCGCATTATTCTGTATAGCTGAATTACTTTGGATGATGTCACAGGCAGCGTTTGATCTGGTGGCAAATGATCCCGTACTTGATCCAATTGATCCTTTAGTTTATTAGGGGAAATCAATGTTGGGCTGATTGTATGGTGGCGAATTCCTTTCAGAACGTCCACTATTTCTGATTGCATGCGCTGAAGAGTGGCTGACAGAAGTGTTAGTTGAGTTGTCAGTGCCAGGTAATTATCGGTAAGATGTGCGCCTGTGTACCTTCCTCTGCTTTAGCTAAGGATAGCCACTTGTTGTTCAAGTAGTTTGAGCCGTTTGTCCGATGTAGATCTGGTCTTCTTGACCAAGTGATAGTAGAATCAAGTACTGATGTTTGATTTTTCAGTAAGTGCAGTAAAAATGCTTCATTGGTCTTAACCTTTTCTATGATCACGGCTTGGCTCTTTTCGCCAAATATTAATCCTTCCAGTTCCTTCAGCTTGTTGTTTGCTCAACGAAGTTAGTGGCATTGTCACAATGAATTGTTTGACCCTTGCCTCGACGGCTTAAGAAGCGTCGCAAGGCTCCAAAAAGGCGTCTGTTGTTAGATCACTAACTAGCTCAAGGTGTACCGCCTTGGTGGAGAAGCAACAGAAAACAGCTATGTATGCTTTGTCTGGTCACTTTCCTCGAAGTTTATGATGAGTCCATATTGGTCCGCAGTAGTCTACGCCTGTAGTGAGGAACGGGCGTGTCGGTGTCACTCGTTCGGCAGGCTATTTGCCCATAGTTTGGTTCATTAACTTTGGCTTTGCCTTGTTGCATTTCATACAGTTGTGAATGATGTTTCTTGACATGGTTTTGTCGTTCAGGATCCAATATTGTTGTCTTGCCGTTGCTCGTAAGGCTTGAGCGCCGCAATGCATGTTATCTTCATGCAATTCACGCAATAGCATTTTTACAATTGGATCATTGTAAGGCAATAAAATCTGATGTTTCGCATTATATGGGAGTGGGGCTTGATCCAATCGACCTCCAACTCGCATAAGACCGTCTGCACCTTGTATAGGCGACAGCGATGAAATAGGATTTTTTTTCCACCGTTTTGTAGCGTCGCAACATCTTGAGATCAGCAGTGAATTCAACTTGTTGTACTGACCGCAGCATAAGGTTGCGAGCGTAATCCAATTCTTTGATGCAGAGCGTAGAAGTTGCTTATCTGTATTTTTTGTAACAGAAGCGCAACATGTAAGCCACAATGCGTTGCAACTTGTGGAACGAATGACTGTGTCTGCAAGTGTACAATTCTTCACCTATTGTAGATGGGGCTATTGCCAGGCTTATATGTTTTGTTTTCCTTTCCAGGTTGCTCGGAACGATATTGGATATGGCTGCCCATTTATCTGTAGAGCCATGCAGAAACAGTGGTCCATATAACCATAGATTATGCTCGGATAATCTTTGTGCAGATATTCCTCTGGAAAGAACATCCGCTGCGTTGTTAGCGGATGACACATGGCGCCATTAATTTTGGCTCCGGTTGGCCACAAATGTATAGAATGTGGAGGCAGCTGCAATGACTCATGAAAGGACGACCGTAGAATTTGATCAAAAGTATCCTGGTACTGTGTTGGAGTTCAAGTTGAGGTCCCGTCGAATTGTGCCCACGAGCTCAGCACCCAATAGTGCAGCACACAGTTCTAGTCTCGGGAGCGACTACTTTCCCGTTGGGGCTACTCGAGATTTTAAGCATAGCAATCGCACAGAAATTTGTTTATTCTTGTACGTTTCGCGAACGTATATTGCTGCGCCATATGCGCGTTCCGATGCATCCACAAATGTGTGCGGGTCCTTTGTGACCGGAACCTTTCCATCGTATATATGTCGGGGAATCTGCATCGAATTTAGGCTCTTCAAATCCTCTCGATAGTCTTTCCAGTCGTTCTGAAGGGATGTGGGTAATTCGTCATCCCACTTGAGTTTGTCTTTCCAGAGTCGCTGCATAAAGATTTTGGCTTTCACAACGACGGGAGCAAATAAGCCTAGGGGATCAAAGATTTGTGCCAGCTCAGAGCAAACGACACGCTTAGTTAGCAGCAGAAGACGATTCAATATCCTAGAAGCAATATCTTTAGGATTATTGTACGCATCAACTAAGATTTCCCATGCGAAGGGGTAATTTTCCTCCCTGAGATCAATGTGACGGATTAGTCTTTCCGCCTCTCCGATTACGCTGGTCTGGAGATACCACATTTTACGTATGGTTGGCATTCTAGTTTCATGTATCAAAGAACTGAGACCACTTGAGTACATCACCGTCAAATTTTGGAATGGAGATGCGTTGCAACTTAATGTTATCGGACACCGTACTATTCACTTGTCTGTCAGTATGTTCCTAACCTCAGCTTCTGTTTGGAGATAGTCAGTGGCGTCATAGCCTGCTTGCTCCGGGTCCTCAAACTCCTCGTATATTTGGAAGTGGACCTCTTGAAGTTTTGCCCATAGCGAGTTTACAATTTCTGCATTACAGGGTTTGTGTTGAATGGCGCGATTTATTGACTCAATCATCGCCTTTTGCCGACGGCACAATGCAACTAGCTTGGCATTTGTGTTTGCTTTGGCATCAACAATTTCTGCAGCAATGGCGGTCTTTAATTCCTTCCTATTGCTGCTAGACTGATCTGCAATACCAGCTTGTTCTTTGAAGTAAGTTCTGGTTTGTTGAACCAAAGCGTGAACTTCTTCGAAGAACTTGTAGTATTGGTGAGACTCCTCTAACTTAGAGTTTTTGATCAAGACATTGTTTGTCTTGAAAATAGTCCACTTTTCCTCTAGGATTGTGGCCTTGGCTTGGTAGTAGCCAGGTTTTGTCTTCCGATCTGCTGGGTCCTTTTTTGTGTTCCTTATAAGCCTTTATATCTCCTGGCTTATTTCTGGCTTTCTAGGACCTCTTCCAGATTTTTTGATTTTTCAATGCTCATTTTGTCTTTTCTCTGATCTCAGAACTATTTGTTTTGTAACTCTTGTCTATTCCTGACCCGTTGGAAGTGTTTTTTATTTGCTCCTTGGTGAGCGGGCTTACGCTTCGATTCGCAACCGTAATTTGGTCAAGGAATAATAGAGCTCTTTTTTTGTGTTGTTGTAGTTTAAGAATCCTTGTGTGGAGTCCTTCGTCGGGGTCACCAAAAAGTTTGTGTATATTGTTTTGTAAGCATTCATTACATAAACTGATTGCTAAAAGGGCGTCGCAACTAGCACTTGTAACTAGGTGGACTACGGAGGGGGAATTCCTTGGCGATGAGTAAAATACTTGGTTTGTTGGTATAAAGTAAAGAGATGATTTTTTATTCATGAAAGTAACAATTTTTATAGGAAAAAATAGCTTAGTTTGCATAAGTGTAATATCAATATAAATTGGGTTATTGTAAACGCAGCAATTGCTTGCCAATGCAGAATTGCATATTGGCAATTTCCGCGTTGACTGACCGCTGTTTTGGTAACTAGTTATATGTGTCTGTTTCTCTGTGATCAGCAGTTTTTGTAGTTAAGACAATAATACGTATGGTGTTGATTTTAATTGGCCTCGTTAAATTATAATTGTCTGTCATATATTGTGTGTGCTGTAACTTAAATGTATATATAAAAACATAGGTCAGTATTTGACATAGTTAAATTGTACTTATTATTGTGTGTCATTTATGTGGGTTGTGACTTAAATGTATACACGCCTTTACATTCTCCCGGCCGTTGAACAGGAGTTCAACCACCATCTTGTTCTATTGTGAATCGTCTTGGTGATGCGGCTGGATCAGGTGTATTGATGACTTCATTCCTGGGAACCGTTGATTGCACAGTCCATAGGCGTTTCTTTCGCATTGCATAGGCACATAGCAATATGATGGAGATAACTAAGGCAGCATACGATGCTATATGATTATGTAGGACTTAACTTGATTGGTTAGGCAACTCTAGATTGTTCAGTGTTGCCAACTTCTGCTGTAATTCGTCCAGATCCTTGTCTTCATGAACCTTGTAGCCTAAGATGTTGATATTTGTCGATAATGAGAGTATTCCGGTGTCTTCTAGCTGTATTGTGGATGGTGTTCCGTTGCATACGGCTTGCAGTTCCATCGCAGAATGTTTTGCAAAGATCCACCTGTTAGGTTGGTGTGTCTTTTCCCAAATCATCTTGGTGGTTCTGTGAGTTGTTTGACACACTGTTGGTGCCTTGTTGTTAAAGAGCTGAAACTCACAACGATTGTTGACATTGAACACAGCTTGGTGCTCAAAACATATGTATTTTTCATTTGGTAGTGTTAGGTAGCGTCGTAGATCATCTTGAGTCAATCCCATGAATTGATCCCTGTGGTTGTTAACTGCTATTATAGGTGTTTTAAGCTCAAACAATCTCAAACTTGTTAAGTCCCACACCGGAATTGGCACGATATTAAACAGCTCTAATTTTGATGTTGATCCTAGCGGTAATATTACTCTGAATATTACCTGAGTGTCGGTAGCTGTTCCTTTTGCTCGCATTATTCTGTATAGCTGAATTACTTTGGATGATGTCACAGGCAGCGTTTGATCTGGTGGCAAATGATCCCGTACTTGATCCAATTGATCCTTTAGTTTATTAGGGGAAATCAATGTTGGGCTGATTGTATGGTGGCGAATTCCTTTCAGAACGTCCACTATTTCTGATTGCATGCGCTGAAGAGTGGCTGACAGAAGTGTTAGTTGAGTTGTCAGTGCCAGGTAATTATCGGTAAGATGTGCGCCTGTGTACCTTCCTCTGCTTTAGCTAAGGATAGCCACTTGTTGTTCAAGTAGTTTGAGCCGTTTGTCCGATGTAGATCTGGTCTTCTTGACCAAGTGATAGTAGAATCAAGTACTGATGTTTGATTTTTCAGTAAGTGCAGTAAAAATGCTTCATTGGTCTTAACCTTTTCTATGATCACGGCTTGGCTCTTTTCGCCAAATATTAATCCTTCCAGTTCCTTCAGCTTGTTGTTTGCTCAACGAAGTTAGTGGCATTGTCACAATGAATTGTTTGACCCTTGCCTCGACGGCTTAAGAAGCGTCGCAAGGCTCCAAAAAAGGCGTCTGTTGTTAGATCACTAACTAGCTCAAGGTGTACCGCCTTGGTGGAGAAGCAACAGAAAACAGCTATGTATGCTTTGTCTGGTCACTTTCCTCGAAGTTTATGATGAGTCCATATTGGTCCGCAGTAGTCTACGCCTGTAGTGAGGAACGGGCGTGTCGGTGTCACTCGTTCGGCAGGCTATTTGCCCATAGTTTGGTTCATTAACTTTGGCTTTGCCTTGTTGCATTTCATACAGTTGTGAATGATGTTTCTTGACATGGTTTTGTCGTTCAGGATCCAATATTGTTGTCTTGCCGTTGCTCGTAAGGCTTGAGCGCCGCAATGCATGTTATCTTCATGCAATTCACGCAATAGCATTTTTACAATTGGATCATTGTAAGGCAATAAAATCTGATGTTTCGCATTATATGGGAGTGGGGCTTGATCCAATCGACCTCCAACTCGCATAAGACCGTCTGCACCTTGTATAGGCGACAGCGATGAAATAGGATTTTTTTTCCACCGTTTTGTAGCGTCGCAACATCTTGAGATCAGCAGTGAATTCAACTTGTTGTACTGACCGCAGCATAAGGTTGCGAGCGTAATCCAATTCTTTGATGCAGAGCGTAGAAGTTGCTTATCTGTATTTTTTGTAACAGAAGCGCAACATGTAAGCCACAATGCGTTGCAACTTGTGGAACGAATGACTGTGTCTGCAAGTGTACAATTCTTCACCTATTGTAGATGGGGCTATTGCCAGGCTTATATGTTTTGTTTTCCTTTCCAGGTTGCTCGGAACGATATTGGATATGGCTGCCCATTTATCTGTAGAGCCATGCAGAAACAGTGGTCCATATAACCATAGATTATGCTCAGATAATCTTTGTGCAGATATTCCTCTGGAAAGAACATCCGCTGCGTTGTTAGCGGATGACACATGGCGCCATAATTTTGGCTCCGGTTGGCCACAAATGTATAGAATGTGGAGGCAGCTGCATTGACTCATGACAGGACGACCGTAGAATTTGATCAAAAGTATCCTGGTACTGTGTTGGAGTTCAAGTTGAGGTCCCGTCGAATTGTGCCCACGAGCTCAGCACCCAATAGTGCAGCACACAGTTCTAGTCTCGGGAGCGACTACTTTCCCGTTGGGGCTACTCGAGATTTTGAGCATAGCAATCGCACAGAAATTTGTTTATTCTTGTACGTTGCGCGAACGTATATTGCTGCGCCATATGCGCGTTCCGATGCATCCACAAATGTGTGCGGGTCCTTTGTGACCGGAACCTTTCCGTCGTATATATGTCGGGGAATCTGTATCGAATTTAGGCTCTTCAAATCCTCTCGATAGTCTTTCCAGTCGTTCTGAAGGGATGTGGGTAATTCGTCATCCCACTTGAGTTTGTCTTTCCAGAGTCGCTGCATAAAGATTTTGGCTTTCACAACGACGGGAGCAAATAAGCCTAGGGGATCAAAGATTTGTGCCAGCTCAGAGCAAACGACACGCTTAGTTAGCAGCAGAAGACGATTCAATATCCTAGAAGCAATATCTTTAGGATTATTGTACGCATCAACTAAGATTTCCCATGCGAAGGGGTAATTTTCCTCCCTGAGATCAATGTGACGGATTAGTCTTTCCGCCTCTCCGATTACGCTGGTCTGGAGATACCACATTTTACGTATGGTTGGCATTCTAGTTTCATGTATCAAAGAACTGAGACCACTTGAGTACATCACCGTCAAATTTTGGAATGGAGATGCGTTGCAACTTAATGTTATCGGACACCGTACTATTCACTTGTCTGTCAGTATGTTCCTAACCTCAGCTTCTGTTTGGAGATAGTCAGTGGCGTCATAGCCTGCTTGCTCCGGGTCCTCAAACTCCTCGTATATTTGGAAGTGGACCTCTTGAAGTTTTGCCCATAGCGAGTTTACAATTTCTGCATTACAGGGTTTGTGTTGAATGGCGCGATTTATTGACTCAATCATCGCCTTTTGCCGACGGCACAATGCAACTAGCTTGGCATTTGTGTTTGCTTTGGCATCAACAATTTCTGCAGCAATGGCGGTCTTTAATTCCTTCCTATTGCTGCTAGACTGATCTGCAATACCAGCTTGTTCTTTGAAGTAAGTTCTGGTTTGTTGAACCAAAGCGTGAACTTCTTCGAAGAACTTGAAGAATTGGTGAGACTCCTCTAACTTAGAGTTTTTGATCAAGACATTGTTTGTCTTGAAAATAGTCCACTTTTCCTCTAGGATTGTGGCCTTGGCTTGGTAGTAGCCAGGTTTTGTCTTCCGATCTGCTGGGTCCTTTTTTGTGATCCTTATAAGCCTTTATATCTCCTGGCTTATTTCTGGCTTTCTAGGACCTCTTCCAGATTTTTAGATTTTTCAATGCTCATTTTGTCTTTTCTCTGATCTCAGAACTATTTGTTTTGTAACTCTTGTCTATTCCTGACCCGTTGGAAGTGTTTTTTATTTGCTCCTTGGTGAGCGGGCTTACGCTTCGATTCGCAACCGTAATTTGGTCAAGGAATAATAGAGCTCTTTTTTTTGTGTTGTTGTAGTTTAAGAATCCTTGTGTGGAGTCCTTCGTCGGGGTCACCAAAAAGTTTGTGTATATTGTTTTGTAAGCATTCATTACATAAACTGATTGCTAAAAGGGCGTCGCAACTAGCACTTGTAACTAGGTGGACTACGGAGGGGGAATTCCTTGGCGATGAGTAAAATACTTGGTTTGTTGGTATAAAGTAAAGAGATGATTTTTATTCATGAAAGTAACAATTTTTATAGGAAAAAATAGCTTAGTTTGCATAAGTGTAATATCAATATAAATTGGGTTATTGTAAACGCAGCAATTGCTTGCCAATGCAGAATTGCATATTGGCAATTTCCGCGTTGACTGACCGCTGTTTTGGTAACTAGTTATATGTGTCTGTTTCTCTGTGATCAGCAGTTTTTGTAGTTAAGACAATAATACGTATGGTGTTGCATTTAATTGGCCTCGTTAAATTATAATTGTCTGTCATATATTGTGTGTGCTGTAACTTAAATGTATATATAAAAACATAGGTCAGTATTTGACATAGTTAAATTGTACTTATTATTGTGTGTCATTTATGTGGGTTGTGACTTAAATGTATACACGCCTTTACATTCTCATGGCCGTTGAACAGGAGTTCAACCACCATCTTGTTCTATTGTGAATCGTCTTGGTGATGCGGCTGGATCAGGTGTATTGATGACTTCATTCCTGGGAACCGTTGATTGCACAGTCCATAGGCGTTTCTTTCGCATTGCATAGGCACATAGCAATATGATGGAGATAACTAAGGCAGCATACGATGCTATATGATTATGTAGGACTTAACTTGATTGGTTAGGCAACTCTAGATTGTTCAGTGTTGCCAACTTCTGCTGTAATTCGTCCAGATCCTTGTCTTCATGAACCTTGTAGCCTAAGATGTTGATATTTGTCGATAATGAGAGTATTCCGGTGTCTTCTAGCTGTATTGTGGATGGTGTTCCGTTGCATACGGCTTGCAGTTCCATCGCAGAATGTTTTGCAAAGATCCACCTGTTAGGTTGGTGTGTCTTTTCCCAAATCATCTTGGTGGTTCTGTGAGTTGTTTGACACACTGTTGGTGCCTTGTTGTTAAAGAGCTGAAACTCACAACGATTGTTGACATTGAACACAGCTTGGTGCTCAAAACATATGTATTTTTCATTTGGTAGTGTTAGGTAGCGTCGTAGATCATCTTGAGTCAATCCCATGAATTGATCCCTGTGGTTGTTAACTGCTATTATAGGTGTTTTAAGCTCAAACAATCTCAAACTTGTTAAGTCCCACACCGGAATTGGCACGATATTAAACAGCTCTAATTTTGATGTTGATCCTAGCGGTAATATTACTCTGAATATTACCTGAGTGTCGGTAGCTGTTCCTTTTGCTCGCATTATTCTGTATAGCTGAATTACTTTGGATGATGTCACAGGCAGCGTTTGATCTGGTGGCAAATGATCCCGTACTTGATCCAATTGATCCTTTAGTTTATTAGGGGAAATCAATGTTGGGCTGATTGTATGGTGGCGAATTCCTTTCAGAACGTCCACTATTTCTGATTGCATGCGCTGAAGAGTGGCTGACAGAAGTGTTAGTTGAGTTGTCAGTGCCAGGTAATTATCGGTAAGATGTGCGCCTGTGTACCTTCCTCTGCTTTAGCTAAGGATAGCCACTTGTTGTTCAAGTAGTTTGAGCCGTTTGTCCGATGTAGATCTGGTCTTCTTGACCAAGTGATAGTAGAATCAAGTACTGATGTTTGATTTTTCAGTAAGTGCAGTAAAAATGCTTCATTGGTCTTAACCTTTTCTATGATCACGGCTTGGCTCTTTTCGCCAAATATTAATCCTTCCAGTTCCTTCAGCTTGTTGTT
>JARNME010000404.1:54123525-54207110 GCA_030179655.1 Scaptomyza flava
TGTTTGGCTTGATTAATTCGCCAAAGTGTGCGTAACTTGGCCTCACTTGACTTATGATAGTGCCAAACGTACTGATACTAATCTCCAAGTTGCGTTCAGTACAACCAGACGATAATGAGAGTATTCCGGTGTCTTCTATCTGTATTGTGGATGGTGCTCCGTTACATACGGCTTGCAGTTCCATTGCAGAATGTGTTGCAAAGATCCACCTGTTAGGTTGGTGTGTCTTTTCCTAAACCATCTTGGATTAACCACTTGAGTATATCACCGTCAAATTTTGGAATGGAGATGCGTGGCAAGTTAATGTTATCGGACAGCGTACTATTTGACTTGTCTGTCAGTACGTTCCTAACCTCAGCTTCTGCTTGGAGATAGTCAGTGGCGTCATAGCCTGCTTCCACCGGGTCCTCAAACTCCTCGTATATTTGGAAGTGGACCTCTTGAAGTTTTGCCCCTAACGAGTTTACAATTTCTGCATTACAGGGCTTGTGTTGAATGGCGCGATTTATTGACTCAATCATCGCCTTTTGCCGACGGCACAATGCAACTAGCTTGGCATTTGTGTTTGCTTTGGCATCAACAATTTCTGCAGCAATGGCGGTCTTTGATTCCTACCTATTGCTGCTAGACTGATCTGCAATATCACCTTGTTCTTTGAAGTAAGTTATGGTTTCTTGAACCAAAGCGTGAACTTCTTTGAAGAACTTGTAGTATTGGTGAGACTCCTCTAACTTAGAGTTTTTTTTGGATTGGTGCCTTGGCTTGGTTGTAGCCAGGTTTTGCCTTCCGATCTGCTGGGTCCTTTTATGTGTTCCTTATAAGCCTTGATATCTCCTGGCTTATTTCTTTCTGATCGTCTAGGACCTCTTCCAGATTCTTTGATTTTTCAATGCTCATTTTGTCTTTTGTTTGACACTTAATGAGTTTGTATACAATCAATTTTTGTTATCTTTGATCTCAGAACTGTTTGTTTTGTAACTCTTGTCTATTCCTGGCCCTTTGGAAGTGTTTTTTATTTGCTCCTTGGTGAGCGGGCTTACGCTTCGATTCGCAACCGTAATTTGGTCAAGGAATAATAGAGCTCTTTTTTTTGTGTTGTTGTAGTTTAAGAATCCTTGTGTGGAGTCCTTCGTCGGGGTCACCAAAAAGTTTGTGTATATTGTTTTGTAAGCATTCATTACACAAACTGATTGCTAAAAGGGCGTCGCAACTAGCACTATGTAACTATGTAACGATGAGTAAAATACTTGGTTTGTTGGTACAAAGTAAAGAGCTGATTTTTTATTCATGAAAGTAACAATATTTATAGGAAAATAGCTTAGTTTGCATAAGTGTAATATTAATATAAATTGGGTTATTGTAAACGCAGCAATTGCTTGCCAATGCAGAATTGCATTTTGCCAATTTCCGCGTTGACTGACCGCTGTTATGGTAACTAGTTATAAGTGTCTGTTTCTCTGTGATCAGCAGTTTTTGTAGTTAAGACAATAATACGTATGGTGTTGATTTTAATTGGCCTCGTTAAATTATAATTGTCTGTCATATATTGTGTGTGCTGTAACTTAAATGTATACATAAAAACATAGGTCAGTATTTGACATAGTTAAATTGTACTTATTATTGTGTGTTATTCATGTGGGTTGTGACTTAAATGTATACACGCCTTAACATTCTCATGGCCGTTGAACAGGTGTTCAACCATCATCTTGTTCTATTGTGAATCGTCTTGGTGATGCGGCTGGATCAGGTTTATTGATGACTTCATTCATGGGAACCGTTGATTGCACAGTCCATAGGCGTTTCTTTCGCATTGCATAGGCACATAACAATATGATGGAGATAGCTAAGGCAGCATACGATGCTATATGATTATGTAGGACTGAACTTGATTGGTTAGGCAACTCTAGATTGTTCAGTGTTGCCAACTTCTGCTGTAATTCGTCCAGATCCTTGTCTTCTTGAACCTTGTAGTCTAAGATGTTGATATTGTCGATAATGAGAGTATTCCGGTGTCTTCTAGCTGTATTGTGGATGGTGTTCCGTTGCATACGGCTTGCAGTTCCATCGCAGAATGTGTTGCAAAGATCCACCTGTTAGGTTGGTGTGTCTTTTCCCAAATCATCTTGGTGGTTCTGTGAGTTGTTTGACACACTGTTGGTGTCTTGTTGTTAAAGAGTTGAAACTCACAACGATTGTTGACATTGAACACAGCTTGGTGCTCAAAACATATGTATTTTTCATTTGGTGTGAGGCAGCGTCGTAGATCATTTTGAGTCAATCCCATGAATTGATCCCTGTGGTTGTTATCTGCTATTATAGGTGCTTTAAGCTCAAACAATCTCAAACTTGTTAAGTCCCACATCGGAATTGGCACGATATTAAACAGCTCTAATTTTGATGTTGATCCTAGCGGTAATATTACTCTGAATATTACCTGAGTGTCGGTAGCTGTTCCTTTTGCTCGCATTATTCTGTATAGCTGAATTACTTTGGATGATGTCACAGGCAGCGTTTGATCTGGTGGCAAATGATCCCGTACTTGATCCAATTGATCCTTTAGTTTATTAGGGGAAATCAATGTTGGGCTGATTGTATGGTGGCGAATTCCTGTCAGAACGTCCACTATTTCTGATTGCATGCGCTGAAGAGTGGCTGACAGAAGTGTTAGTTGAGTTGTCAGTGCCAGGTAATTATCGGTAAGATGTGCGCCTGTGTACCTTCCTCTGCTTTGGCTAAGGATAGCCACTTGTTGTTCAAGTAGTTTGAGCCGTTTGTCCGATGTAGATCTGGTCTTCTTGACAACGTTGATAGTTGTATAGTAAAGTCCGGTGTTAAATAAAGTACTATTAGACTGGCACGTCCGTGCCTTGTGACTTTGGTTTCTTGAATGTCTTCTTTTATTTTGAGTCAAAAGAATTCTTAGCTTAAATACATAATTGGGTTGCTTATGTATAAAGCTCTGTCGCAGCAGAGCGGCCGCTGCCGTTGCAGCGGTCAAGAGAGAGAGAGAGTTGTAGTATATTTATGAAGGTATATGCAAAAGGCAAAGAATGCATATGCATTAAATATACATATATAAGGCAAGCGCTGGCTTAGCTAGTAAGGGCTAAAGTGCTTACGTTGCGGTGGTTGATCAGATTTCAAGTGCGCTGACCGTTTGTGTACTTGCGTTATATTTGTATATATGTAGCAACAAAGTGTTGCTATGTCTGAAGGTTACATACCCTGCAATAGAGTGGGCTTATGACAGATTGTCATGCATAATACATCTCCCTCCTTTTGTAAAATAACGTAACTTAGTGTAGTTATTTTAGTTCCTATGTAGCTATATATTTTTTCTTATTTTTTTATTTTTTTTATTATTTTTTTTATATTATTTTTTTTTAATAATTTTTTTTTTATCATTATTTATTTTTGTGTAAGTAAAAAACAATTTTTTTTTATATGTTTTTTTTTTGTTTTGTTTTTCTTTTTTTTTCATTTTATTTATATATATATATATATATATATATTGGATGAGAATGATTAATTAATAAAAAGTTTTAGCCTATCTTTATGTACTTTTTGTACCTTATCCTTTTTATCCTTTATGAAAATATTTTCTCTATCATCTATTTGTTCTACTGTGTAAGGGCCTAAATATGCTGATTCTAGCTTATGGCCAGTTTCATTTCTTAATAAAACCATATGTCCTACTTTTAATTCAAAATTAATTATATTTTATCGTAGTATTCTTTATTTCTAATTTTATGTTTTTCTAACATAATTCTAGCTCTTTTATAAGCTTGTTCTAGTCTAAATTTACTTTCTCTAGCATAATCTTCTATATTGTACAGTGGATTAATATTATCTATTGTATTAAAATATTGTGGCAAGTTACTTTGCTTACCAAAAACTTATTCATATGGACAATAATTATGTGCCATAGAAGGGGTCGTGTTGAAACAGTGTACGAAATATTTTAGCCACACATCCCAATCAGTTTTGTCGACTGAAATGTATGAACGAATATATTCATTAAAAGTTCTATGACTTCTTTCTACTGTTCCAACTGTCTGGTGGTGGTGTGCTGTAGACGTTATATTGTCTATTTTTAAATATTTGCACAAGTCATTTATAATATAATTTTTATATTCAGTTCCCATGTGCGTAATGAACGTCTTCATTGGCCCGAACTGTAATATAAAAGATGCAAATATAGCTTTAGCAACAGTATTTGCATTTTTATTTGGGATCGGTATGGCAACAAGATATTTTGTTAAATCGCAAATAAGCGTAACTGCATATTCGTTACCATATTCAGATCTTGGTAATGGACCTACTGTGTCAACTGTCGAAAGCACTTATTGGTGTGTCGGTAATTGTTAAATTAGTTTTAGTATGTGTTGTTTTTTTTTTTTTTTACTTTGGCTAAAGTTTTTGTTATGCCCGTGTGTCCTCCTTGTATGGGATTATCATGAAATGTAAACAAAATTGCTTCTTTTTCTGTATCGCTTGATACAATGGTCACCGGCTTGAGTAGCGCTACTCTTAATAATCTCAATGTATTATTGCCCATATTTATGAAATTATCTATTGAAACTTGTTCAAAGATGATTTCATGCGGTGCCACTTTTAGTTGGCGTAAATCATGCATACCGGCTTCCTTTTCGAGCCTTTGGAAAAATTGACCTAAGTCGATAACTTCATTAGTATACAGATCGCTAACATTTATTCTTGCAACGATTTTATTTCCGTGTTTGAAATAACACAGCTTTCCTTTCATATGCAAGGCCACTACTTTTCGTGCATCGTCATTTGTGATGACTTCATATACGTTGGGCTTAGAAGCTTTTTCAAGATTTTGCCTAAGCAAAGGTTCTTGTTCATTTCCTGCGCAGGATTTATTTTGTCTACTTTGTTGCCTGGCAGTGACTTTCAGGACTTTATTTTGTAAATCTTTTAATTCGGATATTGTTATCCGTGATAGGACATCTGCCACGAAATTGTCTTTACCCTTTAGATAATCGACTGTAAAGTCGTATTCTTCTAATTCGAGCCGCATTCGTGTAAGTTTGGAACTGGATTGACCTAGAAATAATAGTTAATGGTCTGTGGTCAGTTTTCACTGTAAAGTGTTTTCCATAAATATATGGACGAAAATGTACTATTGCCCAGTGGATTGCTGCTAATTCTTGTTCTGTTGTGCTTTTATTACTTTCACCCTTTGTAAATGAACGAGATGCGTATGCAACTGGAAGTTGGAGTCCATTATAGTTTTGAGTTAAAACTGCTCCACACGCTTGCTTACTAGCATCCTGGGTATTGTAGTAATGTTGGCTGAATTAGCTTGTCTTTGAGGTATTGGAATGCAGTTTGGCATTCAACTGTCCATTCAAAAGGAACATTCTTTTTACATAATCTTGTTATGTGCCGTGAATATTCGGCGAAATTGTTTATAAATCGTCTATAATAGTTCTAGAATGCAACGAATCGTCTCGCGCTGTCCGCATCATGTGGGACTGGATAGTTTTTAATGACGTCGTATCTTTTGTCGTCTGGCAAGATTCCTTTATCCGTGCATTTGTGACCGAGGAAGGTTACTTCATGCATGAAAAATGAACATTTTTGCGGATGTAATTTAAGGTTGTATTTCCTACATTTGTCAAAAACATCAGTTAGGTTTTTAAACATATGTTTTTCGGAACAACAAATAACTATTAAATCATCCATATAAAGGAAAGCTTGCGAAGAATCAAGGCCAGAGAACGCTATAGTCATCATTCTCTGAAATGAATTCGGCGCTATTTTTAAACCGAATGGTAATCGCGTGAAGCGATATGAGCCATTGCTCGTTGAAAATGAAGTTATATTTCTTGAACTTTCTTCAAGTTCAATTTGATGAAAGCCTGACATTAAGTCAAGGCATGAGAAATATTTTGCTCTACCTAGTTGATCTAATATATCATCAATTCTAGGCAGTGGAAATTTATCGGACAGTAGTTTTTTTTAATTTGACGATAGTCAATTACTAATCACCATTTTTATTTCTGAGCCTAGAAGGGCTTCTTTGGGACAAGTAATAGTGGGCTGTTGTATTCTGACACAGACGGTTCGACAATGTTGTCGCTGATTAATTTTTCAACTTGTTTTTGTATTTCTTCTGTCTGGCTATGCGGGCTTCGATAGTTCTTAATGTACACTGGTTCATTATCTTTTAGTCTCAGTTGTTGTTTATAGAAGTTATTTGTTGTGATTGATTCGGTTTCAAAACCGAATATGTCACTATATTTGGTGCATAAATTGGTTAATTCCGACTTGAATTGTGGGGGGAAGTTTTTTGCTAGCTGAGATATGACAGTTTTTTCTCTATGTTCTTGATTTGCGTGAGCTACATCGTAGCTCGAAAGTGATTCATGTTTTAAATTATTTGTTGTAACTAATTGGTCGGTACTAGTTGTATTTAGTAAACGGACAAACGTATTTTGAGATGTTGCAATTGTGTTTGCAACATATACACCAGGTTGAATTTCCTGATTTGGAATAAATACACCATCTTCTTTTGAAGTTAGCGTGACTTTTCGGACAACTTGAGATCTTGCTGGCAGAAGTATTGAGTTTTTGCCAGAGTCATATGTTATTGGGACATGGATCGGATATTTTAGATTATTGGGTCTAATTATAAACCAATCTTCCGATGGTTTGAAATCTAGTTGACAATTGAATTTTTTTATAATATCAATGCCTATTATTCCATCACATGGTATAGCGAAATCTAAATCAACTATGTGAAAATTGTGTGGAATTATATATTTCCTGTCTGAATCTCTATTGATGCTAGACCTTTGGATTTTAAAATCGCTTTACTTATGCCTTGAATGTTTATTATATTATTAGGCTGGATGTCATGAAAGACATCAGAAGTTTCTTTAAGTATTGAGATGTCTGCACCTGTATCTATTAAAAAGGGAAGTTTTTACCTGTTGACACGTGGTCAAATGAAACAAATATTGAGACTAAAATTTATTGTATGAACTTTAGTGTTTTCTATTGTTGGGTATCTAAAGGTTGCTCGGAGTTTCCCGAATCATCTTGGGTTACTCTGACATTGTTATAACCTCTGTTTGACTTGCCATGGCCTCTAGAGTTTTGGCCTCGAGTGTTGCCTCTGTTATTATTGTAGTATTGTCCTTGACCGCCTCTGTTGTAAGGTAGGCCTCTATAATTACCTCTTCCGCGGTTTCCGCCACGTTGAGAGTAATTTTGGTAGAACAATACAGCGTTGGATTGTCCAGTTGCCTCTGTGCAACTGTTGACAAATTTGGATATCGCATCATTCATGTTATTGAATGTGCCAGCCTGTATGATAAGTTTTACCTTCTCGTTAATACAGTTTTTGGTCATTGCCTTAACTGCTTCGGCTGTACTGTATTTATTGGCCAGTTCCGGCGTTAAACCATCGTTTATATATGCGCCTTCCAAAGCTCTTGGTAACTGCTCAGCCTCTTGTGTATACTGGTTGGCAGTTTTGCTTCGTTGTTGCAAGTTGAGCAATTTGGCTGACAATACTTCTACTGACTCGCCTTTTACTGTGCTTGATAGTTTTGCAATAATTTGAGCGATCGTTTGCTCATTACTTATCAAGTTTCTTGCGTGGCCTCTTAATTTTGTCTTTATAAGTTCTATGGCCGTTGCTTCGTGGTCACCTTTGATTGTGTCTAATAGACTTAAAGCGTCTTTGAAGCTTTGTAGATTTTCTGCTTTGCCATCGTACTCAAATAGAAGAGACGAGGCTGTTTTCAGAAAGTCTACCACTGTTTGGGTCATTTTTATTGGTTTGATTTCTTCTTCAGAATCAGAATCAAAAGCAATGTCAGTTTCTTTGTCTGCCATTCGGTCGTCTAATACGGATGGATCGAATGTTACCGGTACACTTAGTACCGAAGGAAGAAATAGATGTAGGTCGTGTTTTGTGTCCAAGGTAATTAACGCTGATCTTAATTTGTCGATAATTTCCCTTGCTTGTAATTTGTGTAGACTATTTAAGGTGTCATAATTGAAATGAATAAGTTCCCGACATTCGTTGTACGTTTGTACTAGTATTTGGGTATGCTTGATTATAGTTTCAATTCGTATGGGAACTTTCTTATTTAAGCACTTATACGATTTAATGAACTCAACGCGTTTTTGTATTATAAGCTCTCTGAATTCTGTCCATTCCATGAGTTACTAATATTTATCGATGCAGTCGCACCATTAGTTTAGTAACTGGACCCAAGAAGACGTTATCTTCTGTTAGTTCTTTTACCATCACATATGGCAAAGTGGATAGCACTATACCTTTTTCTTTTATACTGCAGTGGTATAGTGGGCTAGTAATTCTATTATACGAGTCCACGTAGGCGTACTCAAAATCAGATATCGAGATTAATTCGTGAAATTGATTTAGTACACAAATTGCTCGTATAATGAACTCTGGGTCTCTTTCGAATGCTTCGGCTATTGCCGCATGCATTTTGAAATACTTATTATGTGATATATTTCTTGTGCATTCAATATGTCTGCGTATATATCAGATAGCTGTCTGGTACCCATTGGCTCCATATATAATATTGCTCATACTTTGTTTGGGAAATCTGGGTCTTTGTTAGGCATACGTTGTAACAGAGTTTTTATTCTGATACTTGAGGTATATCCATCATACAATAATATATATATATATATATATTTATATATATATATATATATATAAATTAAATTTAGTCAAAAATTTTTTTATTAGTATGTATCGTTTTTTTTTTCATTCGATTCTAAATTTTATCTAGATCGTTAGCCTTGCTTTTGTATTTTTTCTTGAGGCACTTATTGTGTAGCTTGAATAATTTAAAGAACGTATTTGCGCTTAGAATAACAACGATAATTATTAACAAAGTATTTGTTATTCCTAAATCTACACTACTTGATTCTACTTTATTTATTACATTAGCAGTGGAATCCACCGTTTTTGTGTCTATGAGACCCATTTTGTTCTTTATATATTGAGGATAAGGTGCTTTGGATTGTGTTTTAAGTCGCTTTGATTTTTCATCAAGAAAGACTAGCTCATCTGCTAGCTTCTTGGAATTTTCCCAAGTCGGGGGCTTGTTGCTATTATATAGCTGCTTACAAATTTCAGCTTTGCGTTTCTTTATACGCAGCTGTATGCCTACACGATTTCTTGTTTTTCTTGATTCGGGCTTACTAGTAGTCTGTGCATTTACCGTAAGTTTTCTCGCCCTGTACTCGTCGAGAGTGATGCGTATAGACATTTGCGACACACAAAACCAATAAAACACCTTACTCACTCAGAACTATTCAATCGATCGATGTCCAATTCCAGCCAGGTTGTATTGCTGTATGTTTAGAGTTGATGTAGATGTTTAAAGTTGATGTTCTTCTTCGATGTCCTGGGTCGAAAGGACCCACGTCACGGTCGCCATATAGTAAAGTCCGGTGTTAAATAAAGTACTATTAGACTGGCACGTCCGTGCCTTGCGACTTTGGTTTCTTGAATGTCTTCTTTTATTTTGAGTCAAAAGAATTCTTAGCCTAAATACATAATTGGGTTGCTTATGTATAAAGCTCTGTCGCAGCAGAGCGGCCGCTGCCGTTGCAGCGGTCAAGAGAGAGAGAGAGAGTTGTAGTATATTTATGAATGTATATGCAAAAGGCAAAGAATGCATATGCATTAAATATACATATATAAGGCAAGCGCTGGCTTAGCTAGTAAGGGCTAAAGTGCTTACGTTGCGGATCCCACACTTCGTGGTGGTTGATCAGATTTCAAGTGCACTGACCGTTTGTGTACTTGCGTTATATTTGTATATACGTAGCAACAAAGTGTTGCTATGTCTGAAGGTTACATACCCTGCAATATAGTGGGCTTATGACAGATTGTCATGCATACTACAGTTGAATCAAGTACTGATGTTTGATTTTTCAGTAAGTGCAGTAAAAATGCTTGATTGGTTTTAACCTTTTCTATGATCACGGCTTGGCTCTTTTCGCCAAATATTGATCCTTCCAGTTCCTTCAGCTTGTTGTTTGCTCAACGAACTTAGTGGCATTGCCACAATGAATTGTTTGACCCTTGCCTCGACGGCTTAAGAAGCGTCGTAAGGCTCCCAAAAAGGCGTCTGTTGTTAGATCACCAGCTAGCTCAGAGAAGCAACAGAAAACAGCTATGTATGCTTTGTCTGGTCGCTTTCCTCGAAGTTTATGTTGAATCCATATTGTTCCGCAGTAGTCTACGCCTGTAGTGAGGAACGGGCGTGTCGGTGGCACTCGTTCGGCAGGCTATTTGCCTTTAATTTGGTTCATTAACTTTTGCTTTGCCTTGTTGCATTTCACGCAGCTGTGAATGATGTTTCTTGACATGGTTTTGTCGTTCAGGATCCAATATTGTTGTCTTGCCGTTGCTCGTAAAGCTTGAGAGCCGCAAATCATGTTATCTTCATGCAATTCACGCAATAGAATTTTTACAATTGGATCATTGTAAGGCAATAAAGTCTGATGTTTCGCGTTATATGGGAGTGGGGCTTGATCCAATCGACCTCCAACTCGCATAAGACCGTCTGTACCTGGTATAGGCGACAGCGATGAAATAGGACTTTTTTTGTCCACCGTATTGTAGCGTCACAACATCTTGAGATCAGCAGTGAATTCAACCTGTTGTACTGTCCGCAGAATTAGGTTGCGAGCGTAATCCAATTCTTTGATGCAGAGCGTAGAAGTTGCTGATCTGTATTTTTTGTAACAGAAGCGCAACATGTAAGCCACAATGTGTTGCAACTTGTGGAACGAATGACTGTGTCTGCAAGTGTACAATTCTTCACCTATTGTAGATGGGGCTATTGCCAGGCTTATATGTTTTGTTTTCCTTTCCAGGTTGCTCGGAATGATATTGGATATGGTTGCCCATTTATCTGTAGAGCCATGCATAAACAGTGGTCCATATAACCATAGATTATGCTCAGATTATCTTTGTGCAGATATTCCTCTAGAAAGAACATCCGCTGCGTTGTTAGCGGATGACACATGGCGCCATTGATTTTGGACGACCGTAGAATTTGATCAAAAGTATCCTGGTACTGTGTTGGAGTTCAAGTTGAGGTCCCGTCGAATTGTGCCCGCGAGCTCAGCACCCAATAGTGCAGCACACAGTTCTAGTCGCGGGAGTGACTACTTTCCCGTTGGGGCTACTCGAGATTTTGAGCATAGCAATCGCACAGAAATTTGTTTATTCTTGTACGTTGCGCGAACGTATATTGCTGCGCCATATGCGCGTTCAGATGCATCCTCAAATGTGTGCAGTTCCTTTGTGACCGGAACCTTTCCATCGTATATATGTCGGGGAATCTGCATCGAATTTAGGCTCTTCAAATCCTCTCGATAGTCTTTCCAGTCGTTCTGAAGGGATGTGGGTAATTCGTCATCCCACTTGAGTTTGTCTTTCCAGAGTTTTTGGCTTTCACAACGACAGTAGCGAATAAGCCTAGGGGATCAAAGATTTGTGCCAGCTCAGAGCAAACGACACGCTTAGTTAGCAGCAGAAGACGATTCAATATCCTAGAAGCAATATCTCTAGGATTATTGTACGCATCAACTAAGATTTCCCATGCGAAGGGGTAATTTTCCTCCCTGAGATCAATGTGACGGATTAGTCTTTCCGCCTCTCCGATTACGCTGGTCAAATTTTGGAATGGAGATGCGTGGCAAGTTAATGTTATCGGACACCGTTCTATTTGACTTGTCTGTCAGTATATTCCTAACCTCAGCTTCTGTTTGGAGATAGTCAGTGGCGTCATAGCCTGGTACCAACGGACTTTGTGAGATGGTTCTGAGGTGGGCTAGCTGAAGCTGAAGGACGGGTCGCAGGTTGCGGATAGCGCAAGGCCTCCATTGGAAGTGAGCTGCGAATAGCGACTTGTCGTAATAAGCAGTCCCAGACAACAGCGGGTACCACACCGTTAGTGGGACCGACAAGGCGCTTGTCTGACCGTCTTTTAAACATAGTCTCACACACACCCAATTCCTACACAAGATCCTACCCATTTCCTATCCCCCACATCTCACACGAGCAGTGGTGACGTCCTTAGGCAAGGGTGCCTCTTCACTCCCCTAAGCCAGGGTGTTACGTGGTCCGTGCCCATTGGTTGGTTTGCAGTCAGGGGCTACCGACTGTAATAGAACGGAGCCTCACCGATACCTGGCCGCCTCGGTGAGTATACCTGGCCCCGGCGTGTTAATGGGGGCTATGACACGCTGGTACTAATTTCCCCCATACTCGTTGGACCTAATATATGGATAACAGCAAACTTTTAAATGATAGTGGGGCTTAACCGCTACACAGCTATCAGAGCGGGTGGAAGAGGCGGCTCAGGACTTGGGTGGCAAGCTGACACCGCGCGGGGGCCAGGCCCCCCACTCGAGGAGTGTTGCCAAGCCAAAGGGCTCGTCCCCGAAGCAAAGCACCTCCAGAAGTGCAGAGGCTTTCAAGCCGCGAGTGGTGGACAGTAGGGACACCAAACGGACGAACGTAGGGGGTGGGAGCGCAGTGCCCGGCACTGCCCCAGTGGTTGTCCCGCACACAAGCAATGTCGGCGGGAAAGACACTGCAACACCCTCTTCTGGTCCACAGAAGAGGAAGCAGATGCCGCCCATCCCGGCACCAGGCCAACCCGGTGGGGCTGGTGACCAGCTTAGGCATGGCCTAAGCGGAGCCGGCCGCAAATAGTATTTTCGGTACCTGGGTCGTGGCTTGAAGCCGGAGGAGGCGAGCAGGAGAGCGCTGGAGCATCGGGCCCCGACCGTGTCTCCAGGCGAGTGGAAGGAAGAGGAAGCTGGCGTGGGGAAGAAGCGGCAATGGCAGCAAACATCGCCTCCTGAGGCCCCTACTGACGCCAATAAGAAACCAAAGCGCAAGGGCAACGCGGCTCCTGAGGGCTCTGGAACCTCGAGGGACACGAAGCATCCGAAGGCAGCCTCGTACGCCAGCGTAGCCAAGGGCACAGTCTTGGCTATAATGGCGAGCGAGCACCCGAAGAGGCTTCTGTCCAAACAGGAGCTGACTGCGGTGGAACTGGCCCTCGTCGAGGAGATGAGGAAGGGCCGGACCGCAAGCCTGAATTTTATCGGCATCCACTGGTGGAATGTATGGATGATGAGACCAAGAAGTGGCTAGAGCTTAAGGTCCCTAGCATCAGCTCTGCGGTGGGCATGCAGCTCTGCACCTGCCCAAAGGACGAGATTCCGTTGCCCAACATCGTGACCGTCTTTTTGCCACGGACGGCTGGCAGGCCGGTGGTAAAGTCCTTTGGGTTGCTCACGGAGCAGAACAGAGGGCTCAGCACTGATACCTGGACGCTAGGCGTGGAGGATGACGCACTTGTTCTCCTAAAGAACCGGGGCATGCTGTTGAGCTTCCGCTTTGGGCAGCTCAAATGCAAGCTTCATGGGAAGAAGGAGGAAGCGGCGGCGGCTGATGCGGAGGCGAAAGCTGACGATGTGCCTGGCACTTCAGCAGCCTCAGCCGAAGCGACGTATGAGTGTCCGCCAGATGCGGAAGCAGAGGCGTTGGCGGTAATGGAGGCCAAGCTAGACTCGGTGTCCCTCCAGGGTCTGGACCTGTCCAGACTCAACGTCCGCGGAGATGGTGACATCACCAGTGAGGATGGGCCATCCGATGATGAGCGGACACCCACCGGGGCGCAGTCAGAGGCATATCTGACGCTCGCGGAGGGTGAAGAAGAGCTCTAGGGATGGAGACCACCAGCGTTGCACAGATTAACCTGCATCATGCGAGGGCAGCTTCGGCTGTCATCGGCAGGTTGGTCACCAGGCTGGACCTGGGGCTGGTGCTCATCCAGGAGCCATGGGTCGTCAGAGGCAGGATCTGCGGCCTTAACCACGTAAGTGCAAGAGTAATTGCGGATGTAAGAGAGGCATCGCCAAGAGCTTGTATCTTGGTACGGAAGAATACTAACTTTCTATGTCTTTCAAACTTTCTCACCAAAGATTTAGTAGCAGTGCGGATCACTGGAGAGCGTGGAAGTATCGTGGTGGCGTCGGCGTACTTCCCGGGAGATGAGGCGGAGGCTCCTCCATTAGAGGTTCAGGCTCTAGTGGACTACTGCAGCAGCAAGAAGCTGCCACTGCTGCTGGGGTGCGATGCCAACGCAAATAGCATTACGAGGGGCAGGACAGATACAAACAGCAGAGGTGAGTGTTTACTTGATTTTCTGAACCAACGTTTGTAACCCAAATTAGGGCCGAGGTGTTAGATATCACCTTTGGCAATGACGGAGGCTCCAGGTTGGTTCGCAACTGGAGAGTTTCTACTGAACCATCGTTGTCGGACCATAGGATTATCCTATTCGACATTTGTAGTAACCTAAGTTATAGTAGGTTAGGTTAGGTTAGAGCGGTAGTGGGCAGGTGAGAGACCCTTCCACTCACTTAGGCCAATTGTTGGCCCATTGTGATGCCGCGGTGGACTGCGTCCACAACTCCGTCTACCCGAGATTAGGGTGTGTGATACTATTTGAGAGGGCGTGGTTCCAGCCCGAAGCATGAATAAAGGAGAGAATACTCTTGGGGGTGGTGTTCGCTATCTCTGAGAGGTCTGTTAGGAAATAGGAACCGAGAAAGCGATTTCTATTTTTGCAGAGTGCAGGACAGCTGCAGAAAAGATGGGAAATAGTTTCCTCCTCTTCCTCGTCCCGACAGCTTCTGCAGAAATCGTTAGAAGGGGCTAGTAGTCTCGCTGCATGAGATCCCACTAGCCAGTGCCCCGTAACAGCCCTCACTACGGAGGCACAACCTGATCTATTTAGGTGGATTAGGCTTGAAGAGCGCTTTTTACAGCGCGTTGGCCATGTCTGTCTGGCTATATTGCATCTACCGGTGGTGTGTTGCCACCTTTTATTTGCTTCGCGTTCGAAATGCTCGCGAATCTTAAGTTTACAGCTGGCCATGGGCATGCCCAAACCCTCCTTATCCGAGAGGAGGGGCATGGTAGTACCATGTCTTGCCAGCTCATCCGCCCTACAATTGCCTAAGTTTTAGTAAGGACATCAGAAATCCTCGACAGACTGATTGGCAACAATATCGGTCCTGTCTGGGGTTAAATCTGAGCAGATTAAACTACAGTAAAAGAGCTTCCTCACAGAAAGAGATTGAGCAGCTATCTATATCTACGTGGGCAAGACTATCTTGGATGATTATTATTCAAGCTGTCCTATTAAGAGCATTAAATCCAGCAGGGATAATCCATGGTGGACTAAGAAGCTAGGACTACTTCGAGTGGAGGTCAGGAAACTGTTTAACGCAGCTAAAAAGAGTAATGACAAATGGGATTATTTTACCAGGAAGCTTGAGTATAACAAGGAGATACGCAATAACAAACGGGATAATTTCAGGAAGTTTGGTTCCACTCTAGAGCAGGCCACGCCCGCTGCAAGGGTGTTCAAAGCCATCTCAAAAGGGAAAAAGCTCTCGGAACTTTGCATTAAGAGACAGGATGGGACTTTCACGGACAATGAGGTAGAGAAGGCTGAACTTCTCTTAAAAACTCATTTCCCGCTTTGTAGGACCATTTCAGATAGTGATAGCAGCTACGTACAGACCTCTGAGAGGAGACCCGAGTGGAGATTAGCTACAGAAATTGTAACTGAACATAGGATCAGGTGGGCCATCGGATCACTCAGTCCCTATAAGGCCCCGGGGGTGGATGGCATCCTTCCCATCCTCTTACAGAAGGGTATAGACCCTCTCCTAGTATTTCTAATCAGAATCTTCCGTGGGAGCATTGCCCTGGGGTACATACCTAGGGAGTGGAGGACGGCGAGTGTGATTTTCATCCCGAAGGCAGGAAAGAAAGACCCGTTCCTTCCCAAATCCTTCAGGCCAATCAGGCTTACCTCATTCCTGCTAAAAACCCTCGAAAAGATAGTAGACAATCACATTAGATCTGTGCACCTAGTGGCCAAGCCACTTCATGCACATCAGCATGCGTATAGGGCAGGGATGTCAACGGAATCAGCTCTGCTTGACCTAGTGAACACTCTCCAGAAGTCTGTGAAAGCAAAAGAGGTCGCACTCTGCGCCTTTATGGACATAGAAGGTGCTTTTGACAACACGGCGCATGACGTGGTGGTCAGAGCTCTTGAGAGTAGAGGAGTTGAATCAGGACTCACGTCCTGGTTAGGCAAACTCCTGGACTCTCGCATAGCAGGAGTAACCGTCAGCAACTCGACGATTAGAGCACAAACCACCAGAGGCTGTCCTCAAGGAGGTGTCCTATCACCTCTCCTTTGGAGTCTGGTGGTAGATGATCTCTTAGCTTAGCTGACGGATAATGGCTTTCGATGTCTAGGCTATGCCGATGACATAACCATAATCTGCAAGGGGAATTTTGAGAGCACATTATGTGATAGAGTCACCCTGGGCCTTCGACTAAGCCTGGACTGGTGTAGGGACGTGGGGCTGAACATCAACCCAGCAAAGACCACGATTGTCGCCTTCACAAAACGGTACAAGCTTAAGTCTATGAGACCCATAGTCATTAGAGGTACAATTATACCAGTGTCCACGGAGGTCAAATATCTGGGGGTTATACTAGATAAAAGACTCCTGTGGAAACAGCAGGTGGAGCACGCTGTTCGGAAGGGCACTTTAGTCCTGATGAGCTGCAGAACTCTTGCGGGGAAAAACTGGGGCTTTTCACCTAAGATTCTGATGTGGATGTATGCTGCTATGGTGAGGCCCATGGTGTGCTACGGAGCAGTGGTCTTGGCTGAACGCATGGACCGGGAAGGTGCGAGAAAGCAACTGGGTAAACTCCAGAGGCTTGCATGCTCGTGCATTTCGGGCGCAATGCGCACCTGCCCCTCCACGGCTCTAGACGTTCTACTAGGGCTTCCACCGCTGCATATATACATGAAACACAACGCAAGCAGAAGTCATATGAGGATAACGGGGGCATTAGCAACCGGATCGGCTGCAGGAGCCACAGGCTCACTGTTAGAATACCCACAGGATGCGCAGATGGCGCAATTCAGCATCAGTAAGCTCTTTAACATAGAGCTTAGCAATAAGGCAGAATGGACAACCTGTCAACTACCTATAATGTGAAAACACATGCTATTAGGTGGTACACTGACGGTTCGCTTACAGAGGAGGGGGCGGGTGCCGGAGTCTGCGGACCTCGACTCAATAACCATGAACCCCTTGGCAAGTTCGCCAGTATCTTCCAAGCGGAAATACACGCGATAGAGAGATGTGCCGCTTTCAACATCGACAGAGCGTACGATCGCAGAGACATAGCCATCTTTTCAGACAGTCAGGCAGCTATAAAAGCATTAGGTGCTTATAAAATAGCTTCCAGGCTGGTTTGGCAATGTATAGAGACATTAAACAGGTTGGGGACTAATAATAGAGTCACCATCTATTGGGTCCTTGGGCACGCGGGAATCCCGGGTAATGAGGTAGCGGACCAAATGGCCAGGAAGGGGGCAAGCACTCCTTTCTGCGGGCCGAAACCCTTCTGTGGGCTGGGCCCTGGGGTCATCGAGCAGAGCAGCCGCTCTGACCTTTGGTCCGATAGTGCGAACTTCTGGTTGTGTTCGCAGGGGGCGAGACAGAGTAAAAGGCTTTTAGGCAACTACAACAAGACCAGGACTGAGGACTGTCTGAAGCTGAGCAAGGTTTCTCTTCGGATTGTCACAGGCTTCTTGGCAGGACACTGCAGATTGCGTAGGCATTTACATAGGATACGCATAGGGAACGAGGCTACATAAAGGCTCTGTCTGGAGGGGGACGAAACTCCAGAACACCTACTAGAGGAGTGCCCTGCCATAGGTCGGCTAAGATTATCTCAGCTCGGGCGGGTCACACTAAACACTGAGGAGATGAGGGCTCTCCTTCCAGGCGACATCATCGCGTTTCTGCGATCTATTGCACTGTACGGGGAGCTGTAGCTCATACACTAGCTCATAATAATAATAATAGCCTGCTTCCTCCGGGTCCTCAAACTCCTCGTATATTTGGAAGTGGACTTCTTGAAGTTTTGCCCATAACGAGTTTACAATTTCTGCATTACAGGGTTTGTGTTGAATGGCGCGATTTATTGACTCAATCATCGCCTTTTGCCTACGGCACAATGCAACTAGCTTGGCATTTGTGTTTGCTTCGGCATCAACAATTTCTGCAGCAATGGCGGTCTTTGATTCCTTCCTATTGCTGCTAGACTGATTTGCAATACCAGCTTGTTCTTTGAAGTAAGTTCTGGTTTGTTGAACCAAAGCGTGAACTTTTTCGAAGAACTTGAAGTATTGGTGAGACTCCTCTTACTTAGAGTTTTTGATCAAGACATTGTTTGCCTTAAAAATAGTCCACTTTTCCTCTAGGATTGTGGACTTGGCTTGGTAGTAGCCAGGTTTTGCCTTCCGATCTGCTGGGTCCTTTTTTGTGATCCTTATAAGCCTTGATATCTCCTGGCTTATTTCTGGCTTTCTAGGACCTCTTCCAGATATTTTGATTTTTCAATGCTAATTTTGTCTTTTGTTTGACACTTAATGAGTGTGTATACAATCAATTTTTGTTATTTTTGATCTCAGAACTGTTTGTTTTGTAACTCTTGTCTATTCCTTACCCGTTGGAAGTGTTTTTTATTTGCTCCTTGGTGAGCGGGCTTACGCTTCGATTCGCAACCGTAATTTGGTCAAGGAATAATAGAGTTCTTTTTTCTTTTGTGTTGCTGTAGTTGAAGAATCCTTGTGTGGAGTCCTTCGTCGGGGTCACCAAAAAGTTTGCGTATATTGTTTTGTAAGCATTCATTACACAAACTGATTGCTAAAAGGGCGTCGCAACTAGCACTTGTAACTAGGTAGACTACGTAGGGGGAATTCCTTGGCGATGAGTAAAATACGTGGTTTATTGGTACAAAGTAAAGAGCTGATTTTTTATTCATGAAAGTAACAATATTTATAGGAAAAAATAGCTTAGTTTGCATAAGTGTAATATCAATATAAATTGGGTTATTGTAAACGCAGCAATTGCTTGCCAATGCAGAATTGCATATGCAGAATGTTTTGGTAACTGGTTATATGTGTCTGTTTCTCTGTGATAAGCAGTTTTTGTAGTTAAGACAATAATACGTATGGTGTTGATTTTAATTGGCCTCGTTAAATTATAATTGTCTGTCATATATTGTGTGTGCTGTAACTTAAATGTATATATCAAAACATAGGTCAGTATTTGACATAGTTAAATTGTACTCATTATTGTGTGTCATTTATGTGGGCTGTGACTTAAATGTATACACGCCTTAACATTCTCCCCGCCGTTGAACAGGTGTTCAACCATCATATTGCTCTATTGTGAATCGTCTTGGTGATGCGGCTGGATCTGGTGTATCGCTGACTTCATTCCTGGGAACCGTTGATTGCACAGTCCATAGGCGTTTCTTTCGCATTGCATAGGCACATAACAATATGATGGAGATAGCTAAGGCAGCATACGATGCTATATGATTATGTAGGACTGAACTTGATTGGTTAGGCAACTCTAGATTATTCAGTGTTGCCAACTTCTGCTGTAATTCGTCCAGATCCTTGTCTTCTTGAACCTTGTAGTCTGAGATGTTGGTATTTGTCGCAGGTACATGGGTGATGTTTGGCTTGATTAATTCGCCAAAGTGTGCGTAACTTGGCCTCACTTGACTTATGATAGTGCCAAACGTACTGATGCTAATCTCCAAGTTGCGTTCAGTACAACCAGACGATAATGAGAGTATTCCGGTGTCTTCTAGCTGTATTGTGGATGGTGCTCCTTTGCATACGGCTTGCAGTTCCATTGCAGAATGTTTTGCAAAGATCCACCTGTTAGGTTGGTGTGTCTTTTCCTAAACCATCTTGGTGGTTCTGTGAGTTGTTTGGCACACTGTTGGTGTCTTGTTGTTAAAGAGCTGAAACTCACAACGATTGTTGACATTGAACACAGCTTGGTGGTCAAAACATGTGTATTCTTCATTTGGTAGTGTGAGGCAGCGTCGTAGAACATCTTGAGTCAATCCCATGAATTGATCCCTGTGGTTGTTAACTGCTATTATAGGTGTTTAAAGCTCAAACAATCTCAAACTTGTTGAGTCCCACACCGGAAGTAGCACGATATTAAACAGCTCTAATTTTGATGTTGATACTAGCGGTAATATAACTCTGAATTTTATCTGAGTGTCGGTAGCTGTTCCTTCTGCTCGCATTATTCTGTATAGTTGAATTACGTTGGATGATGTCACAGGCAGCGTTTGATCTGGTGGCAAATAATCCCGTATTTGATCCAATTGATCCTTTAGTTGATTAGGGGAAATCAATGTTGGGCTGATTGTATGGTGGCGAACTCCTGTCAGAACGTCCACTATTTCTGATTGCATGCGCTGAAGAGTGGCTGACAGAAGTTTTAGTTGAGTTGTCAGTGCCAGGTAATTCTCGGTAAGATGTGCGCCTGTGTACCTTCCTCTACTTTGGCAAAGGATAGCCACTTGTTGTTCAAGTAGTTTGAGCCGTTTGTCCGATGTAGATCTGGTCTTCTTGACAACGTTGATAATTGAATCAAGTACTGATGCTTGATTTTTCAGTAAGTGCAGTAGAATGCTTCATTGGCTTTAACCTCTTCTATGACTTTGGTCATTTTATTGGCGTAGTCCGAGTCTAAAACTCCAAATAGACTGTTTGCAATGTTGCCAACTGCATAAAATGGTGATCTGTGATTTCGTGTGTGTTGCAAGAGTGCTTTTGCCATTTGTAATTCAACGAATAGGTGCCGAAAATGCTGTGATATGGAATCACATATGTGCACATTATTTAGTTCTGGGCATATGTATTTGAACTCCTTTATTCCCCAATCGAATGTCTTCATATCGCGCCAGTAAGGTTCTAATTCGTAGTATATAATCATGGTCCAGTCGGAAATTGCTCTCTTTGTTGTTCCAATTTTTTCATAAAATATTCCAGGCTTTGTGTCGAACCTTTCCAAGGACATCGACTGTGTCAGCACCAAGGGCAACATGAGAAGAAGAATTAGAATGGATGATGTGATTGTTGGCGACATAAGTCGTTTCCGCTGTACGCTGTACAACCACCCTGACATAATTGTCTTGTCCTGGGTATGTTTTGACAATGCGTCCCATTGGCCAACTCATCACAGATATGTTGTATTCCTTGACTAACACCAGCACGCCTTCCTTTATGTTGGAATTGACGTATTTCCACTGGTGCCTGGTGCAGTTCTTGCAAGTATTCTTCCGACCATTGCTTCCAAAATCCTTGCTTTAGTCTGGATACTAACTCCCAGCGCGTTAACAAGGATTTTTCATTGCGGTCCGTGTTTACATCAGGGGGAGCAGTCAACGTTTCCCCAATCAAAAAGTGTGCTGGAGTGAGGGCGGTTGTGTCCGTTGGATAATTTGTCATGGTTGTGATAGGGCGAGAGTTGAGGGTTGCTTTAATTTCGATAATCACCGTGTTTAATTCTTCAAATGTTAGAGATGCGGTATTGGTTGTGGTAACCAAAAGTTTTTTTTGCAGACTTGACCGCAGCCTCCCATAACCCTCAAAACGATGGCGCTCGTGGTGGAATAAATTTGAAGGCAACTTGATTTTTGTTGCACTGATTGATGATCTTGGCTTGGCTCTGTTTGCCAAATATTGATCCTTTCAGTTCCTTCAGCTCAACGAAGTTAGTGGCATTGTCACAATGAATTGTTTGACCCTTGCCTCGACGGCTTAAGAAGCGTCGTAAGGCTCCCAAGAAGGCGTCTGTTGTTAGATCACTAACTAGCTCAAGGTGTACCGCCTTGGTGGAGAAGCAACAGAAAACAGCTATGTATGCTTTGTCTGGTCACTTTCCTCGAAGTTTATGATGAGTCCATATTGGTCCGCAGTAGTCTACGCCTGTAGTGAGGAACGGGCGTGTCGGTGTCACTCGTTCGGCAGGCTATTTGCCTTTAATTTGGTTCATTAACTTTTGCTTAACCTTGTTGCATTTCACACAGTTGTGAATGATGTTTCTTGACATGGTTTTGTCGTTCAGGATCCAATATTGTTGTCTTGCCGTTGCTCGTAAGGCTTGAGCACCGCAATGCATGTTATCTTCATGCAATTCACGCAATAGCATTTTTACAATTGGATCATTGTAAGGCAATCAAATCTGATGTTTCGCATTATATGGGAGTGGGGCTTGATCCAATCGACCTCCAACTCGCATAAGACCGTCTGCACCTTGTATAGGCGACAGCGATGAAATAGGATTTTTTTTGTCCACCGTATTGTAGCGTCGCAACATCTTGAGATCAGCAGTGAATTCAACCTGTTGTACTGACCGCAGCATAAGGTTGCGAGCGTAATCCAATTCTTTGATGCAGAGCGTAGAAGTTGCTTATCTGTATTTTTTGTAACAGAAGCGCAACATGTAAGCCACAATGCGTTGCAACTTGTGGAACGAATGACTGTGTCTGCAAGTGTACAATTCTTCACCTATTGTAGATGGGGCTATTGCCAGGCATATATGTTTTGTTTTCCTTTCCAGGTTGCTCGGAATGATATTGGATTTGATTGCCCATTTATCTGTAGAGCCATGCAGAAACAGTGGTCCATATAACCATAGATTATGCTCAGATAATCTTTGTGCAGATATTCCTCTAGAAAGAACATCCGCTGCGTTGTTAGCCGACGATACATGGCGCCATTGATTTTGGCTCGTCAATGCTTGGATCTTAGCTATCCGGTTGGCCACAAATGTATGGAATGTGGAGGCAGCTGCATTGATCTATGACAGGACGACCGTAGAATCTGACCAAAAGTATCCTGGTACTGTGTTGGAGTTCAAGTTAAGGTCCCGTCGAATTGTGCCCGCGAGCTCAGCATCCAATAGTGCAGCACAAAGTTCTAGTCGCGGGAGTGACTGCTTTGCCGTTAGGGCTACTCGAGATTTTGAGCATAGCAATCGCACAGAAATTTGTTTATTCTTGTACGTTGCGCGTTCCGATGCATCCACAAATGTGTGCAGTTCCTTTGTGACCGGAACCTTTCTGTCGTATTTAAGTCGGGGAATCTGGATCGAATTAAGGCTCTTCAAATCCTCTCGATAGTCCTTCCAGTCGTTCTGAAGGGATGTGGGTAATTCGTCATCCCATTCGAGTTTGTCTTCCCAGAGTCGCTGCATAAAGATTTTGGCTTTCACAACGACGGGAGCGAATAAACCTAGGGGATCGAAGATTTGTGCCAGCTCAGAGCAAACGACACGCTTAGTTATTTTAAGCTGTGCTGCTCTGAGCGCGGCCACAAAGTCTCCTTTGGGCATCAAAATAAGACCCAATGTCTTGATCCTGTAACTGTCCACTGTGTCCTCGAAGTTTACTTCGCTTGCAATGTCGTCCTTATGAATCCCTTGCAACAGTTGCTCGTTGTTCGAGCACCATTTTCGTAAGTTTAATCCATAGGGACGCAGGATCTTTAGCAACTCTTCTCGAATTTGGACCGCTTCTTGGACTGAGTCTGCACCTGTGAGGCAGTCGTCTACGTAGAAGTCATTTACTAATGCAGTGGCTCCAACTGGTGATTTGTCCATATGTGTTGCGCCCAAGTGATTCAGACACTTTGTTGCCAAAAATGAATCTGAGGCCATGCCGTATGTAACTGTTTTGTGTCTATAGTACCTTAACTGCTCCTTGGGATTGTTTCTCCAAACAATCATCTGGTGAAATTGGTTCTCTGGATTGATCCGAATCTGGCGGTTCAATGTCGCAGTGAACACATATTTGTGTGTTCTGAATCTTAGCAAGATCGACATTTTGCACCGTGGTTCCTACATGCAATATGTCGTTAAGTGACTTTTCTGTCGACGTCTTGCAGGATGCATCAAAAACTACTCCTAGCTTTGTAGTGCTGCTATCTGGTTTTTGCACACAATGATGAGGGATGAAGTAATGACTTCTGGGAATCCGTTGTGGTGACACTTCTTTCATGTGTCCTAGATCCTCATATTCTGACATGAACGCTGAGTATTGCTTCCAAGTATCTGCAGAAGATCTGCGCTCCAAAACTAAAAATCGTTTTGTCGCAATCTCCATGGAATCTCCCAGGGCTGAATAGTGTTCAGAAAATGAAATCTTCACAATGAGTCGGCCGTCCACTGCTAACTGCAAATTCTCCAATCTCAACAGGTGTTCGATGCCTCTTAATGGTTCTGTGAGTTGTTTGAAACACTGTTGGTGTCTTGTTGTTAAAGAGCTGAAACTCACAACGATTGTTGACATTGAACACAGCTTGGTGGTCAAAACATATGTATTCTTCATTTGTTAGTGTGAGGCAGTGTCGTAGATCATATAGAGTCAATCCCATGAATTGATCCCTGTGGTTGTTAACTGCTATTATAGGTGTTTTAAGCTCAAATGCTCTCCAACTTTTTGAGTCCCACACCGGAATTGGCACGATATTAAACAGCTCTAATTTTGATGTTGATACTAGCGGTAATATTACTCTGAATATTACCTGAGTGTCGGTAGCTGTTCCTTTTGCTCGCATTACTCTGTATAGTTGAATTACGTTGGATGATGTCACAGGCAGCGTTTGATCTGGTGGCAAATGATCCCGTATTTGATCCAATTGATCCTTTAGTTGATTAGGGGAAATCAATGTTGGGCTGATTGTATGGTGGCGAATTCCTGTCAGAATGTCCACTATTTCTGATTGCATGCGCTGAAGAGTGGATGACAACTGTTAGTTGAGTTGTAAGTGCCAGGTAATTCTCGGTAAGATGTGCGCCTGTGTACCTTCCTCTACTTTGGCAAAGGATAGCCACTTGTTGTTCAAGTAGTTTGAGCCGTTTGTCCGATGTAGATCTGGTCTTCTTGACCAAGTGATAGTTGAATCAAGTACTGATGTTTGATTTTTCAGTAAGTGCAGTAGAAATGCTTCATTGGTTTTCACCTCTTCTATGACTTTGGTCATTTTATTGGCGTAGTCCGAGTCTTAAACTCCAAATAGACTGTTTGCAATGTTGCCAACTGCATAAAATGGTGATCGGTGATTTTGTGTGTGTTGCAAGAGTGCGTTTGCCATTTGTAGTTCGTCGAATAGGTGCCGAAAATGCTGTGATATGGAATCACATATGTGCACATTATTTAGTTCTGGGCATATGTATTTGAACTCCTTTATTCCCCAATCGAATGTCTTCATATCGCGCCAGTAAGGTTCTAATTCGTAGTATATAATCATGGTCCAGTCGGAAATTGCTCTCTTTGATGTTCCAATTTTTTCATAAAATATTCCAGGCTGTATCAGCACCAAGGGCAACATGAGAAGAAGAATTAGAATGGATGATGTGATTGTTGGCGACATAAGCCGTTTCCGCTGTACGCTGTACAACCACCCTGACATAATTGTCTTGTCCTGGGTATTTTTTGACAATACGTCAGGACACAGGCATGTTGTCTTCCTTGACTAGCACCAGCATGCCTTCCTTTATGTTGGAATTGACGGATCTCCACTGGTGCAGTTCTTGCAAGTATTCTTCCGACCATTGCTTCCAGAATCCTTGCATTAGTCTGGATACTAACTCCCAGCGCTTTACCAAAGATTTTTCATTGCGGTCCGTGTTTACATCAGGGGGAGCAGTCAACGTTTTCCCAATCAAAAAGTGTGCTGGAGTGAGGGTGGTTGTGTCAGTTGGATCATTTGACATGGGTGTGATTGGGCGAGAGTTGAGGGTTGCTTCAATTTCGATAATCACCGTGTTTAATTCTTCAAATGTTAGAGATGCGGTATTGGTTGTGGTAACCAAAAGTTTTTTTGCAGACTTGACCGCAGCTTCCCATAACCCTCAAAACGATGGTGCGCGTGGTGGAATAAATTTGAAGGCAACTTGTTTTTTGTTGCACTGATTGATGATCTTGGCTTGGCTCTTTTCGCCAAATATTAATCCTTCCAGTTCCTTCAGCTTGTTGTTTGCTCAACGAAGTGAGTGGCATTGTCACAATGAATTGTTTGACCCTTGCCTCGACGGCTTAAGAAGCGTCGTAAGGCTCCCAAAAAGGCGTCTGTTGTTAGCTATGTATGCTTTGTCTGGTCACTTTTTTCGAAGTTTATGATGAATCCATATTGGTCCGCAGTAGTATACGCCTGTAGTGAGGAACGCGCGTGTCGGCGACACTCGTTCGGCAGGATATTTGCCCAAAATTTGGTTCATTAACTTTGGCTTTGCCTTGTTGCATTTCACGCATTTGGGAATGATGTTTCTTGACATGGTTTTGTCGTTCAGGATCCAATATTGTTGTCTTGCCGTTGCTCGTAAGGCTTGAGCGCCGCAATGCATGTTATCTTCATGCAATTCACGCAATAGCATTTTTACAATTGGATCATTGTAAGGCAATAAAGTCTGATGTTTCGCATTATATGGGAGTGGGGCTTGATCCAATCGACCTCCAACTCGCGTAAGACCGTCTGCACCTTGTATAGGCGACAGCGATGAAATAGGACTTTTTTTGTCCACCGTATTGTAGCGTCGCAAGATCTTGAGATCAGCAGTGAATTCAACCTGTTGTACTGACCGCAGCATAAGGTTGCGAGCGTAATCCAATTCTTTGATGCAGAGCGTAGAAGTTGCTTATCTGTATTTTTTGTAACAGAAGCGCAACATGTAAGCCACAATGCGTTGCAACTTGTGGAACGAATGACTGTGTCTGTAAGTGTACACTTCTTCACCTATTGTAGATGGGGCTATTGCCAGGCTTATATGTTTTGTTTTCCTTTCCAGGTTGCGCGGAATGATATTGGATTTGATTGCCCATTTATCTGTAGAGCCATGCAGAAACAGTGGTCCATATAACCATAGATTATGCTCAGATAATCTTTGTGCAGATATTCCTCTAGAAAGAACATCCGCTGCGTTGTTAGCGGATGATACATGGCGCCATTGATTTTGGCTCGTCAATGCTTGGATCTTAGCTATCCGGTTGGCCACAAATGTATGGAATGTGGAGGCAGCTGCATTGACCACTGACCAAAAGTATCCTGGTACTGTGTTGGAGTTCAAGTTAAGGTCCCGTCGAATTGTGCCCGCGAGCTCAGCATCCAATAGTGCAGCACAAAGTTCTAGTCGCGGGAGTGACTGCTTTGCCGTTGGGGCTACTCGAGATTTTGAGCATAGCAATCGCACAGAAATTTGTTTATTCTTGTACGTTGCGCGAACGTATATTGCTGCGCCATAAGCGCGTTCCGATGCATCTACATTGGTAGGATTCTACTATCAACTTAGATGTCTTGCAATATGACTGTGTCCAGATCGAACAGCCAAGCAATGATTAGGGTATTAAGTAAACATAAAGCTGGTCTTAAGATATGTCATTAAAATGGTCAGAGTTTTTGTAATAAGATGGAGGAGTTTCGATTTATGTTTTTGAATTCAAATGTTGATATTGTGTGTGTATCTGAAACGTGGTTTGTTCCTGAATTGGAGAACTCGTCTATTGTTTGTCCTGGCTACAATTTATATCGTTCGGATCGTATTTGTCACGCAGGGGTAGTTGCAATATTTGTCACAAATAGACTAAAATGTAAAGTTATATGTCGACAACCAGTTGAGAGTCCAATAGAGTACCTTTTTATTAACATTACTAATTCTATCTGTGACAAAAAATTGCTTATTGGCTGTATATATAGACCCAATAAGAATATTGACTACTCTTGGCTTATAGATGTGCTATCAAATATAACACTGACGTATACTGACATAATATTAGCAGGTGAAAAAGAACAACATCTGACTGATGAAATGCAGTCACTTGGCTTATCAGTAGTAAACTCGACGGAACCAACACATTTCACACGCCACACAAGCACGCTTCTCGATGTAATATTTGTTAATAAAAATGACAACATATTACATTATGACCAACTCTCCGTACCTGCGTTTTCTAAGCATGACCTTATTTTCCTGACTTATGATATGCATCTCATATATTCAAAGCAAATAATAACTTTTAGAGATTTCAAAAATATTGATCAACTCTTACTAGTTGAACCATGCTGCAATTGTGACTGGGGTGGCATTTACCACCTTCCTTCTGTTGACACCCAAATTACCGTGCTACAGCATTATATTGACTATCTCTACAATGAGTTTATTCCATTAAAAACTAAAATTACAAAACCAGCTCTAAAGTCCTGGTTTAATAATGATATTAAAAGTGCAATTAAACACAGGGATGAGGCTTACGATAAATGGAAACGATACAGGACGGACTATTAGACCCCTTTTACACGATGAAGTTTTTGCGTCTGAAGCATTAGTTTGTAGGCAAAGGGTGTAGAGGGGTTACAGCTGCAAGCAATGCTTCATGACTTGTGCAGCAATGATTTATTTTTCTCATTTTGCTTTGCCTTATTCCGATTGCATGTAAACACAGAGTTGCACAGTGTTTGATGTGAATAATAAAGTTATCGATACGAAATATCGCACAAGCAAATATTAGCGCCAATAGTAAATACATTGTTTTGGTTAAGAAATTATTAGTAGAAATGTTCACTGAATCCATTTCATTTACTTGTTACTTCTTAAATCAATTAAATGTTAACAAATAAAACAGTCGATGGCAAAGATATATGTTTGTCGACCATAAATTTAAATCAGAGTTGCATTTACAAAGAAAATGCAGCATGAAAAAACTTCATCGTGTAAATGCGACCAGATTTGCGAAGATGTTTTAAAACAGAATGAAAAATAACTTCATGAAAAAACTTCATCGTGTAAAAGGGCTCTTACTATCGACTTTTTAAATCCAACAGACGAAACGTAAATCAATCTATTAAAAATGCTAAAATGCAATTTCTTTAGTAATAAATTTAATAACGCAATATCAACCAAAGAAACTTGGAAAACATTAAACAATATGGGCGTTGGAAAGATAAATCTGTGATATGTGATGACGAAGATGTAGATATACTTAACAATAAATTTGTCAACTTCAATGTTAATTTAGCTGTGAGTAATCCGTATGAAAATTGTGTACCGTTAAACAACTGTACTAATTGTTTTGAATTTGAATGTGTTAACCAATGTGATGTCCTGCATGCAATATTAAAAATTAAATCTAACGCTATCGGCTTGGATAACGTAAACCCAAAATTCATTAAATTACTGTTACCAAACATAATCGGCCACATCACACACATTATAAATACTGCTATTATGTCATCCACATTCCCTGAGCAGTGGAAACTGGCAAAAATAATACCAATTCCAAAATTAAACAACGAGTTTAGGCCAATTGCTATACTGCCGTTTTTATCTAAAGTGTTTGAAAAACTTATGACAGGACAGATTAATAACTTCTTAAATGTAAACTCGCTTTTGAGCAAAAAGCAATCTGGTTTTAGGGCAAATATGAGTTGCACAACGGCGCTTTTAAAGGTAGTCGAGGACATTCGAGTGAGAATGGATAATAGTGAAGTAACGCTGCTTACACTACTAGACTACAGTAAAGCATTTGACACGGTAAATCACGAAATTCTCTTGACAAAGCTGGTAAGATGTATTATTTTACGCCAACGGCAATTAAACTATTGACCCCTTACTTAAAAAATAGGCAACAAGCCGTTGTAACGCAGAGTGCGACTTCAAGCTTAATGTTGGTAAAACGTGGTGTCCCACAGGGATCTATACTAGGACCTCTCCTTTTTTCAATTTATATAAATGATTTGTCTAGTGCCCTGTCCAACTGTGAAGTACATATGTATGCTGATGATGTTCAAATGTATGTCAGTGGTCCTATTAGTCAAATTAATCAGTGTATTGATATGTGCAATAATGATCTGTTACGTGTTAGCGTGTGGGCTAAAGAAAATGGTTTGTGCATAAATCCGTCAAAATCTAAGTGTCTAGTTATATATAAAAAGTACATAAATACTAACGGTCTTACTAACCTAATAGTAGGCAGTAAATCTATAGATTTTGTTGACAAAGCCGTAAATCTCGGGATAAGTTTTAATAGAACCTTGGATTGGAATGACCAGGTAAATAAAGCTGTGGGAAAAACGTATGGCGTTCTTCGACAACTTTCCCTGACCCAGCAATTTTTACCAGTTAAAATAAGGACAATGATTGCAAAAACTTTAGTAATGCCAATCCTGTTTTATGGAGTAGAAATTTTTGCCAAATGCGATGCCGCGAGCCAACATAAACTTAAAGTCGCATTCAGTAATATTGCTCGGTACGTGTATGGGCTGCAAAGAACTGACCACATAACGGATTACGCCAAGAAGTTGGTTGATCTCGAGTTTGCGCATTTACTAAATTATAAAATACTAGTTCTTCTCCACAAAATAATCTTTTCCAAAAAACCTGACTATTTGATCGATATCTTAAGTTTTACTACATCGGAAAGAGTAAATAACCTAATTAGTTTTCGTACCAAACTGGCCTGCTCAAGCAGGCAATTTTACGTCTCTGCTGTTCGACTCCGGAACCAATTACCAACAGATTTAAAAAGTACCAGGAGCGCACCTCTGTTTAAAATTAAGTTGAAAGCACACTTAAGCACATAAAACAAACAAAAATTCTATAGTTTTAAGACACAATTAATTGTTTAATAATAAAATAATAATTAAAATTATGTAATACCATAAATATTTAATTGAAAATTGAAAAGAAAATAATCTTTGACATGTTACGTATTGTGAAAAGAAAACTGCTATTGCAGAGTTAAATATAAGATAGGCTATAACATATAATATAAAGTTAATGATAAAACAATGTGACTAGTGCACTAATATATAAGTATGCAATAACACTTGTAGCACTAGAAAAAAAAAAAAAAATGTGTGCAGTTCCTTTGTGACCGGAACCTTTCCGTCGTACATATGTCGGGGAATCTGGATCGAATTAAGGCTCTTAAAATCCTCTCAATAGTCCTTCCAGACGTTCATCCCACTCGAGTTTGTCTTCCCAGAGTCGCTGCATAAAGATTTTGGCTTTCACATCGACGGGAGCGAATAAACCTAGGGGATCGAAGATTTGTGCCAGCTCAGAGCAAACGACACGCTTAGTTATTTTCGTAGCTGTGCTGCTCTGAGCGCAGCCACAAAGTTGGTCTCCTTTGGGCATCCAAATAAGACCCAATTTCTTGATCCTGTAACTGTCCACTGTGTCCTCGAAGTTTACTTCGCTTGCAATGTCGTCCTTATGAATCCCTTGCAACAGTTGCTCGTTGTTCGAGCACCATTTTCGTAAGTTAAATCCATAGGGACGCAGGATCTTTAGCAACTCTTCTCGAATTTGGACCGCTTCTTGGACTGAGTCTGCTCCTGTGAGGCAGTCGTCTATGTAGAAGTCATTTACTAATGCAGTAGCTCCTACTGGTGATTTGTCCATATGTGTTGCGCCCAAGTGATTCAGACACTTTGTTGCCAAAAATGAAGCTGATGCCATGCCGTATGTAACTGTTTTGAGTCTATAGTACCTTAACTGCTCCTTGGGATTGTTTCTCCAAACAATCATCTGGTGAAATTGGTTCTCTGGATTGATCCGAATCTGGCGGTACAATGTCCGCAGTGAACACATATTTGTGTGTTCTGAATCTTAACAAGATTGACATTAGGCCACTTTGCACCGTGGGTCCTAAATGCAATATGTCGTTAGGTGACTTTCCTGTCGACGTCTTGCAGGATGCATCAAAAACTACTCGTAGCTTTGTAGTGCTGCTATCTGGTTTTTGCACACAATGATGAGGGATGAAGTAATGACTTCTGGGAATCTGTTGTGGTGACACTTCTTTCATGTGTCCTAGATCCTCATATTCTGACATGAACGCTGAGTATTGCTTCCAAGTATCTGCAGAAGCTCTGCGCTTCAAAGCTAAAAATCGTTTTGTCGCAATCTCCATGGAATCTCCCAGGGCTGAATAGTATTCCGAAAATGGAAGCTTCACAATGAGTCGGCCGTCCACTGCTAACTGCAAATTCTCCAATCTCAACAGGTGTTCGATGCCTCTTGGTGGTTATGTGAGTTGTTTGAAACACGGTTGGTGCCTTGTTGTTAAAGAGCTGAAACTCACAACGATTGTTGACATTGAACACAGCTTGGTGGTCAAAACATATGTATTCTTCATTTGGTAGTGTGAGGCAGCGTCGTAGATCATATCGAGTCAATCCCATGAATTGATCCCTGTGGTTGTTAACTGCTATTATAGGTGTTTTAAGCTCAAATGTTCTCCAACTTGTTGAGTCCCACACCGGAATTGGCACGATATTAAACAGCTCTAATTTTGATGTTGATACTAGCGGTAATATAACTCTGAATTTATCTGAGTGTCGGTAGCTGTTCCTTCTGCTCGCATTATTCTGTATAGTTGAATTACGTTGGATGATGTCACAGGCAGCGTTTGATCTGGTGGCAAATGATCCCGTATTTGATCCAATTGATCCTTTAGTTGATTAGGGGAAATCAATGTTGGGCTGATTGTATGGTGGCGAATTCCTGTCAGAACGTCCACTATTTCTGATTGCATGCGCTGAAGAGTGGATGACAACTGTTAGTTGAGTTGTCAGTGCCAGGTAATTCTCGGTAAGATGTGCGCCTGTGTACCTTCCTCTACTTTGGCTAAGGATAGCCACTTGTTGTTCAAGTAGTTTGAGCCGTTTGTCCGATGTAGATCAGGTCTTCTTGACAACGTTGATAGTTGAATCAAGTACTGATGTTTGATTTTTCAGTAAGTGCAGTAGAAATGCTTCATTGGTTTTAACCTCTTCTATGACTTTGGTCATTTTATTGGCGTAGTCCGAGTCTTAAACTCCAAATAGACTGTTTGCAATGTTGCCAACTGCATAAAATGGTGATCGGCGTTTTCGTGTGTGTTGCAAGAGTGCGTTTGCCATTTGCAGTTCGTCGAAAAGGTGCCGAAAATGCTGTGATATGAAATCACATATGTGCATATTATTTAGTTCTGGGCATATGTATTTGAACTCCTTTATTCCCCAATCGAATGTCTTCATATCGCGCCAGTAAGGTTCCAATTCATAGTATATAATTATGGTCCACTCGAAAATTGCTCTCTTTGTTGTTCCAATTTTTTCATAAAATATTCCAGGCTTTGTGTCGAACCTTTCCACGGATACCGACTGTGTCAGCACCAAGGGCAACATGAGAAGAAGAATTAGAATGGATGATGTGATTGTTGGCGACATAAGTCGTTTCCGCTGTGCGCTGTACAACCACCCTGACATAATTGTCTTGTCCTGGGTATGTTTTGACAATACGTCCCATTGGCCAACTCATCACAGGTATGTTGTCTTCCTTGACTAGCACCAGCATGCCTTCCTTTATGTTGCAATTGACGGATCTCCACTGGTGCAGTTCTTGCAAGTATTCTTCCGACCATTGCTTCCAGAATCCTTGCTTTAGACAGGATACTAACTCCCAGCGCTTTACCAAAGATTTTTCATTGCGGTCCGTGTTTACATCAGGGGGAGCAGTCAACGTTTTCCCAATCAAAAAGTGTGCTGGAGTGAGGGTGGTTGTGTCCGTTGGATCATTTGACATGGGTGTGATTGGGCGAGAGTTGAGAGTTGCTTCAATTTCGATAATCACCGTGTTTAATTCTTCAAATGTTAGAGATGCGGTATTGGTTGCGGTAACCAAAAGTCTTTTTGCAGACTTGACCGCAGCCTCCCATAACCCTCCAAAAGATGGCGCGCGTGGTGGAATAAATTTGAAGGCAACTTGTTTTTTGTTTCACTGATTGATGATCTTGGCTTGGCTCTTTTCGCCAAATATTAATCCTTCCAGTTCCTTCAGCTTGTTGTTTGCTCAACGAAGTTAGTGGCATTGTCACAATGAATTGTTTGACCCTTGCCTCGACGGCTTAAGAAGCGTCGCAAGGCTCCCAAAAAGGCGTCTGTTGTTAGATCACTAAGGTGTACCGCCTTGGTGGAGAAGCAACAGAAAACAGCTATGTATGCTTTGTCTGGTCACTTTCCTCGAAGTTTATGATGAGTCCATATTGGTCCGCAGTAGTCTACGCCTGTAGTGAGGAACGGGCGTGTCGGTGTCACTCGTTCGGCAGGCTATTTGCCCATAGTTTGGTTCATTAACTTTGGTTTTGCCTTGTTGCATTTCACGCAGTTGGGAATGATGTTTCTTGACATGGTTTTGTCGTTCAGGATCCAATATTGTTGTCTTGCCGTTGCTCGTAAGGCTTGAGCGCCGCAATGCATGTTATCTTCATGCAATTCACGCAATAGCATTTTTACAATTGGATCATTGTAAGGCAATAAAATCTGATGTTTCGCATTATATGGGAGTGGGGCTTGATCCAATCGACCTCCAACTCGCATAAGACCGTCTGCACCTTGTATAGGCGACAGCGATGAAATAGGACTTTTTTTGTCCACCGTACTGTAGCGTCGCAACATCTTGAGATCAGCAGTGAATTCAACCTGTTGTACTGACCGCAGCATAAGGTTGCGAGCGTAATCCAATTCTTTGATGCAGAGCGTAGAAGTTGCTTATCTGTATTTTTTGTAACAGAAGCGCAACATGTAAGCCACAATGCGTTGCAACTTGTGGAACGAATGACTGTGTCTGCAAGTGTACAATTCTTCACCTATTGTAGATGGGGCTATTGCCAGGCTTATATGTTTTGTTTTCCTTTCCAGGTTGCTCGGAATGATATTGGATATGGTTGCCCATTTATCTGTAGAGCCATGCAGAAACAGTGGTCCATATAACCATAGATTATGCTCAGATAATCTTTGTGCAGATATTCCTCTAGAAAGAACATCCGCTGCGTTGTTAGCGGATGACACATGGCGCCATTGATTTTGGCTCGTCAATGCTTGGATCTTAGCTATGCGGTTGGCCACAAATGTATGGAATGTGGAGGCAGCTGCATTGATCTATGACAGGACGACCGTAGAATCTGACCAAAAGTATCCTGGTACTGTGTTGGAGTTCAAGTTAAGGTCCCGTCGAATTGTGCCCGCGAGCTCAGCATCCAATAGTGCAGCACAAAGTTCTAGTCGCGGGAGTGACTGCTTTGCCGTTGGGGCTACTCGAGATTTTGAGCATAGCAATCGCACAGAAATTTGTTTATTCTTGTACGTTGCGCGTTCCGATGCATCCACAAATGTGTGCAGTTCCTTTGTGACCGGAACCTTTCCGTCGTATATGTGTCGGGGAATCTGGATCGAATTAAGGCTCTTCAAATCCTCTCGATAGTCCTTCCAGACGTTCTGAAGGGATGTTGGTAATTCGTCATCCCACTCGAGTTTGTCTTCCCAGAGTCGCTGCATAAAGATTTTGGCTTTCACAACGACGGGAGCGAATAAACCTAGGGGATCGAAGATTTGTGCCAGCTCAGAGCAAACGACACGCTTGGGTTTTTTCGTAGCTGTGCTGCTCTGAGCACGGCCACAAAGTTGGTCTCCTTTGGGCATCCAAATAAGACCCAATGTCTTGATCCTGTAACTGTCCACTGTGTCCTCGAAGTTTACTTCGCTTGCATATCGTCCTTATGAATCCCTTGCAACAGTTGCTCGTTGTTCAAGCACCATTTTCGTAAGTTAAATCCATAGGGACACAGGATCTTTAGCAACTCTTCTCGAATTTGGACCACTTCTTGGACAGAGTCTGCACCTGTGAGGCAGTCGTCTACGTAGAAGTCATTTACTAATGCAGTGGCTCCTACTGGTGATTTGTCCATATGTGTTGCGCCCAAGTGATTCAGACACTTTGACACTGTTTTGAGTCTATAGTACCTTAACTGCTCCTTGGGATTGTTTATCCAAACAATCATCTGGTGAAATTGGTTCTCTGGATTGATCCAAATCTGGCGAACATTTTTTCAATTTCCGCAGTGAACACATATTTGTAGCTTTGTAGTGCTGCTATCTGGTTTTTGCACACAATGATGAGGGATGAAGTAATGACTTCTGGGAATCTGTTGTGGTGACACTTCTTTCATGTGTCCTAGATCCTCATATTCTGACATGAACGCTGAGTATTGCTTCCAAGTATCTGCAGAAGCTCTGCGCTCCAAAGCTAAAAATCGTTTTGTCGCAATCTCCATGGAATCCAAAGTCGCTTTAAAAGTTCATTAGTTTCCTCATTAGTTGCTGCTGTGTTGCTCAGGGAGCAGTATTGAGAAATAATGTTCTGCTCCAATCAACAGATCGATTTTGCCTGGTTTGCTGAAGTACGGGTCAGCAAGTGGCATATTGCTCGGTATGCTCCAACTCGAATTGTTGATCGCTTGGGCAGGTTGATCCGATATTATAAAATGCTTCCATTCGTGTGTGACCTTATTGTCATATTTAGACGAGCTTTGCTGATCCTTGTATTTCCTCCGATGCCTTCAATCCGGAGAGTTGTGTCATGACGTTTAAGTGCCAGCATTGTCACTAGCCTTTCAGAAATGATGTTGATCTGTGATCCAGAGTCCAGGAGAGCTTTGAATGTTGCCTGCTGTCCATTATTTGCTTGTACAACTACCTTAGCTGTTGCAAGTAAGTTGTAATTTTGGTTGTTAGCGGATGCCACAACTTGTGCGTGTTCTTTTAAAGACTTCACATTGTCGCTGCAGGTTTGGTGCAGCAGAAGACGATTAAATATCCTAGAAGCAATATCTCTAGGATTATTGTACACATAGTCTTTCCGCCTTTCCGATTACGCTGGTCTTGAGATACCACATTTTACGTTTGGTTGGCATTCTAGTTTCATGTACATGAGAACATATCAAAGAACAGAGACCACTTGAGTATATCACCATCAAATTTTGGAATGGAGATGCGTGGCAATTTAATGTTATCGGACACCGTACTATTTGAATTGTCTGTCAGTACGTTCCTAACCTCAGCTTCTACTTGGAGATAGTCAGTGGCATCATAGCCTGCTTCCTCCGGGTCCTCAAACTCCTCGTTTATTTAGAAGTGGACCTCTTGAAGTTTTGCCCATAACGAGTTTACAAGTGATGCATTACAGGGTTTGTGTTGAATGGCGCGATTTATTGACTCAATCATCGTCTTTGCCGACGGCATAATGCAACTAGCTTGGCATTTGTGTTTGCTTTGGTATCAACAATTTCTGCAGCAATGGCGGTCTTTGATTTCTTCCTATTGCTGCTAGACTGATCTGAGCAATATGAGCTTGTTCTTTGAAGTAAGTTCTGGTTTTTTGAACCAAAGCGTGAACTTCTTCGAAGAACCTGTAGTATTAGTGAGACTCCTCTAACCTAGAGTTTTTGATCAAGACACTGTTTGTCTTGAAAAAGTCCACTTTTTCTCTAGGATTGTGGCCTTGGCTTGGTAGTAGCCAGGATTTGCCTTCCGATCTGCTGGGTCCTTTATTGTGTTCCTTATAAGCCTTGATATCTCCTGGCTTATTTCTTCCTGATCGTCTAGGACCGCTTCCAGATTCTTTGATTTTTCAATGCTCTTTTTGTCTATTTGTTTGTATACAATCAATTTTTGTTCTCTCTGATCTCAGAACTGTTTGTTTTGTAACTCTTGTCTATTCCTTACCCGTTGGAAGTGTTTTATTTGCTCCTTGGTGAGCGGGCTTACGCTTCGATTCGCAACCGGAATTTGGTCAAGGAATAATAGAGTTTTTCTTTTTGTGTTGTTGTAGTTGAAGAAACCTTGTGTGGAGTCCTTCGTCGGGGTCACCAAATTGTTTGTGTATAGTGTTTTGTAAGCATTCAGTACATAAACTGACTGCTAAAAGGGCGTCGCAACTAGCACTTGTAACTAGGTGGACTACAGAGGGGGAATTCCTTGGCGATGAGTAAAATACTGGGTTTGTTGGTACAAAGTAAAGAGCTGATTTTTTATTCATGAAAGTAACAATATTTATAGGAAAAATAGCTTAGTTTGCATAAGTGTAATATCAATATAAATTGGGTTATTGTCAACGCAGCAATTGCTTGCCAATGCAGAATTGCATATTGGCAATTTCCGCGTTGACTAACCTGTCTGTTTCGCTGTGCTCAGCAGTTTTTATACCCTTAACCCATAAAATGGGTAAATAAGGGTATAATGGTTTTGTGCAAAAGTATGTAACAGGCAGAAGGAAGAATCTCCGACCCTATAAAGTATATATATTCTTGATCAGCATCAACAGCCAAGACGATATAGCCATGTCCGTCTGTCCGTCTGTCTGTCTGTCTGTCTGTCCGTCTGTCTGTATGTCTGTCTGTATGAACGCGTGGATCTCAGAGACTACAAGAGCTAGAGACTTCTGATTGTGTATTTAAGTTCTCCTATACCATGAGCAGAACAAGTTTGCTTCAAATTATTGATAACTATTCTGGTTTCCGATATACACATAAAATCGATTACAAAAAATATCGAATTTGGAAAATGAAAAAATTAGTGTTGAAATAATCGGTAACGATTGAACTCTTCTGAAAAATTCGTCCAAATCCGTTAAGAAACACCACAGATATCGATATTTTATTGATTGAAGTTAAGTCAGTATACCAAAGTCAATTATAAATTTAATTTACATATTTATTGCAACTGGGTTCATGGTATCAGCTCGTCAGGCTCTACCGACTAGAGCCTTCTTACTTGTTTAATTTAAGACAATAATAGGTATGGTGTTGCATTTAATAGGCCTCGTTAAATTATAAATGTCTGTCATATATTGTGTGTGCTGTATCTTAAATGTATATATAAAAACATAGGTCAGTATTTGACATAGTTAAAGTGTAATTATTATTGTGTGTCATTTATGTGGGTTGTGACTTAAATGTATATACGCCTAAACATTCTCCCGGCCTTTGAACAGGTGTTCAACCATCATCTTGTTCTATTGTGAATCGTCTTGGTGATGCGGCGGGATCAGGTGTATCGATGACTTCATTCCTGGGAACCGTTGATTGCACAGTCCATAGGCGTTTCTTTCGCATTGCATAGGCACATAACAATATGATGGAGATAGCTAAGGCAGCATACGATGCTATATGATTATGTAAGACTGAACTTGATTGGTTAGGCAACACTAGATTGTTCAGTGTTGCCAACTTCTGCTGTTATTCGTCCAGATCCTTGTCTTCTTGAACCTTGTAGTCTGAGATGTTGATATTTGTCGCAGGTACATGGGTGATGTTTGGCTTGATTACTTCGCCAAAGTGTGCGTAACTTGGCCTCACTTGACTTTTGATAGTGCCAAACGTACTGATGCTAATCTCCAAGTTGCGTTCAGTACAACCAGACGATAATGAGAGTATTTCGGTGTCTTCTAGCTGTATTGTGGATGGTGCTCCGTTGCATACGGCTTGCAGTTCCATTGCAGAATGTGTTGCAAAGATCCACCTGTTAGGTTGGTGTGTCTTTTCCTAAACCATCTTGGTGGTTCTGTGAGTTGTTTGACACACTGTTGGTGTCTTGTTGTTGAACAGCTGAAACTCACAACGGTTGTTGACATTGAACACAGCTTGGTGGTCAAAACATATGTATTCTTCATTTGGTAGTGTGAGGCAGCGTCGTAGATCATCTTGAGTCAATTCCTTGAATTGATCCCTGTGGTTGTTAACTACTATTATAGTTGTTTTAAGCTCAAATGTTCTTCAACTTGTTGAGTCCCACACCGGAATTGGCACGATATTAAACAGCTCTAATTTTGATGTTGATACTAGCGGTAATATTACTCTGAATATTACCTGAGTGTCGGTATCTGTTCCTTTTGCTCGCATTACTCTGTATAGTTGAATTACGTTGGATGATGTCACAGGCAGCGTTTGATCTGGTGGCAAATGATCCCGTATTTGATCCAATTGATCCTTTAGTTGATTAGGGGAAATCAATGTTGGGCTGATTGTATGGTGGCGAATTCCTGTCAGAACGTCCACTATTTTTGATTGCATGCGCTGAAGAGTGGCTGACAACTGTTAGTTGAGTTGTCAGTGCCAGGTAATTCTCGGTAAGATGTGCGCCTGTGTACCTTCCTCTGCTTTGGCTAAGGATAGCCACTTGTTGTTCAAGTAGTTTGAGCCGTTTGTCCGATGTAGATCTGGTCTTCTTGACCAAGTGATAGTTGAATCAAGTACTGATGTTTGATTTTTCAGTAAGTGCAGTAGAAATGCTTCATTGGTTTTAACCTCTTCTATGACTTTGGTCATTTTATTGGCGTAGTCCGAGTCTAAAACTCCAAATAGACTGTTTGCAATGTTGCCAACTGTATCAAATGGTGATCGGCGTTTTCGTGTGTGTTGCAAGAGTGCGTTTGCCATTTGTAGTTCGTCGAATAGGTGCCGAAAATGCTGTGATATGAAATCACATATGTGCACATTATTTAGTTCTGGGCATATGTATTTGAACTCCTTTATTCCCCAATCGAATGTCTTCATATCGCGCCAGTAAGGTTCCAATTCATAGTATATAATTATGGTCCACTCGGAAATTGCTCTCTTTGTTGCTCCAATTTTTTTATAAAATATTCCAGGCTTTGTGTCGAACCTTTCCACGGACACCGACTGTGTCAGCACCAAGGGCAACATGAGAAGAAGAATTAGAATGGATGATGTGATTGTTGGCGACATAAGTCGTTTCCGCTGTACGCTGTACAACCACCCTGACATAATTGTCTTGTCCTGGGTATGTTTTGACAATGCATCCCATTGGCCCACTCATCACAGGTATGTTGTCTTCCTTGACTAGAACCAGCATGCCTTCCTTTATGTTGGAATTGACGGATTTCCACTGGTGCAGTTCTTGCAAGTATTCTTCCGACCATTGCTTCCAGAATCCTTGCTTTAGTCTGGATACTAACTCCCAGCGCTTTACCAAAGATTTTTCATTGCGGTCCGTGTTTACATCAGGGGGAGCAGTCAAGGTTTCCCCAATCAAAAAGTGTTCTGGAGTGAGGGCGGTTGTGTCCGTTGGATCATTTGACATGGGTGTGATTGGGCGAGAGTTGAGAGTTGCTTCAATTTCGATAATCACCGTGTTTAATTCTTCAAATGTTAGAGATGCAGTATTAGTTGCGGTAACCAAAAGTATTTTTGCAGACTTGACCGCAGCCTCCCATAACCCTCCAAAAGATGGCGCGCGTGGTGGAATAAATTTGAAGGCAACTGGTTTTTTGTTTCACTGATTGATGATCTTGGCTTGGCTCTTTTCGCCAAATATTAATCCTTCCAGTTCCTTCAGCTTGTTGTTTGCTCAACGAAGTTAGTGGCATTGTCACAATGAATTGTTTGACCCTTGCTCCCAAAAAGGCGTCTGTTGTTAGATCACTAACTAGCTCAAGGTGTACCGCCTTGGTGGAGAAGCAACAGAAAACAGCTATGGTTGCTTTGTCTGGTCACTTTCCTCGAAGTTTATGATGAGTCCATATTGGTCCGCAGTAGTCTACGCCTGTAGTGAGGAACGGGCGTGTCGGTGTCACTCGTTCGGCAGGCTATTTGCCCATAGTTTGGTTCATTAACTTTGGCTTTGCCTTGTTGAATTTCACACAGTTGTGAATGATGTTTCTTGACATGGTTTTGTCGTTCAGGATCCAATATTGTTGTCTTGCCGTTGCTCGTAAGGCTTGAGCGCCGCAATGCATGTTATCTTCATGCAATTCACGCAATAGCATTTTTACAATTGGATCATTGTAAGGCAATAAAATCTGATGTTTCGCATTATATGGGAGTGGGGCTTGATCCAATCGACCTCCAACTCGCATAAGACCGTCTGCACCTTGTATAGGCGACAGCGATGAAATAGGACTTTTTTTGTCCACCGTATTGTAGCGTCGCAACATCTTGAGATCAGCAGTGAATTCAACCTGTTGTACTGACCGCAGCATAAGGTTGCGAGCGTAATCCAATTCTTTGATGCAGAGCGTAGAAGTTGCTTATCTGTATTTTTTGTAACAGAAGCGCAACATGTAAACCACAATGCGTTGCAACTTGTGGAACGAATGACTGTGTCTGCAAGTGTACAATTCTTCACCTATTGTAGATGGTGCTGTTGCCAGGCTTATATGTTTTGTTTTCCTTTCCAGGTTGCTCGGAATGATATTGGATATGGTTGCCCATTTATCTGTAGAGCCATGCAGAAACAGTGGTCCATATAACCATAGATTATGCTCAGATAATCTTTGTGCAGATATTCCTCTAGAAAGAACATCCGCTGCGTTGTTAGCGGATGATACATGGCGCCATTGATTTTGGCTCGTCAATGCTTGGATCTTAGCTATCCGGTTGGCCACAAATGTATGGAATGTGGAGGCAGCTGCATTGATCTATGACAGGACGACCGCAGAATCTGACCAAAAGTATCCTGGTACTGTGTTGGAGTTCAAGTTAAGGTCCCGTCGAATTGTGCCCGCGAGCTCAGCATCCAATAGTGCAGCACAAAGTTCTAGTCGCGGGAGTGACTGCTTTGCCGTTAGGGCTACTCGAGATTTTGAGCATAGCAATCGCACAGAAATTTGTTTATTCTTGTACGTTGCGCGTTCCGATGCATCCACAAATGTGTGCAGTTCCTTTGTGACCGGAACCTTTCCGTCGTATATGTGTCGGGGAATCTGGATCGAATTAAGGCTCTTCAAATCCTCTCGATAGTCCTTCCAGACGTTCTGAAGGGATGTTGGTAATTCGTCATCCCACTCGAGTTTGTCTTCCCAGAGTCGCTGCATAAAGATTTTGGCTTTCACAACGACGGGAGCGAATAAACCTAGGGGATCGAAGATTTGTGCCAGCTCAGAGCAAACGACACGCTTGGGTTTTTTCGTAGCTGTGCTGCTCTGAGCACGGCCACAAAGTTGGTCTCCTTTGGGCATCCAAATAAGAACCAATGTCTTGATCCTGTAACTGTCCACTGTGTCCTCGAAGTTTACTTCGCTTGCATATCGTCCTTATGAATCCCTTGCAACAGTTGCTCGTTGTTCAAGCACCATTTTCGTAAGTTAAATCCATAGGGACGCAGGATCTTTAGCAAATCTTCTCGAATTTGGACCGCTTCTTGGATAGAGTCTGCTCCTGTGAGGCAGTCGTCTACGTAGAAGTCATTTACTAATGCAGTGGCTCCTACTGGTGATTTGTCCATATGTGTTGCGCCCAAGTGATTCAGACACTTTGACACTGTTTTGAGTCTACAGTACCTTAACTGCTCCTTGCGATTGTTTATCCAAACAATCATCTGGTGAAATTGGTTCTCTGGATTGATCCAAATCTGGCGAACATTTTTTCAATTTCCGCAGTGAACACATATTTGTAGCTTTGTAGTGCTGCTATCTGGTTTTTGCACACAATGATGAGGGATGAAGTAATGACTTCTGGGAATCTGTTGTGGTGACACTTCTTTCATGTGTCCTAGATCCTCATATTTTGACATGAACGCTGAGTATTGCTTCCAAGTATCTGCAGAAGCTCTGCGCTCCAAAGCTAAAAATCGTTTTGTCGCAATCTCCATGGAATCCAAAGTCGCTTTAAAAGTTCATTAGTTTCCTCATTAGTTGCTGCTGTGTTGCTCAGGGAGCAGTATTGAGAAATAATGTTCTGCTCCAATCAACAGATCGATTTTGCCTGGTTTGCTGAAGTACGGGTCAGCAAGTGGCATATTGCTCGGTATGCTCCAACTCGAATTGTTGATCGCTTGGGCAGGTTGATCCGATATTATAAAATGCTTCCATTCGCATTGTAAAATTGCTGTGTAGTGACCTTATTGTCATATTTAGACGAGCTTTGCTGATCCTTGTATTTCCTCCGATGCCTTCAATCCGGAGAGTTGTGTCATGACGTTTAAGTGCCAGCATTGTCACTAGCCTTTCAGAAATGATGTTGATCTGTGATCCAGAGTCCAGGAGAGCTTTGAATGTTGCCTGCTGTCCATTATTTGCTTGTACAACTACCTTAGCTGTTGCAAGTAAGTTGTAATTTTGGTTGTTAGCGGATGCCACAACTTGTGCGTGTTCTTTTAAAGACTTCACATTGTCGCTGCAGGTTTGTTGCAGCAGAAGACGATTAAATATCCTAGAAGCAATATCTCTAGGATTATTGTACGCATAGTCTTTCCGCCTTTCCGATTACGCTGGTCTTGAGATACCACATTTTACGTTTGGTTGGCATTCTAGTTTCATGTACATGAGAACATATCAAAGAACAGAGACCACTTGAGTATATCACCATCAAATTTTGGAATGGTGATGCGTGGCAAGTTAATGCTATCGGACACCGTACTATTTGACTTGTCTGTCAGTACGTTCCTAACCTCAGCTTCTGCTTGGAGATAGTCAGTGGCATCATAGCCTGCTTCCTCCGGGTCCTCAAATTCCTCGTTTATTTAGAAGTGGACCTCTTGAAGTTTTGCTCATAACGAGTTAACAAGTGCTGCATTACAGGGTTTGTGTTGAATGGCGCGATTTATTGACTCAATCATCGTCTTTGCCGACGGCACAATGCAACTAGCTTGGCATTTGTGTTTGCTTTGGCATCAACAATTTCTGCAGCAATGGCGGTCTTTGATTTCTTCCTATTGCTGCTAGACTGATCTGAGCAATATGAGCTTGTTCTTTGAAGTAAGTTCTGGTTTCTTGAACCAAAGCGTGAACTTCTTCGAAGAACTTGTAGTATTAGTGAGACTCCTCTAACTTACAGTTTTTGATCAAGACACTGTTTGTCTTGAAAAAGTCCACTTTTTCTCTAGGATTGTGGCCTTGGCTTGGTAGTAGCCAGGATTTGCCTTCCGATCTGCTGGGTCCTTTATTGTGTTCCTTATAAGCCTTGATATCTCCTGGCTTATTTCTTCCTGGTCGTCTAGGACCTCTTCCAGATTCTTTGATTTTTCAATGCTCTTTTTGTCTATTTGTTTGTATACAATCAATTTTTGTTCTCTCTGATCTCAGAACTGTTTGTTTTGTAACTCTTGTCTATTCCTTACCCGTTGGAAGTGTTTTATTTGCTCCTTGGTGAGCGGGCTTACGCTTCGATTCGCAACCGGAATTTGGTCAAGGAATAATAGAGTTTTTTTTTTTTGTGTTGTTGTAGTTGAATAATCCTTGTGTGGAGTCCTTCGTCGGGGTCACCAAATTGTTTGTGTATAGTGTTTTGTAAGCATTCAGTACATAAACTGACTGCTAAAAGGGCGTCGCAACTAGCACTTGTAACTAGGTGGACTACAGAGGGGAATTCCTTGGCGATGAGTAAAATACTGGGTTTGTTGGTACAAAGTAAAGAGCTGATTTTTTATTCATGAAAGTAACAATATTTATCGGAAAAATAGCTTAGTTCGCATAAGTGTAATATCAATATAAATTGGGTTATTGTCAACGCAGCAATTGCTTGCCAATGCAGAATTGCATATTGGCAATTTCCGCGTTGACTAACCTGTCTGTTTCGCTGTGCTCAGCAGTTTTTATACCCTTAACCCATAAAATGGGTAAATAAGGGTATAATGGTTTTGTGCAAAAGTATGTAACAGGCAGAAGGAAGGATCTTCGACCTCATAAAGTATATATTTTCTTGATCAGCATCAACAGCCGAGACGATATAGCCATGTCCGTCTGTCCGTCTGTCTGTCTGTCTGTATGTCCGTCTTTCTGTATGTCTGTCTGTATGAACGCGTGGATCTCAGAGACTACAAGAGCTAGAGACTTCTGATTGTGTATTTAAGTTCTCCTATACCATGAGCAGAACAAGTTTGCTTCAAATTATTGATAACTATTCTGGTTTCCGATATACACATAAAATCGATTACAAAAAATATCGAATTTGGAAAATGAAAAAATGAGTGTTGAAATAATGGGTAACGATTGAACTCTTCTGAAAAATTCGTCCAAATCCGTTAAGAAACACCGCAGATATCGATATTTTATTGATTGAAGTTAAGTCAGTATACCAAAGTCAATTATAAATTTAATTTACATATTTATTGCAACTGGGTTCATGGTATCTTCTAGTCGGGCTCTCCCGACTAGAGCCTTCTTACTTGTTTAAGTTAAGACAATAATAGGTATGGTGTTGCATTTAATTGGCCTCGTTAAATTATAAATGTCTGTCATATATTGTGTGTGCTGTATCTTAAATGTATACATAAAAACATAGGTCACTATTTGATATAGTTAAATTGTAATTATTATTGTGTGTCATTTATGTGGGTTGTGACTTAAATGTATATACGCCTAAACATTCTCCCGGCCTTTGAACAGGTGTTCAACCATCATCTTGTTCTATTGTGAATCGTCTTGGTGATGCGGCGGGATCAGGTGTATCGATGACTTCATTCCTGGGAACCGTTGATTGCACAGTCCATAGGCGTTTCTTTCGCATTGCATAGGCATATAACAATATGATGGAGATAGCTAAGGCAGCATACGATGCTATATGATTATGTAAGACTGAACTTGATTGGTTAGGCAACACTAGATTGTTCAGTGTTGCCAACTTCTGCTGTTATTCGTCCAGATCCTTGTCTTCTTGAACCTTGTAGTCTGAGATGTTGATATTTGTCGCAGGTACATGGGTGATGTTTGGCTTGATTACTTCGCCAAAGTGTGCGTAACTTGGCCTCACTTGACTTATGATAGTGCCAAACGTACTGATGCTAATCTCCAAGTTGCGTTCAGTACAACCAGACGATAATGAGAGTATTCGGGTGTCTTCTAGCTGTATTGTGGATGGTGCTCCGTTGCATACGGCTTGCAGTTCCATTGCAGAATGTGTTGCAAAGATCCACCTGTTAGGTTGGTGTGTCTTTTCTTAAACCATCTTGGTGGTTCTGTGAGTTGTTTGACACACTGTTGGTGTCTTGTTGTTGAAGAGCTGAAACTCTTAACGATTGTTGACATTGAACACAGCTTGGTGGTCAAAACATATGTATTCTTCATTTGGTAGTGTGAGGCAGCGTCGTAGATCATCTTGAGTCAATCCCTTGAATTGATCCCTGTGGTTGTTAACTGCTATTATAGGTGTTTTAAGCTCAAATGTTCTTCAACTTGTTGAGTCCCACACCGGAATTGGCACGATATTAAACAGCTCTAATTTTGATGTTGATACTAGCGGTAATATTACTCTGAATATTACCTGAGTGTCGGTAGCTGTTCTTTTTGCTCGCATTACTCTGTATAGTTGAATTACGTTGGATGATGTCACAGGCAGCGTTTGATCTGGTGGCAAATGATCCCGTATTTGATCCAATTGATCCTTTAGTTGATTAGGGGAAATCAATGTTGGGCTGATTGTATGGTGGCGAATTCCTGTCAGAACGTCCACTATTTTTGATTGCATGCGCTGAAGAGTGGATGACAACTGTTAGTTGAGTTGTCAGTGCCAGGTAATTCTCGGTAAGATGTGCGCCTGTGTACCTTCCTCTGCTTTGGCTAAGCCACTTGTTGTTCAAGTAGTTTGAGCCGTTTGTCCGATGTAGATCTGGTCTTCTTGACAACGTTGATAGTTGAATCAAGTACTGATGTTTGATTTTTCAGTAAGTGCAGTAGAAATGCTTCATTGGTTTTAACCTCTTCTATGACTTTGGTCATTTTATTGGCGTAGTCCGAGTCTAAAACTCCAAATAGACTGTTTGCAATGTTGCCAACTGCATCAAATGGTGATCGGCGTTTTCGTGTGTGTTGCAATAGTGCGTTTGCCATTTGTAGTTCGTCGAAAAGGTGCCGAATATGCTGTGATATGAAATCACATATGTGCACATTATTTAGTTCTGGGCATATGTATTTGAACTCCTTTATTCCCCAATCGAATGTCTTTATATTGCGCCAGTAAGGTTCCAATTCATAGTATATAATTATGGTCCACTCGGAAATTGCTCTCTTTGTTGTTCCAATTTTTTCATAAAATATTCCAGGCTTTGTGTCGAACCTTTCCACGGACACCGACTGTGTCAGCACCAAGGGCAACATGAGAAGAAGAATTAGAATGGATGATGTGATTGTTGGCGACATAAGCCGTTTCCGCTGTACGCTGTACAACCACCCTGACATAATTGTCTTGTCCTGGGTATGTTTTGACAATGCATCCCATTGGCCCACTCATCACAGGTATGTTGTCTTCCTTCACTAGAACCAGCATGCCTTCCTTTATGTTGGAATTGACGGATTTCCACTGGTGCAGTTCTTGCAAGTATTCTTCCGACCATTGCTTCCAGAATCCTTGCTTTAGTCTGGATACTAACTCCCAGCGCTTTACCAAAGATTTTTCATTGCGGTCCGTATTTACATCAGGGGGAGCAGTCAACGTTTTCCCAATCAAAAAGTGTGCTGGAGTGAGGGTGGTTGTGTCAGTTGGATCATTTGACATGGGTGTGATTGGGCGAGAGTTGAGAGTTGCTTCAATTTCGATAATCACCGTGTTTAATTCTTCAAATGTAAGAGATGCAGTATTGGTTGCGGTAACCAAAAGTCTTTTTGCAGACTTGACCGCAGCCTCCCATAACCCTCCAAAGGATGGCGCGCGTGGTGGAATAAATTTGAAGGCAACTGGTTTTTTGTTTCACTGATTGATGATCTTGGCTTGGCTCTTTTCGCCAAATATTAATCCTTCCAGTTCCTTCAGCTTGTTGTTTGCTCAACGAAGTTAGTGGCATTGTCACAATGAATTGTTTGACCCTTGCCTCGACGGCTTAAGAAGCGTCGTAAGGCTCCCAAGAAGGCGTCTGTTGTTAGATCACTAACTAGCTCAAGGTGTACCGCCTTGGTGGAGAAGCAACAGAAAACAGCTATGGTTGCTTTGTCTGGTCACTTTCCTCGAAGTTTATGATGATGGTCCATCGATTGTCCGCAGTAGTCTACGCCTGTAGTGTAGGACGGGTGTCGGTGTCACTCGTTCGGCAGGCTAGCTGACCATAGTTTGGTTCATTAACTTTGGCTTTGCCTTGTTGCATTTCACACAGTTGTGAATGATGTTTCTTGACATGGTTTTGTCGTTCAGGATCCAATATTGTTGTCTTGCCGTTGCTCGTAAGGCTTGAGCGCCGCAATGCATGTTATCTTCATGCAATTCACGCAATAGCATTTTTACAATTGGATCATTGTAAGGCAATAAAATCTGATGTTTCGCATTATATGGGAGTGGGGCTTGATCCAATCGACCAAACTCGCATAAGACCGTCTGCACCTTGTATAGGCGATAGCGATGAAATAGGATTTTTTTTTCCACCGTATTGTAGCGTCACAACATCTTGAGATCAGCAGTGAATTCAACCTGTTGTACTGACCGCAGCATAAGGTTGCGAGCGTATTCCAATTCTTTGATGCAGAGCGTAGAAGTTGCTTATCTGTATTTTTTGTAACAGAAGCGCAACATGTAAGTTGTACGTTGCGCGTTCCGATGCATCCACAAATGTGTGCAGTTCCTTTGTGACCGGGACCTTTCCGTCGTATATGTGTCGGGGAATCTGGATCGAATTAAGGCTCTTCAAATCCTCTCGATAGTCCTTCCAGACGTTCTGAAGTGATGTTGGTAATTCGTCATCCCACTCGAGTATGTCTTCCCAGAGTCGCTGCATAAAGATTTTGGCTTTCACAACGACTGGAGCGAATAAGCCTAGGGGATCGAAGATTTGTGCCAGCTCAGAGCAAACGACACGCTTAGTTATTTTCGTAGCTGTGCTGCTCTGAGCGCGGCCACAAAGTTGGTCTCCTTTGGGCATCCAAATAAGACCCAATGTCTTGATCCTGTAACTGTCCACTGTGTCCTCGAAGTTTACTTCGCTTGCATATCGTCCTTATGAATCCCTTGCAACAGTTGCTCTTTGTTAGAAGTCATTTACTAATGCAGTGGCTCCTACTGGTGATTTGTCCATATGTGTTGCGCCCAAGTGATTCAGACACTTTGACACTGTTTTGAGTCTATAGTACCTTAACTGCTCCTTGCGATTGTTTATCCAAACAATCATCTGGTGAAATTGGTTCTCTGGATTGATCCAAATCTGGCGAACATTTTTTCAATTTCCGCAGTGAACACATATTTGTAGCTTTGTAGTGCTGCTATCTGGTTTTTGCACACAATGATGAGGGATGAAGTAATGACTTCTGGGAATCTGTTGTGGTGACACTTCTTTCATGTGTCCTAGATCCTCATATTCTGACATGAACGCTGAGTATTGCTTCCAAGTATCTGCAGAAGCTCTGCGCTCCAAAGCTAAAAATCGTTTTGTCGCAATCTCCATGGAATCCAAAGTCGCTTTAATAGTTCATTAGTTTCCTCATTAGTTGCTGCCGCACAAATGACTGATGATTCTGTGTTGCTGAGGGAGCAGTATTGAGAAATAATGTTCTGCTCCAATCAACAGATCGATTTTGCCTGGTTTGCTGAAGTACGGGTCAGCAAGTGGCATATTGCTTGGTATGCTCCAACTCGAATTGTTGATCGCTTGGGCAGGTTGATCCGATATTATAAAATGCTTCCATTCGCATTGTAAAATTGCTGTGTAGTGACCTTATTGTCATATTTAGACGAGCTTTGCTGATCCTTGTATTTCCTCCGATGCCTTCAATCCGGAGAGTTGTGTCATGACGTTTAAGTGCCAGCATTGTCACTAGCCTTTCAGAAATGATGTTGATCTGTGATCCAGAGTCCTGGAGAGCTTTGAATGTTGCCTGCTGTCCATTATTTGCTTGTACAACTACCTTAGCTGTTGCAAGTAAGTTGTAATTTTGGTTGTTAGCGGATGCCACAACTTGTGCGTGTTCTTTTAAAGACTTCACATTGTCGCTGCAGGTTTGTTGCAGCAGAAGACGATTAAATATCCTAGAAGCAATATCTCTAGGATTATTGTACGCATAGTCTTTCCGCCTTTCCGATTACGCTGGTCTTGAGATACCACATTTTACGTTTGGTTGGCATTCTAGTTTCATGTACATGAGAACATATCAAAGAACAGAGACCACTTGAGTATATCACCATCAAATTTTGGAATGGAGATGCGTGGCAAGTTAATGTTATCGGACACCGTACTATTTGACTTGTCTGTCAGTACGTTCCTAACCTCAGCTTCTGCTTGGAGATAGTCAGTGGCATCATAGCCTGCTTCCTCCGGGTCCTCAAACTCCTCGTTTAGTTAGAAGTGGACCTTTTGAAGTTTTGCCCATAACGAGTTTACAATTGCTGCATTACAGGGTTTGTGTTGAATGGCGCGATTTATTGACTCAATCATCGTCTTTGCCGACGGCACAATGCAACTAGCTTGGCATTTGTGTTTGCTTTGGCATCAACAATTTCTGCAGCAATGGCGGTCTTTGATTTCTTCCTATTGCTGCTAGACTGATCTGAGCAATATGAGCTTGTTCTTTGAAGTAAGTTCTGGTTTCTTGAACCAAAGCGTGAACTTCTTCGAAGAACTTGTAGTATTAGTGAGACTCCTCTAACTTAGAGTTTTTGATCAAGACACTGTTTGTCTTGAAAAAGTCCACTTTTTCTCTAGGATTGTGGCCTTGGCTTGGTAGTAGCCAGGATTTGCCTTCCGATCTGCTGGGTCCTTTATTGTGTTCCTTATAAGCCTTGATATCTCCTGGCTTATTTCTTCCTGGTCGTCTAGGACCTCTTCCAGATTCTTTGATTTTTCAATGCTCTTTTTGTCTATTTGTTTGTATACAATCAATTTTTGTTCTCTCTGATCTCAGAACTGTTTGTTTTGTAACTCTTGTCTATTCCTTACCCGTTGGAAGTGTTTTATTTGCTCCTTGGTGAGCGGGCTTACGCTTCGATTCGCAACCGGAATTTGGTCAAGGAATAATAGAGTTTTTTTTTTTTGTGTTGTTGTAGTTGAATAATCCTTGTGTGGAGTCCTTCGTCGGGGTCACCAAATTGTTTGTGTATAGTGTTTTGTAAGCATTCAGTACATAAACTGACTGCTAAAAGGGCGTCGCAACTAGCACTTGTAACTAGGTGGACTACAGAGGGGGAATTCCTTGGCGATGAGTAAAATACTGGGTTGTGGTCAAGTAAGAGTGTTTTATCATGAAGTACAATATAGGAAACATGGGCATAGTAATTTGCTATGCCAGATGTACCTCACAGCCAATCAATGCCCCCTCTATATGTTTCTGCAGTGTGTATTTTCGTATATTTTACTCTGAGCGTACTTGTCGTGTGCGACAACACAATTGCAGTACCTGAAGTGCACGACAGAGACAACAATTGATAGAACGATATTTTAAATTTGTATGGTGGCTATGTCGTAGAATGCTCCGATCGAAATGAAATTTCATAGTGAACAAACCCGACATGATCTAAGCAATCTGTGAAAGTTTCATCAAGATCGGTTCAGCAGTTTGCCCGGAAATCGTGTTGATATGGTAAATTTATATGGTGGCTATATCGTAGAATGCTCCGATCGGGATGAAATTTCATAGTGAACAAACCCGACATGATCTAAGCAATCTGTGAAAGTTTCATCAAGATCGGTTCAGCAGTTTGGCCGAAAATCGTGTTGATATGGTAAATTTATATGGTGGCTATATCGTAGAATGCTCCAATCGGGATGAAATTTCATAGTGAACATACCCGACATGATCTAAGCAATCTGTGAAAGTTTCATCAAGATCGGTTCAGCAGTTTGGGCGGAAATCGTGTTGAAACAGACAGACAGACGGACAGACGGACGGACAGACGGAAATCAATTCCTGAGCTAGTACTGATCGTTTTGATTTGTAGTTTGTGGGGTCTCCCATCATTCCTTTAAGGCGTTACAGATTCATGACATAGTCAAATATACCCTGTGAAGGGTATAAAAATAGCTTAGTTCGCATAAGTGTAATATCAATATAAATTGGGTTATTGTCAACGCAGCAATTGCTTGCCAATGCAGAATTGCATATTGGCAATTTCCGCGTTGACTAACCTGTTTGTTTCGCTGTGCTCAGCAGTTTTTATACCCTTAACCCATAAAATGGGTAAATAAGGGTATAATGGTTTTGTGCAAAAGTATGTAACAGGCAGAAGGAAGCATCTCCGACCCCATAAAGTACATATATTCTTGATCAGCATCAACAGCAGAGACGATATAGCCATGTCCGTCTTTCCGTCGGTCTGTCTGTCTGTCCGTCTGTATGTCTGTCTGTATGAACGCGTGGATCTCAGAGACTACAAGAGCTAGAGACTTCTGATTGTGTATTTAAGTTCTCCTATACCATGAGCAGAACAAGTTTGCTTCAAATAATTGCTAGCTATTCTGGTTTCCGATACACACATAATATCGATTACAAAAAATATCGAATTTGGAAAATGAAAAAATGAGTGTTGAAATAATGGGTAACGATTGAACTCTTCTGAAAAATTCGTCCAAATCCGTTAAGAAACACCACAGATATCGATATTTTATTGATTGAAGTTAAGTCAGTATACCAAAGTCAATTATAAATTTAATTTACATATTTATTGCAACTGGGTTCAGGGTATCTTCTAGTCGGGCTCTCCCGACTAGAGCCTTCTTACTTGTTTAAGTTAAGACAATAATAGGTATGGTGTTGCATTTAATTGGCCTCGTTAAATTATAAATGTCTGTCATATATTGTGTGTGCTGTATCTTAAATGTATATATAAAAACATAGGTCAGTATTTGATATAGTTAAATTGTAATTATTATTGTGTGTCATTTATGTGGGTTGTGACTTAAATGTATATACGCCTAAACATTCTCCCGGCCTTTGAACAGGTGTTCAATCATCATCTTGTTCTATTGTGAATCGTCTTGGTGATGCGGCGGGATCAGGTGTATCGATGACTTCATTCCTGGGAACCGTTGATTGCACAGTCCATAGGCGTTTCTTTCGCATTGCATAGGCATATAACAATATGATGGAGATAGCTAAGGCAGCATACGATGCTATATGATTATGTAATACTGAACTTGATTGGTTAGGCAACACTAGATTGTTCAGTGTTGCCAACTTCTGCTGTTATTCGTCCAAATCCTTGTCTTCTTGAACCTTGTAGTCTGAGATGTTGATATTTGTCGCAGGTACATGGGTGATGTTTGGCTTGATTACTTCGCCAAAGTGTGCGTAACTTGGCCTCACTTGACTTATGATAGTGCCAAACGTACTGATGCTAATCTCCAAGTTGCGTTCAGTACAACCAGACGATAATGAGAGTATTCCGGTGTCTTCTAGCTGTATTGTGGATGGTGCTCCGTTGCAAACGGCTTGCAGTTCCATTGCAGAATGTGCTGCAAAGATCCACCTGTTAGGTTGGTGTGTCTTTTCCTAAACCATCTTGGTGGTTCTGTGAGTTGTTTGAAACACTGTTGGTGCCTTGTTGTTAAAGAGCTGAAACTCACAACGGTTGTTGACATTGAACACAGCTTGGTGGTCAAAACATATGTATTCTTCATTTGGTAGTGTGAGGCAGCGTCGTAGATCATCTTGAGTCAATCCCTTGAATTGATCCCTGTGGTTGTTAACTGCTATTATAGGTGTTTTAAGCTCAAATGTTCTTCAACTTGTTGAGTCCCACACCGGAATTGGCACGATATTAAACAGCTCTAATTTTGATGTTGATACTAGCGGTAATATTACTCTGAATATTACCTGAGTGTCGGTAGCTGTTCTTTTTGCTCGCATTACTCTGTATAGTTGAATTACGTTGGATGATGTCACAGGCAGCGTTTGATCTGGTGGCAAATGACCCCGTACTTGATCCAATTGATCATTTAGTTGATTAGGGGAAATCAATGTTGGGCTGATTGTATGGTGGCGAATTCCTGTCAGAACGTCCACTATTTCTGATTGCATGCGCTGAAAAGTGGCTGCCAGAAGTTTTAGTTGAGTTGTCAGTGCCAGGTAATTCTCGGTAAGATGTGCGCCTGTGTACCTTCCTCTGCTTTGGCTAAGGATAGCCACTTGTTGTTCAAGTAGTTTGAGCCGTTTGTCCGATGTAGATCTGGTCTTCTTGACAACGTTGATAGTTGAATCAAATACTGATGTTTTGTTTTTCAGTAACTGCAGTAGAAATGCTTCATTGGTTTTAACCTCTTCTATGACTTTGGTCATTTTATTGGCGTAGTCCTAGTATAAAACTCCAAATAGACTGTTTGAAATGTTGCCAACTGCATCAAATGGTGATCGGCGTTGGAAGAGTGCGTTTGCCATTTGTAGTTCGTCGAATAGGTGCCGAAAATGCTGTGATATGAAATCACATATGTACACATTATTTAGTTCTGGGCATATGTATGTAGGAATCGAATATTTGCGAAAGACGCGTAGTGGTAATCGATATTAGTATCGATAAAGAATGCTAGTTCACAGTCGAGGTTGGAGTGGGAAGCAGTCGCTATTCTTGTCAGCTATGCATCGGACGTAACTTAAGAACTCTCGAAGAATTATAAGTTGTACTATTAGAGCTATATCATAATAAATAATAAATCGTAATCAAACGAGACAACTAAAAAACCACAATTGGGGGCTCAACCGGGATAAAGCCTAAGATAAAAGCAATTATAATTTGTTCGGCGAAAAGGGATCGGTGCATCTGGTACGTGCGAAAGACGGCAGCAGCTTAGGCTGGAATTGATAACTGAACGTATAGTGCGATAAAGTGGCGCAGGAGAAAAGAAAGAAAGAAAGAAATTGGAAAAGCGACTGGAAGACTGGAAACTGCATACGTTTGTTCGGTGTGCTACCAAAACGGAGAGCGAAGCGAAAACCATCGGCGAAAAGTGATCGGTGCATCTGGTACGTGCGAAAGACGGCAGCAGCTTAGGCTGGAATTGATAACTAAACGTATAGTGCGATAAAGTGGCGCAGGAGAAAAGAAAGAAAGAAAGAAATTGGAAAAGCGACTGGAAGACTGGAAACTGCATACGTTTGTTCGGTGTGCTACCAAAACGGAGAGCGAAGCGAAAACCAACGGAAAGCAGTTTAAAGTGGAAATTAAAAGGCGAAGTCACGTGGTGGAATTGCAAGAGTACGTAACGTGGTGAGATTACAGCTTGTACGTACGTGGTGAAATTGCAAGAGAACGTAACGTGGTGAGATTGCAGCGTAAACGTCCGTGGTGGAAATCTGATGCTGTGGTCATCAATAAAAAAGGTCGTCGCGTGGTGAAATTGCAGCGCGAACCTTTTTTGGTAAAAGTGAGGGCAGTCCCAGGCCCCGACACAGCAGGATAAAGTGTTTTGCAAAGCTACAGATCGGTAACGCAGGCGAGAAGGCCGGTGCGTTGGACGGAAAAGTGTTTTGCAAAGCTACAGATCGGTATCGCAGGCGAAAAGGCCGGTGCGTTGGACGGAAAAGTGTTTTGCAAAGCTACTGATCGGTATCGCAGGCGAGAAGGCCGGTGCGTTGGATGAAAAAGGGGTTTGCAAAGCTACAGATCGGTAACGCAGGCGAGAAGGCCGGTGCGTTGGAAACCACAGTTATCTGCACAACGTGAGAAGGCGTCACACAGGAGGTAATTGGAAAACGCGACGAAAGCAAATTGTGGCAAGGGGACGTAAGGAGCAACATTCGCAGGCAGGTAAATTGATCCGATTGTTGGCTGTACTGCGTCAAGCTTGGGCGCTGAAAAGGATTGAAAATCGGCGGCGTTTATTACCATCGAGTTGTTAACAGAGACGAGCGTTAACAGAGCAGCTGTACAGAGCTAACAGCGTGTTATACCATCGAAGGAATATCAGAGCCGAACGTTAACATAGCCTAACAGAGTTAACAGAGTGTTGTAGCAATCGCAGTCAGCATTATTACGAATATCAACTGAAGAGTATTAATAATTTTATAATCATAAGTAAACTGTAAACGGTCAAGATGCAAGTTGATGAGGTTATGGTAATGCGTGTCTTAGATTTGCGACAGAAGTTAGCGCAGCTAAATTTGCAAACTAGCGGGGTTAAACGCGATTTGCAAAGCAGATTACTAGTTCATTTTGGCCACCAGGAAGACGACGAAGATGAAGATGACGAATCAGTTGTTACAGCAGAAGATAGTCCAGTACCTAACCAAGCTTTACCGAACGTAGTATCGACAATGGCAAACAAGCCATGGTTCACCTTGAAAGACGTGGAGGGCAGTGTTTCACAATTTAATGGTTCTGATAATCCTGATATAACAAATTGGGTAGAAGAGTTGGAAGAAAGTGCAGTAACCGTGCAGTGGAATAAGCTACAACTTTTTATATATGCTAAACAGTTATTAGTGGGTTCTGCGAAGTCGTTTGTGCGAAGCCTACGCGACGTGCGAAACTGGGAATCGTTGAAGTCCGCTCAACTGAAAGAATTTACAGTTAAATTGTCTTCAGCAGAGATTCATCGAAAGTTGCAGAAACGTCAGCAAAAGAAAGGGGAATCCCTGCTAGAGTTTTTGTACGCGTTATTGGAAATAGCTAAACCAATTATATTAGATGGTGCTAGCATTATAGAATATTTTGTTGCAGGTGTTCCAGACACAAAGGCAAACAAAGCAATGTTGTATCAGACCAAGAATATTAGGAACTTGAAATCGCAGATCGAGATATATGCAAAATCTCGTAGTGGCCCTGAGCAACATAAGAAAAATTTGTCAGTGTTAGTGAATGTTGGTAACGCAGGTAGAGAGGCGACAATAGGAAAATCTAGAAAGTGTTTTAAATGCGGTGATGAGTCTCATTTAAGAAAGGATTGTACCAAAAAAGATTTCAAATGTTAAAAATGTGGTAAGCCAGGCCATCGTGCTGCAGAGTGCAAAGAGAAGGTTGAACCAAAAAAGGAGGGTGAACCGAACGCAAATGTGGTGCAGTTTGATGAAGTGATCCAAAAGCCAAACAGTTCCTTTACTGCTTGAGGGCTCGAATTAAAAGATGTTGCGTATGCAGGCATTCAATTCAAAGGTCTTATTGACACAGGCGCGGACATATGTTTACTGCGAAGAAGCATATTTTTCAAGTTTGGGAAGTTGACGTTGAATGGTCCTGAGAAATGTTTGACGGGGATTGGAGAAAGTCAAATATTAACATTTGGTAGTTTCTTTATACCAGTCCAGATTGACAATATAGAAATAAGAGTTGAATTTCACGTAATTCCAGATAGAGATATTGGTTTTGATGCTATTTTAGGAAGGACAATTCTCGAGCATGTTGATATGCAAATAACTTCAGGAAGAACGCAATTTAAAAAAGTCCAAAAGATATGATAGAACAATAAAGTTTGCAGTCGTCATGCGCGGATTTGTTAGCTGAGTTTAAAGACATGTGCATGTTAGTTTCGGAAAAGGTTGATACTGAAAAAGAGGTTAAGTTTTCTCATCTTAATGATATTCATAGTACTGAGGTGAAAAATATGATACGGAAGTATGTGCCACAGAGAAACGTTAACGCACCAGTGAAAATTAAAATAATATTGACCGATGAAATTCCAGTTTATCAACATCCGAGGCGCCTAGCATTTTGCGAGCAGCAAATCGTCGATTATCAAATAGATGAATGGTTAGAAGAAGGCATAATACGGACAAGTTTTTCAGAATATGCATCACCGGTAGTGTTGGTAGCAAAAAAGAATGGAAAGAAAAGCCTATGTTGCGATTACAGGAAGTTGAACGAAAAAATAGTGCGAGATAATTTCCCAATACACAATACACCCAAAAAATACACATTCTTTGTAACTCAGAGAGGGCAATATGAGTTCTTGTTTGTACCATTCGGTATTTCAAACTCACCAGCAGTATTCACACGGTTTATAATGGCAGAACTACGCGATTTGATAAAAAATAATGATGGTGTTGTGTACATGGACGATTTAATAATTCCAAGCAGTGATATAGAAGAAGGTGTGGAAAAGCTAGGTAGAGTCTTAAAGGTAGCGGCGCAGAATGGGCTACGAATAAATTGGGAAAAGTGTCAAATTTTGCAGAGACGGGTTGATTTTTTGGGATATATAATAGAAGACAACACTATTAAGCCTAGCAATGAGAAGACCTTAGCAGTAGCAAATTTTCCTATGCCAACGGATGCAAAGGCAATCCAACGATTTTTAGGACTTACATCTTATTTTCGGAAGTTTATTGAGGGATATGCAACTATAGCAAAACCGTTGTCAGACATGTTACGAAAAGACACAAAATTTGAATTTAAAGAATTACAACAGATTGCGTTTAAACAACTGAAAGAAGCATTAATTAACAGACCGCTGTTGAAAATATATAAACCAGGTTTAGAGACGGAAATACATACCGACGCGTCAAAATAGGGCTATGGAGCTGTTTTGTTACAGAAAGATTTAGAAGACAGTTTGTTTCACCCAGTGCAGTATTTGAGTCATAAAATAAAACCCAGTGAAGAAAAATATCCAGCTTATGATCTTGAGGTATTAGCAATTATTGAAGCTCTGACTAAATGGCGTGTTTATGTTCTGGGAATCAATTTTAAAATCGTTACCGATTGTAACGCTTTTACAATGACAATGAAAAAGAAAGACGTACCATTAGGAGTAGCGCGTTGGGCAATGTTCTTACAAGATTTTAATTATGTTATTGAACATCGAGCAGGAACAAAAATTAAGCATGTAGATGCATTAAGCCGAGCTGCTTGCTATATGTTGTCGGAAAGTATTGTTCACAGATTGAAAGAAGCGCAGTTAACAGATGATTGGATTAAGGCTGTGCGGAAGATTGTCGAAGAAAAAGCTTATGAAGACTACTATATTGCAAATGGTATATTGTTTAAGGACTCAAGCCGAGAACTTATTGTAGTACCAGCTCAAATGGAAAATGAGATCATACAGATAGCGCACAGACAAGGTCATTTCTCTTACAAAAAGACTCAGGATTTGGTTGAGAAATCTTATTTTATTCCTAAAGTTAAAGAGAAAGTTTCACGCGTAATAGATAGTTGCGTTGAATGTATTATTGTTAATGAGAAATCTGGAAAGAGAGAGGGGTATTTACAACCTATTGATAAAGGTGATAGACCATTGTTGACATACCACATCGACCACGTTGGACCGTTAGAAATTACTAAAAAACGTTATAACTATATTTTTGTAGTGGTAGACGCATTTTCTAAGTATGTTTGGTTATACCCTACGCGTAGCACTGGTGTTGAAGAGGTAATAAAATGTCTTGAATTACAGGCTACCTATTTTGGCAATCCATTAAAAATAGTTTCGGATAGAGGTGCTGCATTTACTTCCAATTTGTTCCGCGAGTATTGTGAAGCTCAAAGTATCAAACACTCAATGATCGCTAATGGTGTTTCTCGAGGAAATGGCCAGGTAGAACACATGCACAAGATTGTGATACCAATGCTTTCAAAGTTGAATCAAGGAGATACAGGTTTGTTTGCTCAACGAAGTTAGTGGCATTGTCACAATGAGTTGTTTGACCCTTGCCTCGACGGCTTAAGAAGCGTCGCAAGGCTCCCAAAAAGGCGTCTGTTGTTAGATCACTAACTAGCTCAAAGTTTACCGCCTTGGTGGAGAAGCAACAGAAAACAGCTATGTATGCTTTGTCTGGTCTCTTTCCTCGAAGTTTATGATGAGTCCATATTGGTCCGCAGTAGTCTACGCCTGTAGTGAGGAACGGGCGTGTCGGTGTCACTCGTTCGGCAGGCTATTTGCCCATAGTTTGGTTCATTAACTTTGGCTCTGCCTTGTTGCATTTCACACAGTTGTGAATGATGTTTCTTGACATGGTTTTGTCGTTCAGGATCCAATCCGCAATGCATGTTATCTTCATGCAATTCACGCAATAGCATTTTTACAATTGGATCATTGTAAGGCAATCAAATCTGATGTTTCGCATTATATGGGAGTGGGGCTTGATCCAATCGACCTCCAACTCGCATAAGACCGTCTGCACCTTGTATCGGCGACAGCGATGAAATAGGATATTTTTTTTCCACCGTATTGTAGCGTCGCAACATCTTGAGATCAGCAGTGAATTCAACCTGTTGTACTGACCGCAGCATAAGGTTGCGAGCGTAATCCAATTCTTTGATGCAGAGCGTAGAAGTTGCTTATCTGTATTTTTTGTAACAAAAGCGCAACATGTAAGCCACAATGCGTTGCAACTTGTGGAACGAATGACTGTGTCTGCAAGTGTACAATTCATCACCTATTGTAGATGGGGCTATTGCCAGGCTTATATGTTTTGTTTTCCTTTCCAGGCTGCTCAGAATGATATTGGATATGGTTGCCCATTTATCTGTAGAGCCATGCAGAAACAGTGGTCCATATAACCATAGATTATGCTCAGATAATATTTGTGCAGATATTCCTCTAGAAAGAACATCCGCTGCGTTGTTAGCGGATGACACATGGCGCCATTGATTTTGGCTCGTCAATGCTTGGATCTTAGCTATCTGGTTGGCCACAAATGTATGGAATGTGGAGGCAGCTGCATTGATCTATGACAGGACGACCGTAGAATCTGACCAAAAGTATCCTGGTACTGTGTTGGAGTTCAAGTTAAGGTCCCGTCGAATTGTGCCTGCGAGCTCAGCAATAGTGCAGCACAAAATTCTAGTCGCGGGAGTGACTGCTTTGCCGTTGGGGCTACTCGAGATTTCGAGCATAGCAATCGCACAGAAATTTGTTTATTCTTGTACGTTGCGCGTTCCGATGCATCCACAAATGTGTGCAGTTCCTTTGTGACCGGAACCTTTCCGTCGTATATGTGTCGGGGAATCTGGATCGAATTAAGGCTCTTCAAATCCTCTCGATAGTCCTTCCAGACGTTCTGAAGTGATGTTGGTAATTTGTCATCCCACTCGAGTTTGTCTTCCCAGAGTCGCTGCATAAAGATTTTGGCTTTCACAACGACGGAAGCGAATAAGCCTAGGGGATCGAAGATTTGTGCCAGCTCAGAGCAAACGACACGCTTAGTTATTTTCGTAGCTGTACTGCTCTGAGCGCGGCCACAAAGTTGGTCCTCTTTGGGCATCCAAATAAGACCCAATGTCTTGATCCTGTAACTGTCCACTGTGTCCTCGAAGTTTACTTCGCTTGCAATGTCGTCCCTTGCAACAGTTACTCGTTGCTCAAGCACCATTTTCGTAAGTTAAATCCATAGGGACGCAGGATCTTTAGCAACTCTTCTCGAATTTGGACCGCTTCTTGGACTGAGTCTGCTCCTGTGAGGCAGTCGTCTACGTAGAAGTCATTTACTAATGCAGTGGCTCCTACTGGTGATTTGTCAATATGTGTTGCGCCCAAGTGATTCAGACACTTTGACACTGTTTTGAGTCTATAGTACCTTAACTGCTCCTTGCGATTGTTTATCCAAACAATCATCTGGTGAAATTGGTTCTCTGGATTGATCCAAATCTGGCGAACATTTTTTCAATTTCCGCAGTGAACACATATTTGTAGCTTTGTAGTGCTGCTATCTGGTTTTTGCACACAATGATGAGGGATGAAGTAATGACTTCTGGGAATCTGTTGTGGTGACACTTCTTTCATGTGTCCTTGATCCTCATATTCTGACATGAACGCTGAGTATTGCTTCCAAGTATCTGCAGAAGCTCTGCGCTCCAAAGCTAAAAATCGTTTTGTCGCAATCTCCATGGAATCCAAAGTCGCTTTAATAGTTCATTAGTTTCCTCATTAGTTGCTGCTGTGTTGCTGAGGGAGCAGTATTGAGAAATAATGTTCTGCTCCAATCAACAGATCGATTTTGCCTGGTTTGCTGAAGTACGGGTCAGCAAGTGGCATATTGCTCGGTATGCTCCAACTCGAATTGTTGATCGCTTGGGCAGGTTGATCCGATATTATAAAATGCTTCCATTCGCATTGTAAAATTGCTGTGTAGTGACCTTATTGTCATATTTAGACGAGCTTTGCTGATCCTTGTATTTCCTCCGATGCCTTCAATCCGGAGAGTTGTGTCATGACGTTTAAGTGCCAGCATTGTCACTAGCCTTTCAGAAATGATGTTGATCTGTGATCCAGAGTCCAGGAGAGCTTTGAATGTTGCCTGCTGTCCATTATTTGCTTGTACAACTACCTTAGCTGTTGCAAGTAAGTTGTAATTTTGGTGGTTAGCGGATGCCACAACTTGTGCGTGTTCTTTTAAAGACTTCACATTGTCGCTGCAGGTTTGTTGCAGCAGAAGACGATTAAATATCCTAGAAGCAATATCTCTAGGATTATTGTACGCATAGTCTTTCCGCCTTTCCGATTACGCTGGTCTTGAGATACCACATTTTACGTTTGGTTGGCATTCTAGTTTTATGTACATGAGAACATATCAAAGAACAGAGACCACTTGAGTTTATCACCATCAAATTTTGGAATAGAGATGCGTGGCAAGTTAATGTTATCGGACACCGTACTATTTGACTTGTCTGTCAGTACGTTCCTAACCTCAGCTTCTGCTTGGAGATAGTCAGTGGCATCATAGCCTGCTTCCTCCGGGTCCTCAAACTCCTCGTTTATTTAGAAGTGGACCTCTTGAAGTTTTGCCCATAACGAGTTTACAATTGCTGCATTACAGGGTTTGTGTTGAATGGCGCGATTTATTGACTCAATCATCGTCTTTGCCGACGGCACAATGCAACTAGCTTGGCATTTGTGTTTGCTTTGGCATCAACAATTTCTGCAGCAATGGCGGTCTTTGATTTCTTCCTATTGCTGCTAGACTGATCTGAGCAATATGAGCTTGGTCTTTGAAGTAAGTTCTGGTTTCTTGAACCAAAGCGTAAACTTCTTCGAAGAACTTGTAGTATTAGTGAGACTCCTCTAACTTAGAGTTTTTGATCAAGACACTGTTTGTCTTGAAAAAGTCCACTTTTTCTCTAGGATTGTGGCCTTGGCTTGGTAGTAGCCAGGATTTGCCTTCCGATCTGCTGGGTCCTTTATTGTGTTCCTTATAAGCCGTGATATCTCCTCTTTTTGTTTTTGTCTATTTGTTTGTATACAACCAATTTTTGTTCTCTCTGATCTCAGAACTGTTTGTTTTGTAACTCTTGTCTATTCCTTACCCGTTGGAAGTGTTTTATTTGCTCCTTGGTGAGCGGGCTTACGCTTCGATTCGCAACCGGAATTTGGTCAAGGAATAATAGAGTTTTTTTTTTTTGTGTTGTTGTAGTTGAAGAATCCTTGTGTGGAGTCCTTCGTCGGGGTCACCAAATTGTTTGTGTATAGTGTTTTGTAAGCATTCAGTACATAAACTGACTGCTAAAAGGGCGTCGCAACTAGCACTTGTAACTAGGTGGACTACAGAGGGGGAATTCCTTGGCGATGAGTAAAATACTGGGTTTGTTGGTACAAAGTAAAGAGCTGATTTTTTATTCATGAAAGTAACAATATTTATAGGATAAAATAGCTTAGTTTGCATAAGTGTAATATCAATATAAATTGGGTTATTGTCAACGCAGCAATTGCTTGCCAATGCAGAATTGCATATTGGCAATTTCCGCGTTGACTTACCTGTCTGTTTCGCTGTGCTCAGCAGTTTTTATACCCTTAACCCTAAAAATGGGTAAATAAGGGTATAATGGTTTTGTGCAAAAGTATGTAACAGGCAGAAGGAAGCATCTCCGACCCCATAAAGTATATATATTCTTGATCAGCATCAACAGCCGAGACGATATAGCCATGTCCGTCTGTCCGTCTGTCTGTCTGTCTGTCTGTCCGTCTGTCTGTATGTCTGTCTGTATGAACGCGTGGATCTCAGAGACTACAAGAGCTAGAGACTTCTGATTGTGTATTTAAGTTCTCCTATACCATGATCAGAACAAGTTTGCTTCAAATTATTGATAACTATTCTGGTTTCCGATGTACACATAATATCGATAACAAAAAATATCGAATTTGGAAAATGAAAAAATGAGTGTTGAAATAATGGGTAACGATTGAACTCTTCTGAAAAATTCGTCCAAATCCGTTAAGAAACACCGCAGATATCGATATTTTATTGATTGAAGTTAAGTCAGTATACCAAAGTCAATTATAAATTTAATTTACATATTTATTGAAACTGGGTTCAGGGTATCTTCTAGTCGGGCTCTCCCGACTAGAGCCTTCTTACTTGTTTAAGTTAAGACAATAAAAGGTATGGTGTTGCATTTAATTGGCCTCGTTAAATTATAAATGTCTGTCATATATTGTGTGTGCTGTATCTTAAATGTATATATAAAAACATAGGTCAGTATTTGACATAGTTAAATTGTAATTATTATTGTGTGTCATTAATGTGGGTTGTGACTTAAATGTATATACGCCTAAACATTCTCCCGGCCTTTGAACAGGTGTTCAACCATCATCTTGTTCTATTGTGAATCGTCTTGGTGATGCGGCGGGATCAGGTGTATCGATGACTTCATTCCTGTGAACCGTTGATTGCACAGTCCATAGGCGTTTCTTTCCCATTGCACAGTCCATAGGCGATGATGGAGATAGCTAAGGCAGCATACGATGCTATATGATTATGTAAGACTGAACTTGATTGGTTAGGCAACACTAGATTGTTCAGTGTTGCCAACTTCTGCTGTTATTCGTCCAGATCCTTGTCTTCTTGAACCTTGTAGTCTGAGATGTTGATATTTGTCGCAGGTACATGGGTGATGTTTGGCTTGATTAATTCGCCAAAGTGTGCGTAACTTGGCCTCACTTGACTTATGATAGTGCCAAACGTACTGATGCTAATCTCCAAGTTGCGTTCAGTACAACCAGACGATAATGAGAGTATTCCGGTGTCTTCTAGCTGTATTGTGGATGGTGCTCCGTTGCAAACGGCTTGCAGTTCCATTGCAGAATGTTCTGCAAAGATCCACCTGTTAGGTTGGTGTGTCTTTTCCTAAACCATCTTGGTGGTTCTGTGAGTTGTTTGAATCACTGTTGGTGCCTTGTTGTTAAAGAGCTGAAACTCACAACGGTTGTTGACATTGAACACAGCTTGGTGGTCAAAACATATGTATTCTTCATTTGGTAGTGTGAGGCAGCGTCGTAGATCATCTTGAGTCAATCCCTTGAATTGATCCCTGTGGTTGTTAACTGCTATTATAGGTGTTTTAAGCTCAAATGTTCTTCAACTTGTTGAGTCCCACACCGGAATTGGCACGATATTAAACAGCTCTAATTTTGATGTTGATACTAGCGGTAATATAACTCTGAATATTACCTGAGTGTCGGTAGCTGTTCCTTTTGCTCGCATTACTCTGTATAGTTGAATTACGTTGGATGATGTCACAGGCAGCGTTTGATCTGGTGGCAAATGACCCCGTACTTGATCCAATTGATCCTTTAGTTGATTAGGGGAAATCAATGTTGGGCTGATTGTATGGTGGCGAATTCCTGTCAGAACGTCCACTATTTCTGATTGCATGCGCTGAAAAGTGGCTGCCAGAAGTGTTAGTTGAGTTGTCAGTGCCAGGTAATTCTCGGTAAGATGTGCGCCTGTGTGCCTTCCTCTACTTTGGCTAAGGATAGCCACTTGTTGTTCAAGTAGTTTGAGCCGTTTGTCCGATGTAGATCTGGTCTTCTTGACAACGTTGATAGTTGAATCAAATACTGATGTTTTGTTTTTCAGTAACTGCAGTAGAAATGCTTCATTGGTTTTAACCTCTTCTATGACTTTGGTCATTTTATTGGCGTAGTCCTAGTATAAAACTCCAAATAGACTGTTTGAAATGTTGCCAACTGCATCAAATGGTGATCGGCGTTGGAAGAGTGCGTTTGCCATTTGTAGTTCGTCGAATAGGTGCCGAAAATGCTGTGATATGGAATCACATATGTACACATTATTTAGTTCTGGGCATATGTATGTAGGAATCGAATATTTGCGAAAGCCGCGTAGTGGTAATCGATATTAGTATCGATAAAGAATGCTAGTTCACAGTCGAGGTTGGAGTGGGAAGCAGTCGCTATTCTTGTCAGCTATGCATCGGACGTAACTTAAGAACTCTCGAAGAATTATAAGTTGTACTATTAGAGCTATATCATAATAAATAAAAAATCGTAATCAAACGAGAAAACTAAAAAACCACAATTGGGGGCTCAATCGGGATAAAGCCTAAGATAAAAGCAATTATAATTTGTTCGGCGAAAAATGATCGGTGCATCTGGTACGTGCGAAAGACGGCAGCAGCTTAGGCTGGAATTGATAACTGAACGTATAGTGCGATAAAGTGGCGCAGGAGAAAAGAAAGAAATTGGAAAAGCGACTGGAAGACTGGAAACTGCATACGTTTGTTCGGTGTGCTACCAAAACGGAGAGCGAAGCGAAAACCATCGGCGAAAAGTGATCGGTGCATCTGGTACGTGCGAAAGACGGCAGCAGCTTAGGCTGGAATTGATAACTGAACGTATAGTGCGGTAAAGTGGCGCAGGAGAAAAGAAAGAAAGAAAGAAATTGGAAAAGCGACTGGAAGACTGGAAACTGCATACGTTTGTTCGGTGTGCTACCAAAACGGAGAGCGAAGCGAAAACCAACGGAAAGCAGTTTAAAGTGGAAATTAAAAGGCGAAGTCACGTGGTGGAATTGCAAGAGTGCGTAACGTGGTGAGATTGCAGCGTGTACGTACGTGGTGAAATTGCAAGATTACGTAACGTGGTGAGATTACAGCTTGTACGTACGTGGTGAAATTGCAAGAGAACGTAAAGTGGTGAGATTGCAGCGTAAACGTCCGTGGTGGAAATCTGATGCTGTGGTCATCAATAAAAAAGGTCGTCGCGTGGTGAAATTGCAGCGCGAACCTTTTTTGGTAAAAGTGAGGGCAGTCCCAAGCCCCGACACAGCAGGATAAAGTGTTTTGCAAAGCTACAGATCGGTAACGCAGGCGAGAAGGCCGGTGCGTTGGACGGAAAAGTGTTTTGCAAAGCTACAGATCGGTAACGCAGGCGAAAAGGCCGGTGCGTTGGACGGAAAAGTGTTTTGCAAAGCTACTGATCGGTATCGCAGGCGAGAAGGCCGGTGTGTTGGATGAAAAAGGGGTTTGCAAAGCTACAGATCGGTAACGCAGGCGAGAAGGCCGGTGCGTTGGAAACCACAGTTATCTGCACAACGTGAGAAGGCGTCACACAGGAGGTAATTGGAAAACGCGACGAAAGCAAATTGTGGCAAGGGGACGTAAGGAGCAACATTCGCAGGCAGGTAAATTGATCCAATTGTTGGCTGTACTGCGTCAAGCTTGGGCGCTGAAAAGGTTTGGAACTCGGCGGCGTTTATTACCATCGAGTTGTTAACAGAGACGAGCGTTAACAGAGCAGCTGTACAGAGCTAACAGCGTGTTATACCATCGAAAAAATATCAGAGCCGAACGTTAACATAGCCTTACAGAGTTAACAGAGTGTTGTAGCAATCGCAGTCAGCATTATTGCGAATATCAACTGAAGAGTATTAATAATTTTATAATCATAAGTAAACTGTAAACGGTCAAGATGCAATTTGATGAGGTTATGGTAATGCGTGTCTTAGATTTGCGACAGAAGTTAGCGCAGCTAAATTTGCAAACTAGCGGGGTTAAACGCGATTTGCAAAACAGATTACTAGTTCATTTTGGCCACCAGGAAGACGACGAAGATGAAGATGACGAATCAGTTGTTACAGCAGAAGATAGTCCAGTACCTAACCAAGCTTTACCGAACGTAGTATCGACAATGGCAAACAAGCCATGGTTCACCTTGAAAGACGTGGAGGGCAGTGTTTCACAATTTAATGGTTCTGATAATCCTGATATAACAAATTGGGTAGAAGAGTTGGAAGAAAGTGCAGTAACCGTGCAGTGGAATAAGCTACAACTTTTTATATATGCTAAACAGTTATTAGTGGGTTCTGCGAAGTCGTTTGTGCGAAGCCTACGCGACGTACGAAACTGGGAATCGTTGAAGTCCGCTCAACTGAAAGAATTTACAGTTAAATTGTCTTCAGCAGAGATTCATCGAAAGTTGCAGAAACGTCAGCAAAAGAAAGGGGAATCCCTGCTAGAGTTTTTGTACGCGTTATTGGAAATAGCTAAACCAATTATATTAGATGGTGCTTGCATTATAGAATATTTTGTTGCAGGTGTTCCAGACACAAAGGCAAACAAAGCGATGTTGTATCAGACCAAGAATATTAGGAACTTGAAATCGCAGATCGAGATATATGCAAAATCTCGTAGTGGCCCTGAGCAACATAAGAAAAATTTGTCAGTGTTAGTGAATGTTGGTAACGCAGGTAGAGAGGCGACAATAGGAAAATCTAGAAAGTGTTTTAAATGCGGTGATGAGTCTAATTTAAGAAAGGATTGTACCAAAAAAGATTTCAAATGTTACAAATGTGGTAAGCCAGGCCATCGTGTTGCAGAGTGCAAAGAGAAGGTTGAACCAAAAAAGGAGGGTGAACCGAACGCAAATGTGGTGCAGTTTGATGAAGTGATCCAAAAGCCAAACAGTTCCTTTACTGCTTGAGGGCTCGAATTAAAAGATGTTGCGTATGCAGGCATTCAATTCAAAGGCCTTATTGACACAGGCGCGGACATATGTTTACTGCGAAGAAGCATATTTTTCAAGTTTGGGAAGTTGACGTTGAATGGTCCTGGGAAATGTTTGACGGGGATTGGAGAAAGTCAAATATTAACATTTGGTAGTTTCTTTATACCAGTCCAGATTGACAATATAGAAATAAGAGTTGATTTTCACGTAATTCCAGATAGAGATATTGGTTTTGATGCTATTTTAGGAAGGACAATTCTCGAGCATGTTGATATGCAAATAACTTCAGGAAGAACGCAATTTAAAAAAGTCCAAAAGATATGATAGAAAAAGTTTGCAGTCGTCATGCGCGGATTTGTTAGCTGAGTTTAAAGACATGTGCATGTTAGTTTCGGAAAAGGTTGATACTGAAAAAGAGGTTAAGTTGTCTCATCTTAATGATATTCATAGTACTGAGGTGAAAAATATGATACGGAAGTATGTGCCACAGAGAAACATTAACGCACCAGTGAAAATGAAAATAATATTGACCGATGAAATTCCAGTTTATCAACATCCGAGGCGCCTAGCATTTTGCGAGCAGCAAATCGTCGATAATCAAATAGATGAATGGTTAGAAGAAGGCATAATACGGCCAAGTTTTTCAGAATATGCATCACCGGTAGTGTTGGTAGCAAAAAAGAATGGAAAGAAACGCCTATGTTGCGATTACAGGAAGTTGAACGAAAAAATAGTGCGAGATAATTTCCCAATGGCTCAGATCGAGACAGTGATAGAAAAACTTCAAGGCGCAAAGTTATTTACAACTTTGGATTTAACTAATGAATTTTTCCATGTTCCGATAGAGCCAGATTCTCAAAAATACACATCCTTCGTAACTCAGAGAGGGCAATATGAGTTCTTGTTTGTACCATTCGGTATTTCAAACTCACCAGCAGTATTCACACGGTTTATAATGGCAGAACTACGCGATTTGATAAAAAATAATGATGCTGTTGTGTACATGGACGATTTAATAATTCCAAGCAGTGATATAGGAGAAGGTGTGGAAAAGCTAGGTAGAGTCTTAAAGGTAGCGGCGCAGAATGGGCTACGAATAAATTGGGAAAAGTGTCAAATTTTGCAGAGACGGGTTGATTTTTTGGGATATATAATAGAAGGCAACACTATTAAGCCTAGCAATGAGAAGACCTTAGCAGTAGCAAATTTTCCTATGCCAACGGATGCAAAGGCAATCCAACGATTTTTAGGACTTACATCTTATTTTCGGAAGTTTATTGAGGGATATGCAACTATAGCAAAACCGTTAACAGACATGTTACGAAAAGACACAAAATTTGAATTTAAAGAATTACAACAGATTGCGTTTAAACAACTGAAAGAAGCATTAATTAACAGACCGCTGTTGAAAATATATAAACCAGGTTTAGAGACGGAAATACATACCGACGCGTCAAAATGGGGCTATGGAGCTGTTTTGTTACAGAAAGATTTAGAAGACAGTTTGTTTCACCCAGTTCAGTATATGAGTCATAAAATAAAACCCAGTGAAGAAAAATATCCAGCTTATGATCTTGAGGTATTAGCAATTATTGAAGCTCTGACTAAATGGCGTGTTTATGTTCTGGGAATCAATTTTAAAATCGTTACCGATTGTAACGCTTTTACAATGACAATGAAAAAGAAAGACGTACCATTAGGAGTAGCGCGTTGGGCAATGTTCTTACAAGATTTTAATTATGTTATTGAACATCGATCAGGAACAAAAATTAAGCATGTAGATGCATTAAGCCGAGCTGCTTGCTATATGTTGTCGGAAAGTATTGTTCACAGATTGAAAGAAGCGCAGTTAACAGATGATTGGATTAAGGCTGTGCGGAAGATTGTCGAAGAAAAAGCTTATGAAGACTACTATATTGCAAATGGTATATTGTTTAAGGACTCAAGCCGAGAACTTATTGTAGTACCAGCTCAAATGGAAAATGAGATCATACAGATAGCGCACTGACAAGGTCATTTCTCTTACAAAAGACTCAGGATTTGGTTGAGAAATCTTATTTTATTCCTAAAGTTAAAGAGAAAGTTTCACGCGTAATAGATAGTTGCGTTGAATGTATTATTGTTAATGAGAAATCTGGAAAGAGAGAGGGGTATTCACAACCTATTGATAAAGGTGATAGACCATTGTTGACATACCACATCGACCACGTTGGACCGTTAGAAATTACTAAAAAACGTTATAACTATATTTTTGTAGTGGTAGACGCATTTTCTAAGTATGTTTGGTTATACCCTACGCGTAGCACTGGTGTTGAAGAGGTAATAAAATGTCTTGAATTACAGGCTACCTATTTTGGCAATCCATTAAAAATAGTTTCGGATAGAGGTGCTGCATTTACTTCCAATTTGTTCCGCGAGTATTGTGAAGCTCAAAGTATCCAACACTCAATGATCGCTACTGGTGTTTCTCGAGGAAATGGCCAGGTAGAACGCATGCACAAGATTGTGATACCAATGCTTTCAAAGTTGAATCAAGGAGATACAGGTACTTGGTATAGGCACTTAAGCAAGGTTCAGCAGATAATCAACAAGGTAGAACCACGAAGTACTAAAGTCTCACCTTTAAAAATATTAACTTTTCTAGAAATGCGTATCCAGAATGACCCAAAATTAAATGGATTACTCCAAACATCGTTGATAGAAGAGTTAGACGATATACGTAAAAAATTACGAGACGAAACTCGTGAAAACATAGGTCGGATACAAAAGGAAAATAAGAATACTTTCGATTCAAACCGCAAAGCAGACAGACAGTACAGTGTTAATGATATCGTGGCTATAAAAAGGACCCAGTATGGGACACGCTTTAAACTTAAGGGGAAGTATCTCGGACCATACAAAGTAGTCAAGGTTTACCCACATGGAAGGTATGAAGTAGTGAAGATTGGTCAAACAGAAGGACCTTATCAGACATCGACAGTTGTAGAGTTCATGAAGCCATGGGTAGACCAATTCGGGGCGAATGGTCCGTCAGGACAGCCGAATGTAGGAATCGAATATTTGCGAAAGACGCATAGTGGTAATCGATATTAGTATCGATAAAGAATGCTAGTTCACAGTCGAGGTTGGAGTGGGAAGCAGTCGCTATTCTTGTCAGCTATGCATCGGACGTAACTTAAGAACTCTCGAAGAATTATAAGTTGTACTATTAGAGCTATATCATAATAAATAAAAAATCGTAATCAAACGAGAAAACAAAAAACCACATGTATTTGAACTCCTTTTTTCCCCAATCGAATGTCTTCATATCGCGTCAGTAAGGTTCCAATTCATAGTATATAATTATGGTCCAGTCGGAAATTGCTCTCTTTGATGTTCCAATTTTTTCATAAAATATTCCATGCTTTGTGTCGAAACTGTCCACGGACACCGACTGTGTCAGCACCAAGGGCAACATGAGAAGAAGAATTAGAATGGATGATGTGATTGTTGGCGACATAAGTCGTTTCCGCTGTACGCTGTACAACCACCCTGACATAATTGTCTTGTCCTGGGTATGTTTTGACAATGCGTCCCATTGGCCAACTCATCACAGGTATGTTGTTTTCCTTGACTAGCACCAGCATGCCATTTCCACTGGTGCAGTTCTTGCAAGTATTCTTCCGACCATTGCTTCCAAAATCCTTGCTTTAGTCTGGATACTAACTCCCAGCGCGTTAACAAGGATTTTTCATTGCGGTCCGTGTTTACATCAGGTGGAGCAGTCAACGTTTCCCCAATCAAAAAGTGTGCTGGAGTGAGGGCGGTTGTGTCCGTTGGATCATTTGACATGGGTGTGATTGGGCGAGAGTTGAGGATTGCTTCAATTTCGATAATCAACGTCTTTAATTCGTCAAATGTTAGAAATGCGGGATTGGTTGTTGTAACCAAAAGTCTTTTTGCAGACTTGACCGCAGCCTCCCATAACCCAAACGATGGCGCGCGTGGTGGAATAAATTTGAAGGCAACTTGTTTTTTGTTGCACTGATTGATAATCTTGGCTTGGCTCTTTTTGCCAAATATTGATCCTTCCAGTTCCTTCAGCTTGTTGTTTGCTCAACGAAGTTAGTGGCTTTGTCACAATGAATTGTTTGACCCTTGCCTCGACGGCTTAAGAAGCGTCGTAAGGCTCCCAAGAAGGCGTCTGTTGTTAGATCACTAACTAGCTCAAGGTGTACCGCCTTGGTGGAGAAGCAACAGAAAACAGCTATGTATGCTTTGTCTGGTCACTTTCCTCGAAGTTTATGATTATGGTGTCACTCGATTGTCTGGTCACTTTCCTCGAAGTTTATGATTATGGTGTCACTCGATTGGCAGGCAAGCTGACCATAATTTGGTTCATTAACTTTTGCTTTGCCTTGTTGCATTTCACGCAGTTGTGAATGATGTTTCTTGACATGGTTTTGTCGTTCAGTATCTAATATTGTTGTCTTGCCATTGCTCGTAAGGCTTGAGCGCCGTAATAGAATTTTTACAATTGGATCATTGTAAAGCAATAAAATCTAATGTTTCGCATTATATGGGAGTGGGGCTTGCTCCAATCGACCTCCAACTCGCATAAGACCGTCTACACCTTGTATAGGCGACAGCGATGAAATAGGACTTTTGTTGTCCACCGTATTGTAGCGTCACAATATCTTGAGATCAGCAGTGAATTCAACCTGTTCTACTGTCCGCAGAATTAGGTTGCGAGCGTAATCCAATTCTTTGATGCAGAGCGTAGAAGTTGCTTATCTGTATTTTTTGTGTGGAACGAATGACTGTGTCTGCAGGTGTACACTTCTTCACCTATTGTAGATGGGGCTATTGCCAGGCTTATATGTTTTGTTTTCCTTTCCAGGTTGCTCGGAATGATATTGGATATGGTTGCCCATTTACCTGTAGAGCCATGCAGGAACAGTGGTCCATATAACCATAGATTATGCTCAGATAATATTTGTGCAGATATTCCTCTAGAAAGAACATCCGCTGCGTTGTTAGCGGATGACACATGGCGCCATTGATTTTGGCTCGTCAATGCTTGGATCTTAGCTATCCGGTTGGCCACAAATGTATGGAATGTGGAGGCAGCTGCATTGATCTATGACAGGACGACCGTAGAATCTGACCAAAAGTATCCTGGTACTGTGTTGGAGTTCAAGTTGAGGTCCCGTCGAATTGTGCCCGCGAGCTCAGCATCCAATAGTGCAGCACAAAGTTCTAGTCGCGGGAGTGACTGCTTTGCCGTTGGGGCTACTCGAGATTTTGAGCAAAGCAATCGCACAGAAATTTGTTTATTCTTGTACGTTGCGCGAACGTATATTGCTGCGCCATAAGCGCGTTCCGATGCATCCACAAATGTGTGCAGTTCCTTTGTGACCGGAACCTTTCCGTCGTATATAAGTCGAGGAATCTGGATCGAATTAAGGCTCTTCAAATCCTCTCGATAGTCCTTCCAGTCGTTCTGAAGGGATGTGGGTAATTCGTCATCCCACTCGAGTTTGTCTTCCCAGATTCGCTGCATAAAGATTTTGGCTTTCAAAAAAGGAGGGTGAACCGAACGCAAATGTGGTGCAGTTTGATGAAGTGATCCAAAAGCCAACCAGTTCCTTTACTGCTTCAGGGCTCGAATTAAAAGATGTTGCGTATGCAGGCATTCAATTCAAAGGTCTTATTGACACAGGCGCGGACATATGTTTACTGCGAAGAAGCATATTTTTCAAGTTTGGGAAGTTGACGTTGAATGGTCCTGGGAAATGTTTGACGGGGTGGAGAAGTCAATTACATTGGTAGTTCTTATACCAGTCCAGATTGACAATATAGAAATAAGAGTTGAATTTCACGTAATTCCAGATAGAGATATTGGTTTTGATGCTATTTTAGGAAGGACAATTCTCGAGCATGTTGATATGCAAATAACTTCAGGAAGAACGCAATTTAAAAAACGTCCAAAAGATATGATAGAAACTAATAAAAGTTGGCAGTCGTCATGCGCGGATTTGTTAGCTGAGTTTAAAGACATGTGCATGTTAGTTTCGGAAAAGGTTGATACTGAAAAAGAGGTTAAGTTGTCTCATCTTAATGATATTCATAGTACTGAGGTGAAAAATATGATACGGAAGTATGTGCCACAGAGAAACGTTAACGCACCAGTGAAAATGAAAATAATATTGACCGATGAAATTCCAGTTTATCAACATCCGAGGCGCCTAGCATTTTGCGAGCAGCAAATCGTCGATAATCAAATATATGAATGGTTAGAAGAAGGCATAATACGGCCAAGTTTTTCAGAATATGCATCACCGGTAGTGTTGGTAGCAAAAAAGAATGGAAAGAAACGCCTATGTTGCGATTACAGGAAGTTGAACGAAAAAATAGTGCGAGATAATTTCCCAATGGCTCAGATCGAGACAGTGATAGAGAAACTTCAAGGCGCAAAGTTATTTACAACTTTGGATTTAACTAATGAATTTTTCCATGTTCCGATAGAGCCAGATTCTCAAAAATACACATCCTTCGTAACTCAGAGAGGGCAATATGAGTTCTTGTTTGTACCATTCGGTACTTCAAACTCACCAGCAGTATTCACACGGTTTATAATGGCAGAACTACGCGATTTGATAAAAAATAATGATGCTGTTGTGTACATGGACGATTTAATAATTCCAAGCAGTGATATAGAAGAAGGTGTGGAAAAGCTAGGTAGAGTCTTAAAGGTAGCGGCGCAGAATGGGCTACGAATAAATTGGGAAAAGTGTCAAATTTTGCAGAGACGGGTTGATTTTTTGGGATATATAATAGAAGGCAACACTATTAAGCCTAGCAATGAGAAGACCTTAGCAGTAGCAAATTTTCCTATGCCAACGGATGCAAAGGCAATCCAACGATTTTTAGGACTTACATCTAATTTTCGGAAGTTTATTGAGGGATATGCAACTATAGCAAAACCGTTGTCAGACATGTTACGAAAAGACACAAAATTTGAATTTAAAGAATTACAACAGATTGCGTTTAAACAACTGAAAGAAGCATTAATTAACAGACCGCTGTTGAAAATATATAAACCAGGTTTAGAGACGGAAATACATACCGACGCGTCAAAATGGGGCTATGGAGCTGTTTTGTTACAGAAAGATTTAGAAGACAGTTTGTTTCACCCAGTTCAGTATATGAGTCATAAAATAAAACCCAGTGAAGAAAAATATCCAGCTTATGATCTTGAGGTATTAGCAATTATTGAAGCTCTGACTAAATGGCGTGTTTATGTTCTGGGAATCAATTTTAAAATCGTTACCAATTGTAACGCTTTTACAATGACAATGAAAAAGAAAGACGTACCATTAGGAGTAGCGCGTTGGGCAATGTTCTTACAAGATTTTAATTATGTTATTGAACATCGATCAGGAACAAAAATTAAGCATGTAGATGCATTAAGCCGAGCTGCTTGCTATATGTTGTCGGAAAGTATTGTTCACAGATTGAAAGAAGCGCAGTTAACAGATGATTGGATTAAGGCTGTGCGGAAGATTGTCGAAGAAAAAGCTTACGAAGACTACTATATTGCAAATGGAATATTGTTTAAGGACTCAAGCCGAGAACTTATTGTAGTACCAGCTCAAATTTGTTCCGCGAGTATTGTGAAGCTCAAAGTATCCAACACTCAATGATCGCTACTGGTGTTTCTCGAGGAAATGGCCAGGTAGAACGCATGCACAAGATTGTGATACCAATGCTTTCAAAGTTGAATCAAGGAGATACAGGTACTTGGTATAGGCACTTACGCAAGGTTCAGCAGATAATCAACAAGGTAGAACCACGAAGTACTAAAGTCTCACCTTTAAAAATATTAACTGGTCTAGAAATGCGTATCCAGAATGACCCAAAATTAAATGAATTACTCCAAACATCGTTGATAAAAGAGTTAGACGATAGACGTAAAAAATTACGAGACGAAACTCGTGAAAACATAGGTCGGATACAAAAGGAAAATAAGAATACTTTCGATTCAAACCGCAAAGCAGACAGACAGTACAGTGTTAATGATATCGTGGCTTTAAAAAGGACCCAGTATGGGACAGGCTTTAAACTTAAGGGGAAGTATCTCGGACCATACAAAGTAGTCAAGGATCCATGGAGTATTATTTATTACTAACCTACTTAATGGTGAAATCGACTCATCAGTTCTTTTGAGTCGAATTAAATTTAATGTCCCGGTTAGATCTTCACGTAACTTTTTACCCCTTAGCCTTGATCGTTGCTTCAGCAACTATTTAATTCATGAACCATTTCGTGTTATATGTTCTGACTATAACAAACTTTATTCTCTGTCTCCTTGGAGGCCTCAACTCCAGTACTAAAAATATCGATCCTTTTTGCTTTATCTAATCGTAACCACTAACTACTAATCTAACGCTGGTCTGATTGGGTTTTTCTGGGTTTTTCCCAATCCTCACAACAAATGTTGGACTGCTCAATTTTTTATTGAATTTCCCAGAGCTTTCACTTTATCTTCTAATTATTTTTTCAGATTTATATATTATTCTATATTTTACTTAATTTAATTATTTTAATTATTTATAATTTAAATTAAATTTTGATTCATTTTAATGTCAGCTGCTCTTAGCTGACTATAAATAAATAAAGAATAAATAAATAAAGGTTAACCCACATGGAAGGTATGAATTAGTGAAGATTGGTCAAACAGAAGGACCTTATCAGACATCGACAGTTGTAGAGTTCATGAAGCCATGGGTAGACCAATTCGGGGCGAATGGTCCGTCAGGACAGCCGAATGTAGGAATCGAATATTTGCGAAAGACGCGTAGTGGTAATCGATATTAGTATCGATAAAGAATGCTAGTTCACAGTCGAGGTTGGAGTGGGAAGCAGTCGCTATTCTTGTCAGCTATGCATCGGACGTAACTTAAGAACTCTCGAAGAATTATAAGTTGTACTATTAGAGCTATATCATAATAAATAAAAAATCGTAATCAAACGAGAAAACTAAAAAACCACATGTATTTGAACTCCTTTTTTCCCCAATCGAATGTCTTCATATCGCGTCAGTAAGGTTCCAATTCATAGTATATAATTATGGTCCAGTCGGAAATTGCTCTCTTTGATGTTCCAATTTTTTCATAAAATATTCCATGCTTTGTGTCGAAACTGTCCACGGACACCGACTGTGTCAGCACCAAGGGCAACATGAGAAGAAGAATTAGAATGGATGATGTGATTGTTGGCGACATAAGTCGTTCCCGCTGTACGCTGTACAACCACCCTGACACAATTGTCTTGTCCTGGGTATGTTTTGACAATGCGTCCCATTGGCCAACTCATCACAGGTATGTTGTCTTCCTTGACTAGCACCAGCACGCCTTCCTTTATGTTGGAATTGACGTATTTCCACTGGTGCCTGGTGTTGTTCTTGCAAGTATTCTTCCGACCATTGCTTCCAAAATCCTTGCTTTAGTCTGGATACTAACTCCCAGCGCGTTAACAAGGACTTTTCATTGCGGTCAGTCAACGGGGGAGCAGTCAACGTTTCCCCAATCAAAAAGTGTGCTGGAGTGAGGGCGGTTGTGTCCGTTGGATCATTTGACATGGGTGTGATTGGGCGAGAGTTGAGGATTGCTTCAATTTCGATAATCACCGTCTTTAATTCGTCAAATGTTAGAGATGCGGGATTTGTTGTTGTAACCAAAAGTCTTTTTGCAGACTTGACCGCAGCCTCCCATAACCCTCCAAACGATGGCGCGCGTGGTGGAATAAATTTGAAGGCAACTTATTTTTTGTTGCACTGATTGATAATCTTGGCTTGGCTCTTTTTGCCAAATATTGATCCTTCCAGTTCCTTCAGCTTGTTGTTTGCTCAACGAAGTTAGTGGCTTTGTCACAATGAATTGTTTGACCCTTGCCTCGACGGCTTAAGAAGCGTCGTAAGGCTCCCAAGAAGGCGTCTGTTATTAGATCACTAACTAGCTCAAGGTGTACCGCCTTGGTGGAGAAGCAACAAAAATAGCTATGTATGCTTTGTCTGGTCACTTTCCTCGAAGTTTATGATTATGGTGTCACTCGATTGGCAGGCAAGCTGACCATAATTTGGTTCATTAACTTTTGCTTTGCCTTGTTGCATTTCACGCAGTTGTGAATGATGTTTCTTGACATGGTTTTGTCGTTCAGTATCTAATATTGTTGTCTTGCCATTGCTCGTAAGGCTTGAGCGCCGTAATAGAATTTTTACAATTGGATCATTGTAAAGCAATAAAGACTGATGTTTCGCATTATATGGGAGTGGGGCTTGCTCCAATCGACCTCCAACTCGCATAAGACCGTCTACACCTTGTATAGGCGACAGCGATGAAATAGGACTTTTTTTGTCCACCGTATTGTAGCGTCCATACATCTTGAGATCAGCAGTGAATTCAACCTGTTGTACTGTCCGCAGAATTAGGTTGCGAGCGTAATCCAATTCTTTGATGCAGAGCGTAGTAGTTGCTTATCTGTATTTTTTGTGTGGAACGAATGACTGTGTCTGCAGGTGTACACTTCTTCACCTATTGTAGATGGGGCTATTGCCAGGCTTATATGTTTTGTTTTCCTTTCCAGGTTGCTCGGAATGATATTGGATATGGTTGCCCATTTACCTGTAGAGCCATGCAGGAACAGTGGTCCATATAACCATAGATTATGCTCAGATAATATTTGTGCAGATATTCCTCTAGAAAGAACATCCGCTGCGTTGTTAGCGGATGACACATGGCGCCATTGATTTTGGCTCGTCAATGCTTGGATCTTAGCTATCCGGTTGGCCACAAATGTATGGAATGTGGAGGCAGCTGCATTGATGACAGGACGACCGTAGAATCTGACCAAAAGTATCCTGGTACTGTGTTGGAGTTCAAGTTGAGGTCCCGTCGAATTGTGCCCGCGAGCTCAGCATCCAATAGTGCAGCACAAAGTTCTAGTCGCGGGAGTGACTGCTTTGCCGTTGGAGCTACTCGAGATTTTGAGCAAAGCAATCGCACAGAAATTTGTTTATTCTTGTACGTTGCGCGAACGTATATTGCTGCGCCATAAGCGCGTTCCGATGCATCCACAAATGTGTGCAGTTCCTTTGTGACCGGAACCTTTCCGTCGTATATAAGTCGGGGAATCTGGATCGAATTAAGGCTCTTCAAATCCTCTCGATAGTCCTTCCAGTCGTTCTGACGGGATGTGGGTAATTCGTCATCCCACTCGAGTTTGTCTTCCCAGATTCGCTGCATAAAGATTTTGGCTTTCAAAAAAGGAGGGTGAACCGAACGCAAATGTGGTGCAGTTTGATGAAGTGATCCAAAAGCCAATCAGTTCCTTTACTGCTTCAGGGCTCGAATTAAAAGATGTTGCGTATGCAGGCATTCAATTCAAAGGTCTTATTGACACAGGCGCGGACATATGTTTACTGCGAAGAAGCATATTTTTCAAGTTTGGGAAGTTGACGTTGAATGGTCCTGGGAAATGTTTGACGGGGTAGTTTCTTTATACCAGTCTAGATTGACAATATAGAAATAAGAGTTGAATTTCACGTAATTCCAGATAGAGATATTGGTTTTGATGCTATTTTAGGAAGGACAATTCTCGAGCATGTTGATATGCAAATAACTTCAGGAAGAACGCAATTTAAAAAACGTCCAAAAGATATGATAGAAACTAATAAAAGTTGGCAGTCGTCATGCGCGGATTTGTTAGCTGAGTTTAAAGACATGTGCATGTTAGTTTCGGAAAAGGTTGATACTGAAAAAGAGGTTAAGTTGTCTCATCTTAATGATATTCATAGTACTGAGGTGAAAAATATGATACGGAAGTATGTGCCACAGAGAAACGTTAACGCACCAGTGAAAATGAAAATAATATTGACCGATGAAATTCCAGTTTATCAACATCCGAGGCGCCTAGCATTTTGCGAGCAGCAAATCGTCGATAATCAAATAGATGAATGGTTAGAAGAAGGCATAATACGGCCAAGTTTTTCAGAATATGCATCACCGGTAGTGTTGGTAGCAAAAAAGAATGGAAAGAAACGCCTATGTTGCGATTACAGGAAGTTGAACGAAAAAATAGTGCGAGATAATTTCCCAATGGCTCAGATCGAGACAGTGATAGAAAAACATCAAGGCAGAAAGTTATTTACAACTTTGGATTTAACTAATGAATTTTTCCATGTTCCGATAGAGCCAGATTCTCAAAAATACACATCCTTCGTAACTCAGAGAGGGCAATATGAGTTCTTGTTTGTACCATTCGGTATTTCAAACTCACCAGCAGTATTCACACGGTTTATAATGGCAGAACTACGCGATTTGATAAAAAATAATGATGCTGTTGTGTACATCGACGATTTAATAATTCCAAGCAGTGATATAGAAGAAGGTGTGGAAAAGCTAGGTAGAGTCTTAAAGGTAGCGGCGCAGAATGGGCTACGAATAAATTGGGAAAAGTGTCAAATTTTGCAGAGACGGGTTGATTTTTTGGGATATATAATAGAAGACAACACTATTAAGCCTAGCAATGAGAAGACCTGAGCAGTAGCAAATTTTCCTATGCCAACGGATGCAAAGGCAATCCAACGATTTTTAGGACTTATATCTTATTTTCGGAAGTTTATTGAGGGATATGCAACTATAGCAAAACCGTTGTCAGACATGTTACGAAAAGACACAAAATTTGAATTTAAAGAATTACAACAGATTGCGTTTAAACAACTGAAAGAAGCATTAATTAACAGACCGCTGTTGAAAATATATAAACCAGGTTTAGAGACGGAAATACATACCGACGCGTCAAAATGGGGCTATGGAGCTGTTTTGTTACAGAAAGATTTAGAAGACAGTTTGTTTCACCCAGTTCAGTATATGAGTCATAAAATAAAACCCAGTGAAGAAAAATATCCAGCTTATGATCTTGAGGTATTAGCAATTATTGAAGCTCTGACTAAATGGCGTGTTTATGTTCTGGGAATCAATTTTAAAATCGTTACCGATTGTAACGCTTTTACAATGACAATGAAAAAGAAAGACGTACCATTAGGAGTAGCGCGTTGGGCAATGTTCTTACAAGATTTTAATTATGTTATTGAACATCGATCAGGAACAAAAATTAAGCATGTAGATGCATTAAGCCGAGCTGCTTGCTATATGTTGTCGGAAAGTATTGTTCACAGATTGAAAGAAGCGCAGTTAACAGATGATTGGATTAAGGCTGTGCGGAAGATTGTCGAAGAAAAAGCTTATGAAGACTACTATATTGCAAATGGTATATTGTTTAAGGACTCAAGCCGAGAACTTATTGTAGTACCAGCTCAAATGGAAAATGAGATCATACAGATAGCGCACAGACAAGGTCATTTCTCTTACAAAAAGACTCAGGATTTGGTTGAGAAATCTCATTTTATTCCTAAAGTTAAAGAGAAAGTTTCACGCGTAATAGATAGTTGCGTTGAATGTATTATTGTTAATGAGAAATCTGGAAAGAGAGAGGGGTATTCACAACCTATTGATAAAGGTGATAGACCATTGTTGACATACCACATCGACCACGTTGGACCGTTAGAAATTACTAAAAAACGTTATAACTATATTTTTGTAGTGGTAGACGCATTTTCTAAGTATGTTTGGTTATACCCTACGCGTAGCACTGGTGTTGAAGAGGTAATAAAATGTCTTGAATGACAGGCTACCTATTTTGGCAATCCATTAAAAATAGTTTCGGATAGAGGTGCTGCATTTACTTACTCAAAGTATCCAACACTCAATGATCGCTACTGGTGTTTCTCGAGGAAATGGCCAGGTAGAACGCATGCACAAGATTGTGATACCAATGCTTTCAAAGTTGAATCAAGGAGATACAGGTACTTGGTATAGGCACTTACGCAAGGTTCAGCAGATAATCAACAAGGTAGAACCACGAAGTACTAAAGTCTCACCTTTAAAAATATTAACTTGTCTAGAAATGCGTATCCAGAATGACCCAATTAAATGAATTACTCCAAACATCGTTGATAGAAGAGTTAGACGATAGACGTAAAAAATTACGAGACGAAACTCGTGAAAACATAGGTCGGATACAAAAGGAAAATAAGAATACTTTCGATTCAAACCGCAAAGCAGACAGACAGTACAGTGTTAATGATATCGTGGCTATAAAAAGGACCCAGTATGGGACAGGCTTTAAACTTAAGGGGAAGTATCTCGGACCATACAA
>JARNME010000404.1:54228281-54322609 GCA_030179655.1 Scaptomyza flava
TTTTTGATGCAGATCTTTGTGGAATGTCAATTGCTACCTTCATACCAAATTTGGTGACTCTAGCTCAAAAATTGTTAAATGTGTTGAAAGGGGGGCTGGGGGCGGTATGGGTGGGCGTGGCATCCAAATTTTTGATGCAGATCTGTGTGGAATGTCAATTGCTATCTTCATACCAAATTTGGTGACTCTAGCTCGAAAATTGTTAAATGTGGGGAAAGGGGGGCTGGGAGCGGTATGGGTGGGCATGGCATCCAAATTTTTTATGCAGATCTTTGTGAAATGTCAATTGCTATTTTCATACCAAATTTGGTGACTCTAGCTCGAAAATTGTAAAAAGTGGGGAAGGGGGGGCGAAATGGGTGGGCGTGGCTCCAAAACTTTGATGCAGATTTTTGGGGGTCGTTACCAGCTATCTTCCCACCAAATTTGGATGCTCTAGCTCCACTACTCTGGAAGATACACGCATTCCCTTTTTGACGAAGCGTTGGGGCAGATGGGGGTGGCTAGTGCGGTATTGAAGGGCGTGGCATCCAAACTTTGGATGCAGTTTTTGGGGGGTCATCATCACCTATCTTGGCACCAAATTTGGTGGCTATAGCTCAAAAACTGTGGGAGATATAGGCTTTTTTGACTTTAAAATGCGGGGGGGCTGGGGGCGGAATGGGTGGGCGTGGCTCCAAAACTTTGATGCAATTCTTTTGGGGTTGTTGCCAGCTATCTTCCTACCAAATTTGGTGGCTCTTGCTCCACTACTCTGGAAGATACACGCATTCCCGTTTTTGACGAAGCGTTGGGGCATATGGGGGTGGCTAGTGCGGTATTGGTGTGCGTGGCATCCAAACTTTGGATGCAGTTTTTGGGGGGTCATCATCACCTATCTTGGCACCAAATTTGGTGGCTATAGCTCAAAAACTGTGGGAGATATAGGCTTTTTTGACTTTAAAATGCGGGGGGGCTGGGGGCGGAATGGGTAGGCGGGGCTCCAAAATTTTTGATGCAGTTTTTTTGGGGTTGCTAGTAGCTATCTTCTCACCAAATTTGGTAGTTCTAGCTGTAAGGGTGTGTGAAATATGTGGATTTATCGGTTTTGAGTTATCGAATTTATCGATTTGCGAGCCCCCCAGTAATCGTAGAACCCCCATCTTGACACTTTAATTTACTATCCCATAGATAAAGAGAATTGGAAAGTTTCAAGTCTCTAGCTTGAAGGGTGTGGAAAAAAGTTGCGTTCATACAGACGGACAGACGGACAGACAGACAGACGGACAGACGGACAGACACCATGACGGACATTGCACAAACCCAATATACTCTTTACCTTCGGTATCGAGTATAAAAATTTATAAAGTATTCGGAGGAAATTTGATCGAACAATGTAACAGCCAAAATATTTATTATGGTTTACATTAAATCGTGAAGTCATACTCGAGTCTACTACGTACTATACATTTTTCCATGAGTTGTTCCCATCTAAAACCTCTATCAATTTTTCCGTTTTTTCTTATTATTTTTCAACCAAGTAAGTGCGCACCTGTTTTTTAATTTCTCTTTCTAGAAAATGTCTTTAAGTTCGGTAGCCTCTAAATCATTCAATATGTATGTTATAGGGATTTTATATTGTACTTCTATTATTGTAAATTTTAAGTTTTCCGGTTTGGTGAATAATGTAGGAGCTAACGAACAGCGAGAGTCTTTAGAGGGAAGCGAGCTGAACGAAGACATCTAATCTCAAGCCAGACAAATGTTTATCGGAGGGGGGGTGTAAATTTTGCTGTAAAAAACCGGGATTTTTCGGGTTTTAAAACAGGTTGTTGATAGATGTTAAATTGGTGGGCTGTTTTAAAACCCGAAAAATCCCGGTTTTTTACAGCAAAATTTACACCCCCCCTCCCCTCAACTGTTTTTAAACCCGAAAAATAACAGTCAAACAACAACCTGTTTCTTGAAAACCAGAAAAATAGAAACTTAACAGCCCCGGTATTTAAAACCAGAAAAAATAACAGCTCTCTGTTTTTAACAGCTAAACTGCACCCGGTTTTATTCCACCGGAAAAATAACCGCTCTCTGTTTTAAACAGCTTAACAACAAGCTGTTTCTGAAAAACATGAAAAATAACAGCTAAACAACAAGCTGTTTCTGAAAAACATGAAAAATAACAGCAAAACAACAAGCTGTTTCTGAAAAACATGAAAAATAACAGCAAAACAGCAACCGGTTTTTCAAACCGTAAAAAATAGCAGCTCCCTGTTTTAAACAGTTAAACAACAACCAGTTTATAAAACCGAAAAAAACGCGTTTTAACAGCGAAACTGCCACTAGTTCCATGTATTTTGGGCTTACCTCTTTTCAAGGTTATTGTGTGAGTTCTAGAATTGGAGTTGAAAGACAAAATATTTGCCTGGAAAAGTCAGATGGCCACCGCTGCCTCACTTTGCAAGGATTACTTTACAGCGTACTTTAAAGTCCCGGTTTTTATCGACACGATTTTGGACTTGTTCTTTCATTTAAATGTTAAATTAAAGTTATAGTACGAAACGCAGCAGTATTGCGTCAGTACTTTCGTTGGCTTTTAGTAAAAAAAAATAATAATAAAAAAATTAAAAGCACTCTTTAAAAAATAGATTCGGTTCTCAGAAATTTAAAAAAAAAACAAGTAAGAAGGCTCTAGTCGGGAGAGCCCGACTAGAAGATACCCTGAACCCAGTTGCAATAAATATATTTAATTTATATAAGACTTTGGTATACTGGCTTAGCTTCCATCTATTAAGTTCAATATCTCCGGTGTTTCTCAACCGATTTGGACGAAATTTTCAGAAAAGTTCTATCATTATCCATTACTTCAACCCTCATTTTTAGATTTTCCAAATTCGATATTTTATTGTTATCGATATTATGTGTATATCGGAAACCAGAATAGTTATCGATAATTTGAAGCAAACTTGTTCTGCTCATGGTATAGGAGAACTTAAATACAAAATCAGAAGTCTCTAGCTCTTGTAGTCTCTGAGATCCACGCGTTCATACAGACGGACAGACGGACAGACAGACAGACAGACGGACAGACGGACATGGCTATATCGTCTCGGCTGTTGATGCTGATCAAGAATATATATACTTTATAGGGTCGGAGATGCTTCCTTCTGCCTGTTACATACTTTTGCACAAAACCATTATACCCTTATTTACCCATTTTATGGGTTAAGGGTATAAAAATCACAAATTGACATTGCTGACCGATGTAAATTACTTTGTAAAGAAAAAAACGGAAATAAAATTTCCGACAAGATAATAAAAAAGTATTAAAATAATCAATAAAAGTCAGTAACATAGTAACAACTTTATTGAAATGTTATTTTTTAATAAAAAAAAATTAAATATAAAGGGGAATCAATAATAGAATAATATGTCTCCTGCCTGTGTAAACCTTAATCGTCGATGAATGATTTGGTAATTGCGAGGTCTGTTGTGCCCCCCTTCTAGTTCTATGACTCTTCTACCGGACCTGGAAACTGTACGAGATCAAGTATTTATGATGAGTTGAGGGTTTTTTAGCTTTAAATACGGTTGATATGTTGTGCTAAGCAAATAAAATTTGTTCCTTGTTAAGGCTACGCTTACTGCTATAATGTGAAAAGAGGATTCTTTCTCCCGATAAACATTTGTCTGGCTTGAGATAAGATGTCTTCGTTCAGCTCGCTTCCCTCTAAAGACTCTCGCTGTTCGTTAGCTCCTACATTATTCACCAAACCGGAAAACTTAAAATTTACAATAATAGAAGTACAATATAAAATCCCTATAACATACATATTGAATGATTTAGAGGCTACCGAACCTAAAGACATTTTCTAGAAAGAGAAAATTATAACAAGTAAGAAGGCTCTAGTCGGGAGAGCCCGACTAGAAGATACCCTGAACCCAGTTGCAATAAATGTATTTAACTTATATAAGACTTTGGTATACTGGCTTAGCTTCCATCGATTAAGTTCAATATCTCCACCGATTTGGACGAAATTTTCAGAAAAGTTCTATCATTATCCATTACTTCAACCCTCATTTTTAGATATTCCAAATTCGATATTTTATTGTTATCGATATTATGTGTATATCGGAAACCAGAATAGTTATCGATAATATGAAGCAAACTTGTTCTGCTCATGGTATAGGAGAACTTAAATACAAAATCAGAAGTCTCTAGCTCTTGTGGTCTCTGAGATCCACGCGTTCATACAGACGGACAGACGGACAGACAGACGGACAGACGGACATGGCTATATCGTCTCGGCTGTTGATGCTGATCAAGAATATATATACTTTATAGGGTCGGAGATGCTTCCTTCTGCCTGTTACATACTTTTGCACAAAACCATTATACCCTTATTTACCCATTTTATGGGTTAAGGGTATAAAAACAGGCGCGCACTTACTTGGTTGAAAAAATAATAATAAGAAACAAGTGGAAACGTTGCAGTCGGACGCAACCGACTGCGGTATACTCGATACCAGTATTAACAAGTGGAAACGTTGCAGTCGGACGCAACCGACTGCGGTATACTCGATACCAGTATTAAAAATTTTGATGCCCATCCATGTGGGATGTTAATTGCTTTCTTCATACCAAATTTGGTGACTCTAGCTCGAAGTTTGTATAAAGTGGGGAAAGGGGGGCTGGGGGCGGTATGGGTGGAATTGCATCCAAATTTTTGATGCAGATCTTTGTGGAATGTCAATTGCTATCTTCATAACAAATTTGGTGACTCTAGCTCAAAGTTTGTAAAAGTGGGGAAAGAGGGGCTGGGGGCGGTATGGTTGGGCGTGGCATTCAAATTTTTGCTGCAGATCCTTGTGGAATGTCAAATGCTACCTTCATACCAAATTTGGTGACTCTAGCTCAAAGTTTGTATAAAGTGGGGAAAGGGGGGCTGGGGGCGGTATGGGTGGAATTGCATCCAAATTTTTGATGCAGATCTTTGTGGAATGTCAATTGCTATCTTCATAACAAATTTGGTGACTCTAGCTTAAAGTTTGTATAAAGTGGGGAAAGGGGGGCTGGGGGCGGTATGGTTGGGCGTGGCATTCAAATTTTTGCTGCAGATCCTTGTGGAATGTCAAATGCTACCTTCATACCAAATTTGGTGACTCTAGCTCAAAGTTTGTATAAGGTGTGGAGAGGGGGGCTATGGGGCTGGGGGCGGTATGGTTGGGCGTGGCATCCAAATTTTTGCTGCAGATCCTTGTGGAATGTCAAATGCTACCTTCATACCAAATTTGGTGACTCTAGCTCGAAGCATGTAAAAGGTGGTGAAAGGGGGGCTATGGGGCTTGGGGCGGTATGGGTGGGCGTGGCATTCAAATTTTTGCTGCCGATCCATGTGGGATGTCAATTGCTATCTTCATACCAAATTTGGTGACTCTAGCTCGAAGTTTGTATAAAGTGGGGAAAGGGGGGCTGGGGGCGGTATGGGTGTGCGTGGCATCCAAATTTTTGATGCAGATCTATGTGGAATGTCAATTGCTATCTTCATACAAAATTTGGTGACTCTAGCTCAAAGTTTGTAAAAGGTGGGGAAAGGGGGGTGGAAGGGGTGCGCTTGGCTCCAAAACTTTGATGCAGTTTTTCGGGGGTCGTTGCAAGCTATCTTCCTGCCAAATTTGGTGGCTCTAGCTCCACAACTCTGGAAGATACACGCATTCCCGTTTTTGACGAAGCGTTGGGGTGGATGGGGGCGGCTAGGGTGGTATTGGTGGGCGTGGCATCCAAACTTTTGATGCAGTTTTTGGGGGGTCATCATCACCTATCTTGGCACCAAATTTGGTGGCTCTAGCTCAAAAACTGTGGGAGATATACGCTTTTTTGACTTTAAATTGCGGGGGGGCTGGGGGCGGAATGGGTGGGCGTGGCTCCAAAATTTTGATGCAGTTTTTTGGGGGTTGCTAGTAGCTATCTGCCCACCAAATTTGGTAGTTCTAGCTGTAAGGATGTGCGAAATATGAGGATTTATCGGTTTTGAGTTATCGAATTTATCGATTTGCCAGCCCCCCAGTTATCGTAGAACCCCCATCTTGACACTTTAATTTACTATCCCATAGATAAAGAGAATTGGAAAGTTTCAAGTCTCTAGCTTGAAGGGTGTGGAAAAAAAGTTGCGAACATACAGACGGACAGACGGACAGACGGACGGACACCATGACGGACGTTGCACAAACCCAATATACTCTTTACCTTCGGTATCGAGTATAAAAATTTTGATGCCCATCCATGTGGGATGTCAATTGCTATCTTCATACCAAATTTGGTGACTCTAGCTCAAAGTTTGTATAAAGTGGGGAAATGGGGGCTGGGGGCGGTATGGGTGGAATTGCATCCAAATTTTTGATGCAGATCTTTGTGGAATGTCAATTGCTACCTTCATACCGAATTTGGTGACTCTAGCTCAAAGTTTGTATAAAGTGGGGAAATGGGGGCTGGGGGCGGTATGTTTGGGCGTGGCATCCAAATTTTTGGTGCAGATCTATGTGGGATGTCAATTGCTATCTTCATACCAAATTTGGTGACTCTAGCTCGAAGTTTGTATAAAGTGGGGAAAGGGGGGCTGGGGGCGGTATGGTTGGGCGTGGCATCCAAATTTTTGCTGCAGATCCTTGTGGAATGTCAAATGCTACCTTCATACCAAATTTGGTGACTCTAGCTCAAAGTTTGTATAAAGTGGGGAAATGGGGGCTGGGGGTGGTATGTTTGGGCGTGGCATCCAAATTTTTGCTGCAGATCCTTGTGGAATGTCAAATGCTACTTTCATACCAAATTTGGTGACTCTAGCTCAAAGTTTGTATAAGGTGGGGAAAGGGAGCGGAATGGATGGGCTAGGCTCCAAAACTTTGATGCAGATTGTTGGGGGTCGTTGCCAGCTATCTTCCTACCAAATTTGGTGGCTCTAGCTCCACTACTCTGGAATATACACGCATTCCCGTTTTTGACGAAGCGTTGGGGCAGATGGGGGTGGCTAGGGCGGTATTGGTGGGCGTGGCATCCAAACTTTTGATGCAGTTTTTTGGGGGTCATCATCAGCTAAATTGGCACCAAATTTGGTGGCTCTAGCTAAAAAACTGTGGGAGATATAGGCTTATTTGACTTTAAAATGCGTGGGGTCTGGGGGCGGAATGGGGGGGCGTGGCTCCAAAACTTTGATACAGTTCTTTTGGGGTCGTTACCAGCTATCTTCCTACCAAATTTGGTGGCTCCAGCGCCACTACTCTGGAAGATACACGCATTCCCGTTTTTTACGAAGCGTTGGGGCATCTGGGGGCGGCTACGGCGGTATTGGTGGGCGTGGCATCCAAACTTTTGGTGCAGTTTTTGGGGGGTCATCATCTGCTAAATTGGCACCAAATTTGGTGGCTCTAGCTCAAAAACTGTGGGAGATATAGGCTTATTTGACTTTAAAATTCGGGGGGTCTGGGGGCGGAATGGGGGGGCGTGCCTCCAAAATTATTGATGCAGTTTTTTGGGGGTTGCTAGTAGCTATCTTCTTACCAAATTTGGTAGTTCTAGCTGTAAGGGTGTGTGAAATATGCGGATTTATCGTTTTTGAGTTATCGAATTTATCGATTTGCCAGCCCCCCAGTTATCGTAGAACCCCCATCTAGACACTTTAATTTACTATCCCATAGATAAAGAGAATTGGAAAGTTTCAAGTCTCTAGCTTGAAGGGTGTGGAAAAAACTTGCATACATACGGACGGACAGACGGACAGACGGACAGACGATTTAATGTAAACCATAATAAATATTTTGGGTGTTACATTGTTCGATCAAATTTCCTCCGAATACTTTATAAATTTTTATACTCGATACCGAAGGTAAAGAGTATAATGGGTTTGTGCAATGTCCGTCATGGTGTCTGTGTATCTTGCGTGTATCTTCCAGAGTAGTGGAGCTAGAGCCACCAAATTTGGTAGGAAGATAGCTGGCAACAACCCCAAAAGAATTGCATCAAAGTTTTGGAGCCTTGCCCAACCATTCCGCCCCCCTTTCCCCACCTTATACAAACTTTGAGCTAGAGTCACCAAATTTGGTATGAAGGTAGCATTTGACATTCCACAAGGATCTGCAGCAAAAATTTTGATGCCACGCCCAACCATACCGCCCCCAGCCCCCCTTTCCCCATTTTATACAAACTTCGAGCTAGAGTCACCAAATTTGGTATGAAGATAGCAATTGACATCCCACATGGATCGGCAGCAAAAATTTGAATGCCACGCCCACCCATACCGCCCCCAAGCCCCATAGCCCCCCTTTCACCACCTTTTACATGCTTCGAGCTAAGTCACCAAATTTGGTAGGAAGATAGCTGACAACGACCCCCAACAATCTGCATCAAAGTTTTGGAGCCACGCCCACCCATTCCGCCCCCAGCCCCCCCGCATTTTTAAGTCAAAAAAGCCTATATCTTTTACAGTTTTTGAGCTAGAGCCACCAAATTTGGTGCCAAGATAGGTGATGATGACCCCCCAAAAACTGCATCAAAAATTTGGCTGCCACGCCCATCCATTCCGCCCCAGCCGCTTTTTTCCCACTTTTACAAGCTTCGAGCTAGAGTCACCAAATTTGTTATGAAGATAGCAATTGACATTCCACAAAGATCTGCATCAAAAATTTGGATGCAATTCCACCCATACCGCCCCCAGCCCCCCTTTCCCCACTTTATACAAACTTCGAGCTAGAGTCACCAAATTTGGTATGAAGATAGCAATTGACATCCCACATGGATGGGCATCAAAATTTTTAATACTGGTATCGAGTATACCGCAGTCGGTTGCGTCCGACTGCAACGTTTCCACTTGTTTTAATAGCTCTTGGTGCTTAATATTCATTGTCTAATGTTTTTATATCCAAATTATATGTTTTGTGGGCTGGTGTGTTAAAAGTTTAAGGTGTGAGCCTTGGAAAGTAGCTGGAAATAATATAAATCAGGGGACTCAAAATCGGTACAGAGTATAAAAGTACTATTTAAATAAGACGGCTACACGAAAATCGTACCTTATCTATGTAAAAGTTAATTATGTGTTTGCGAGTGATGGTCCAGGTGAGGATCGCTTCGTCGTATGGGAGGGTTGAGGGAGGGGGGCAGGGGGGTGGGGTGTCAAGTGATGATAGTGAGCGATTAAGTCTTTTTAGAATGCCAGGCTGCTGTTAACAGTGACAGTACTCAAATCGTAAGGGAACTAATTTTCATCGTCGGGCAGCTAAATTTTGATTATGAGAAACGATATAGCGGCAGCCCTGTTTACTTTACCGTCTGTAAACGAGAGCTCACTATCGGATGTTGAGGGAGTTGAACTGATGTTACCTAAATGTGAAAATCTAAATAAATATGATATGAGCTTAATATGTTCTTTAAAAAACTACATTTTCGAAAAAAAAGCCGGTTCATTAAAAATCAATTCAAATTTTAATTTAATATAAGTAATATTTTAAGTACCCGTATAACAGTCTTCTTTTATTTTTAAATGAAATATAATCACAACTATTCCGTTCCGTCAGTTTTATAGATTAATTGCCTTCCGTTTTTAACAGCCCAGTTTTTGTCAATTAAAGGGCGAGTTAATATAAATTGTAGGAAACATATGATCATTTATTAAAGTAAGTATAGAAGTGGAGCGCAAAAAAAAAGAAACATAAGGGAAAAATACTATACGACCCCTGACCATTATTAATTCGTACGACACGTTTTTTGAGGTATACGCAATGTTTTATGGAATGTATGGTCAAAGTATGGAATCAATGGAAAGGTCACTAAATTTCCGTTTGAATGATAAAGTACTGTTCTTAACCCATTAAGTACCCTTTAAAAATTTTCAATTCTTGTAAAAGTCTACTTCTTAAACTTTTTTCCCCTGGCTCAAACAAAAAATTGTTTGATGCAAAAAGTTACTTCGAACAATTCTAATAGTGTCTGAAAAAGAAGATTTTCAAAAATAAATAAGACTTTTTTTTCCCACATTTTATACTTTTTGTATGAGATGCAAAAGAAATAAATAAACAAAAATAATAATTAACAACAATAATTATAATCAGCTATCAATCGGGAACATGCAGCACTTTCCATTAAGTAATGTTATAATCTCAAAGTGCGTGATAAAAAGCGATAGGGAAAGAACCAACTAAGAATGTTGAAGAAATTCTATAAGACAGTTCCGTCTTTCCACTTATTGTTTTAACCGTATAACCTACCAAGCTCAGGCAAGCAAATTGTTCTTAAAAGCGTCAAATAGTAAATTCTTTAAAACGACAAGATCTGATGATCCTTAAGCGTGAAAGTTGTAACGCTTTAGTCAAATAGAGTCAAATAACATAGAAGAATAAAATTAAAATTAAATAACAAAATAATAAAAACATTATACAAATATTACTAGAATGGAATGACATACTACTTTTAAATCTTACTCCCTGCCGTATTATATGGCAAGGAAAATGGACCAATAAAATTGATTGTGGTCCTAAACAAGAACAACTTTATCTCGCTCTTTCAATGCACGAATTATAACCCACAAGAATCATAATAGAATATAGCCTAGCAAAACTTCTAACGATGAAGTCCAAAGGCCATGAATCCTAAGCTAGTGAAAAGTATTGTAAATGACTTGCTCGCGCACTTTTTATTAGTTTAACATACACACAACTAGTGCTTTAAAATATAACCACAAATAAGAATAATAAATCTTACCATACAATTACTAAATCAAATCTTATTATATGGAGCCTCCTCAACAAACAGTATACAATAAAATCAGACCCTAATCTAAAATCAAAAAACAGGATCAAGAGCTAGGGTGTATAAAACGACTAATAAATAGGAAGAAAAACAGAAAATACCAATAATTAGTGGGTATAAACCAATCCGGTGATGTTAAAGTACATTATTTTAAAAACACACTACAATTAAAAATTTTAAGTACTCTACCGCCAGTTTTGCAAAATACCGACTTTTAAGTCATCTCTAGCTTTAGTAAATCACAACCTTATTTTGCCATCCAAATTCAAGATTAATGCAAAGGTTCAAGAATAATAAAACACAAAACAATGGTTTCATGAATTAAATAAATAACTCAGATCAAGAAAAAATAAATCCTTTAACAACAATAAGTTTTTAGCATTAAAGAAAATAAAAAAATAAATAAATAAATAAATAAATAAAAATAAAAACAAAATAAAAAAAATGGAAGTGAGATGTAACAAAACTGCAACTATCACAGTTAAGGAACAGAAGTAGTAGATACTTAACCCTTAAATTAAAACACCTAACGTATTCATTCTTTTGAAACAGTGTAAGACTCATATCTCGAACTGTTAAGCTAGTTCAATGCACTTCCTTATTAAATGCAAGAAAAATGGGGAGAATAATGAAATAAAACATTACTATCCATCAAATATAAGAAATTAGTAACGAAATTTTGGAAATATAAAAATCTAACATAATCACTAAAAAAGTAGAAAGGTATATAGATTGACAGTTAAAATATATTAAAGCAATCAATTATAAAGTGAAAAATCAATGTCCGATCGATTTCCCTGTTAAAATTAACTTAACTTGTTTGGGACAATAATACAGTCTATCTCGTTTTAAACGTTAAGCCTAATCAAAATAGCTAACTAGATAAGTTAAAATGTTTAAAAATCAGTAGAATACTAAGTTGAAGAAAACGATTAAATTTAACAAAAATTAAAATAGGATATCAGAAATCAGTAAATGAGTACAAAACACATTCTTTATACATTTTCATCGTAAGTAGCATACTGGGAAAGAGTATAGTAAAACCCGTTTATAAAAAAAAAAATCAAGCTGCTAAGAACATCTTACTGTTTTCATTTTCTTTATTTTAGAAATTGATTTGATATGTGAGTTTGATGAAATAATTTTAGTTGATTATAAGAAATAGTTTGACGGATATCTTAAATATAAAAAGTTTCATTTGATGAAAATCTTATAGCGAGCAGAGGGAAAGTTAAGGAAAAGATTATTTGATAAGCCTAAAAGATTACATTAAAGAATTTAAAGAATGTACAAGCAAAATTACTGAGATAGAACGGAATCCAATGCATGGGGATTAAAAAAATAATGATAATAATAATCTCAATAAACGATGAAGCATAAATATTAAGATCAAAATTATTTTGTTAAAACATGATTTATTATACCATCTACACGAACTTATTTATGCTTTCAAAATAATGACATACATAAAAGAATTTTTAGATATGTATATAGTGAGTACTAAAACTTAGGCTTATAATATTGACTTAAAAAAATCTTTTTATAAAGCCGAAACAAAATCATGGAGTATGACTTGTGTGTTCTACCGGCTATAACTATATTAAATTAATCTTAATGTTCGGTGTTTGTGTTTGCTAAATCACTCAACGGAACAAGCTTAATATAAATCTCAAATTTAACATACTGCAAAAATCTAAAAAAAAAAATAAAAATTAAATTAAAACATACCCATAAAAAAAACATAATTTGATAGTTCATTATCAAAGTACACCAATTTAAAAAATTTTCATTGCTTTATTAAAAAGTTAAACTTATTAGCTCTATAAAAGTAACAGAAATCAGTGCAATAATAAAAACAGATATGTATATGCAAGTAAAGGTTAGAAACGTTAGTAGCGAACATGTTGGGTGTGCGTTAGAAGGAGGGACAATCAATTATTATACCACCTGCATTTCATAGACGCTCGTGTACAGAATCGCATAAGGGAGCGTGCTTTAATATAATAAGCAGGATCACTTACCCCTATAACACTTTCCCCCTCTTACACTTACTCTCTCTAATACTATCTCTGTCTTTCTCCCTCTAACACTTTCCTCCTCTTACATCTTCCCCCTATAATATTTCAAACTAAATCTGCAAGTCTCAATACTCTTGTTTAAAAACAATGTGTTGACCTTGCTGCTGCTGCTGCTAAAAAGATTCCCATCCCTTGCTTATATAACACTCACGAATGTTGTTGTTCTTATTGTTGTTGGTGTTGCTTTTGATCATAACAATGCGGCCTACGAATGTACTGCCCTTTGACTAGCGTACTTCAAACAAGCACAATCTTGTCTCAATCCTTTTATCCTTTGATTACTGGTTTTCACAACCATAAACATTCATTGCTTATGTTTTGCTTGCAAGTGTGGAAGGCAACGCACTTCAAACAGGCGCCCTCTCGACTCTCTCTTATCTACTTATTCGTAGCTAAGAAACCTGCGCACAGTTGACTCTCTCTCTCTCTTATCTACTAGCTTGTAGCTAAGAAACCTTTGCACACTTGAATCTAGCACTTAAAAGTTTCATAGGCAATGTACTTTGCTCACTGATCCTCACGGACGGTGATACCTATAACACATTAGCCAACTAATGTACTTGACCTTTGACCAGCTCATTCAAGCATGCACTAACTTGACTCTAAGTCTTCCTCCCTCTAACACTTTCCCTCTCTAAATCTTTCCTCTTCTTACACACAGTCTCTTTCTAACACTTTCCCCCTCTAACTCTTTCCTCCTCTAACACCTTCTCCCTCTAACACTTTCCCACTCTATCCTTTCCCCCTCTTACACCTTCTCCCACTAACACTCCCCCTCTTACACCTTCTCCCTCTAACACTCCCCCTCTTACACCTTCTCCCTCTAACTCTTTATAATCTAAATGTACAAGTATCAATACTCTTGTTTAAAAACAATTTGTTGATCTTGCTGCTGCTGCTGCTGCGAAAGAAAATTCCCATCCTTGCACACAAAACCTCCCGTGAAGGTTGTTGTTGTTGCTGTTGACAATAACAATGTACGTGTGCAGAGCAATGTATTTAAAACAGTGGCATACTTGATTCTAACACTAATTGGTTAAATACATAGCTTAAACTGATCCTGTCATTATCACAACCATAAAGCTCAACGTATTAACCTTGCTCCCTTTTGTGAAGTAGGCCGCGTCGGCCCCTTCACAAATAGTTATATTTATTATATTTATAGTTTTTAAGTCGCAAGAAGCGCATCGGTTGTTTGAGTTACCTGTATTATATTGATAGTTGTTAAGTCGCAAGAAGCACAGGGGTTGTTCGAGTTGTAGGTATAGTTTTGTTAGACGCAAGGAGTGCGCAGTATTTATATTGAATAAACGCAAGGAGCGTAAAGTATTTAGATTTATCGGATTATCTTATCTTATTTTTGATTGACCCCTAACGCCTAAGAATTTAAATATAACCGCCCCAAAACACAGAGTCGCAAGATGCAGCGCGCCGGCTGCGATCACTGAATCCACCACGGTCACGAGCAAGTGCGGGGAGCGACAAAATCTGCAACTTGGGCCGAAGCCGAAGCGTGGGCGAGGTAGTTATGATCGACCTCCGCAAGTGAGCAGACGCGTACGCGAGAGGTAGTAAAGAAAGGTTAGGTTATAAGAACAGAGGGGAGTTGGAATTGATATACGGGAATGAGCAGACGCGTACGCGTTAGTAAAAGTTGAGTAGAGATAAGGTAAGGGGATAGTTCGTCGCGGTTCATACATATAGGTTAGATATATATATGGCTAGGTTTAGGTTTATTGTAGAAGATAATCTGAATAAATTGGTCACCGGCAAATCCGTGACCCAGTGGAGTGAAATTACTGTGTGTTTTTCTTTCTTTCTATTCCTCTTTGGTTTTCGTACACGCGCATACGAGAGGCAAGCTGAGTCGCCTTATACTCTGGCTGCTGAGTGTGTCGGCCGTCGCGTTGGTGCAGACGCAAGCACCTCCCCTTCCAACTTGTAAAACCGCGCACAGTAAAGTCTCACCAAAAATATATAAATATTCTTGTGAGGTGTACCTGGCCAGACTGAGTTTATACCCTGGCTAAATTACTCCTTTACAAGTGGCGCCCGAGCAGGGACTCTAAAGTGCAAAGGTGTGGTATAATCTGGAATTAAAGCCCCCAGAAATATCACCAACAAGTGTGGAAGAAAAAGTGCGTAAAGTGAAGTGCGGGTATACCCGACGATACCCTGCTTTACAAGTGGACGGTTTTCGAGCGTGGTTTTGTGCAATCGTCGCGGCACAACGAAAGTGACGGCATAAGGCAAGTGCAGATCAGAATAACTGTTCGCGTTCGAGAAGCATTGCCTTAGCAACAATTGCGGCGCAACGAAATTGACGGTGGAAAAAGACTCACCGATCAAACTAGCGGTTCGCGTTCGAGGCAGTGCATAAGTGAACACCTGCGGCGCAACGAAAGTGTCGGCAAAGTGCGTGAGCGGTCAACGAACGGCGTGACTGCAGCTGGTACAGGCAGCTGCAAAGTCGCGGTCGCTTCGCACAGTGGGCTTCGACCGCGAAATGAAAAAATTGACTATTATTTCGAGTGCGGAGTTGTCCCATCGGTTCGGGTCGAGTATCGGACTTACGTGAAGTCGCCGTACAGTGGGCCTCGACCGTGTAAACGTACAGTGGGGAAAAAAAAAAAAAAATTAAAGGAATTTAAAAAAAAAACAAAGGCAGAAATACGAAAAAAAAATTAAATAAAATAAACAGTGACCAATTAACAGGAAAATTTTTATTACACCTAAAAAAAAAAAAAAAAAAATATTTTCGCAATAAAATAAAATAACCGCAATAAACAGTAACCAGTTAACAAAACAGATTTTTATTACACTGCAAAAAAAATACAAAATTCGTTATACCGTGGAAAATTTTTTTTTTTAATTTCGTAATAAAAGGAATAACTGCGACAGACAGTGACAAATTAAAAGTTTTTTTTTACACCAAAAAAAAAATTCGGGAAAATTTTTTTTTTTCAGTTTCGTAACAAAACGGTTACCGCGATAAACCGTGCCAGATTAAGGGTAAAATTTTTGCGAATCGGGACATATACGGTTCGAGACGGAACAATTTTTTTACGGTTAAATGGAGAAACCCAAGACTATCGAGCCCGCCCGAGTGGAGGTCGTAGAAAGCAGCAACCCCGGTGTGGGCGTGCAATGGGTCTACTACTGCCATAAGGAGGATCTAGAGGATATCGTCCGGGAGTTCGGATTGGAAAAGTGTGCCACGGTAACTGACTACCGGAAGCTGGTATGTACTTTTATAAGACAAGGTGGTCATACCACCGATATACGGGCCCGGTTAGCGGAATGAATACAGCATGTATCCCCGATATACGAGTAGGGTCACCTCTGGCATCCGGGGAAGATACCCCGGTGAGACAGGTGAACCCCCATCTTAATTCTAGTGATAGCTATAGTACCCCTAGGAACGGGATGGTCGTCCCCGAACTAGTCCAGAAGTGGGGTATCCTGTTCAATGGGTGCACCGACCCATTAGTTTTCCTGGAGGCAATTGAGGACAGGGCGTTGTCATACGACATAGGCTTAGACCGGTTGCCGAGGGCAATGAGCGAGGCTCTAACGGGTAAGGCCGCGCGGTGGCTTTCAATAAGTAGGCTAAGGGACGCGACTTGGGCGACATTTAAAGCCGAGTTCTTGGAGTTTTTTCTACCGCCCCAGTATTTCGACAGGTTAGAAGACAGTATCCGGGCACGACGGCAACATGATAACGAGCCGTTCAAGGACTACTTGCTCGAGCTGCGGGGTATGATGTACCACGCGGGGTACAGGGCAGAACAAGAATTGCATAGGGTATACGAGAATTTGGCACCCGAGTACCGGTTGTACATTCGTAGAGGGGACTTCTCCTCTCTGGCGCAGCTAACTCAGATGGCAGCCGAGTACGAGAATGTGAGACAACAAAGTCGCGAGCGCGCAGCACGGAGTAGGTCCGGGGGTAGTAGGTATTCGGATGGATTAGCCGGTGAGGTAGCCCCCGCCAAACATTTTAATCCTTTCCGGACGCAACCACAGCCAGGGTCAAGCGGTAATGTGGGGAATACGCCACCGCTTGGGTATACGGGAGTAATTTCAAACGGGATGATCAGCCAAGAGCAGTCGAGAGCTCTAGGCGGGAAGAGGCTATGCTATAACTGTTCGCAAGAGGGTCATTTTGCCAAGGAGTGCCCCAATCCACGGGTACAGTTTTGTCGGCAGTGTGGGGCCAAGGGGGTCAATACCAGCCAGTGTTGTCAGCAGTCAAGGGCGGGAAACGATATGCGGCACCATCCGGGACGGGACCCGATGGGGGCCGACGTGAACCAGTCCCGAACCTAGAATACCCTTTAAGAGTGGAAGACGGGCGGATAGTCGCTACTGTAAGGGTCGGGGACCAAGTAGCGACTGCGACAGTAGATACAGGGGCGACTAGGAGTTTTATTAGTGAGGAGTTTTCCCGCAAGGTGACCAGCGGGGGCGAGATGCTGGACGCCTGCGCGAAAATTCGCCTAGCCGATGGGTCCACTTTAGAGGTAAAAAAGCTATTGAGGGTAAAAGTTGGTCTAGCGGGGACAGAGGTCACGGTGAGTATGCTCGTGATGCCCTCGATGCTAGACAACATTATACTAGGGATAGACTTTTTGTGCCGGGTGGGGACGACCATCGAATGTGGCAAGGCTAGGTTAATTTTGGAAGCTGTGGAAGTACCAGATATAGAGGAGGAGCAGGTCCTAATGGAACGTGAGCCAGTTGTGAGCAAACCGGAGGAGGACGGCGGATCAAGGCAGGAGAAGGATGCCCCTGGGGCACCTCAGCCCAGCATCGCCGTGGGAACGGTTCGAGGAGACAGCGTGGACGCGACAACGGCAGGAGTACAACGGTTCGGCGAGGTAGGAGGGTGCGTCATACCCGGCCCCGCAATAACACCAGTGGAAAATGTCGAAACCAAGGATAACGAGTGGCCAGAGGATTTGGAACTAGAGATAAAGGAAATACTGAAAGCGGAATTGGTTCTCTTTGACGAGCTGCAAGGGGTGTCTCACGTAGCCGAGCACCGGATCATCATGAAGGACAAAGGAAGGAACTATAACCTCAGGAGAAGAGAATGGCGACCAGGACTCAATACGTTGGTGCTACTAAGAGCACACCAACTCTCTAAAGCCAGCGAAGGTTTCGCGGCGAAACTCGCTCCCAAGTTCGGTGGCCCATTCCTCGTGAAAAAGTTCGTATCACCGAATATCGTGCGATTGGTAAACAAAAGGGCAAAGAAAGAGCAAACTCGCCAGCATTGCGCAACTGAAGCCATTCTATGACGAGGGAGAGGAGCACGAAAAAGATGACCAGCCCGACCGAGCGTCTGACAAAGAGCAGACTTGTCACAGTTTTAATTAATCCCTTTATTCTCTTTTTATTAACACTAACCAAAATTTGAATTCATAAATTAAGACTAACCGATTGTGTTTATAAACCCACAGAATACCTAAGATGAGCGACCAATCCCCTTACGTGATCAGCAGCGGCGGTGAGGGTGACAGAGCCGCCAATCCAGGGGCAGGAATTACCGCCGAAAATGTGGGCGATACGCCCCACAAATTGGGCTGTCTTCCGGACGAGGACGAGCTGACCGACGCCGCGGTCGCGGCCATATCAGAGGCGTTGGAAAATTGTGCATCGAGAGCCCACCGTTCCAGGTTCAAGGTGGAGGTGAACGGGGAGCTACACGGCGTGACATGGAACGCGTGCGGACACGTAACTGTCACGCTACCCAAGAAAGGGGGGGGTGTGAAGTAGGCCGCGTCGGCCCCTTCACAAATAGTTATATTTATTATATTTATAGTTTTTAAGTCGCAAGAAGCGCATCGGTTGTTTGAGTTACCTGTATTATATTGATAGTTGTTAAGTCGCAAGAAGCACAGGGGTTGTTCGAGTTGTAGGTATAGTTTTGTTAGACGCAAGGAGTGCGCAGTATTTATATTTAATAAACGCAAGGAGCGTAAAGTATTTAGATTTATCGGATTATCTTATCTTATTTTTGATTGACCCCTAACGCCTAAGAATTTAAATATAACCGCCCCAAAACACAGAGTCGCAAGATGCAGCGCGCCGGCTGCGATCACTGAATCCACCACGGTCACGAGCAAGTGCGGGGAGCGACAAAATCTGCAACTTGGGCCGAAGCCGAAGCGTGGGCGAGGTAGTTATGATCGACCTCCGCAAGTGAGCAGACGCGTACGCGAGAGGTAGTAAAGAAAGGTTAGGTTATAAGAACAGAGGGGAGTTGGAATTGATATACGGGAGTGAGCAGACGCGTACGCGTTAGTAAAAGTTGAGTAGAGATAAGGTAAGGGGATAGTTCGTCGCGGTTCATACATATAGGTTAGATATACATATGGCTAGGTTTAGGTTTATTGAAGAAGATAATCTGAATAAATTGGTCACCGGCAAATCCGTGACCCAGTGGAGTGAAATTACTGTGTGTTTTTCTTTCTTTCTATTCCTCTTTGGTTTTCGTACACGCGCATACGCGAGGCAAGCTGAGTCGCCTTATACTCTGGCTGCTGAGTGTGTCGGCCGTCGCGTTGGTGCAGACGCAAGCACCTCCCCTTCCAACTTGTAAAACCGCGCACAGTAAAGTCTCACCAAAAATATATAAATATTCTTGTGAGGTGTACCTGGCCAGACTGAGTTTATACCCTGGCTAAATTACTCCTTTACACTTGTTCAAAGAGCCCCACACGAAGGTTGTAGTTGTTGTTGCTGTTGAACATAGCAATGCAACGTACATCGAACAAGCGCTCGCTTTTTTCTTTTCTCTATCCTTTCTTCCTTTGCACACTGCACCTCATGACCATAAACAGGTTTACAATGCAACGCACGTCAAAGACGCGCCCTCTCGACTCCATATCCTTTGATCACTACTACTCATGACCAGAAACAGGTTTACAATGCAACGCACGTCAAACAGCCGCCCTCTCGACTCTCTCTTATCTATCCTTTCTTCCTGTGCACACTGCTTCTCATGGCCATAAACAGGTTTACACAACCACGCACGTCAAAGAGGCGCACAATTGACTCTAACACTAGTTAGGTAAATAACCAAATCTGTTCCTCTGATCACCTGCTTGCAGGTGTATAATGCAACGCAGGTTAAACAGGTGCGCACTTGACTCCAAATCCTATGATCACTGAATCTCACAGATGCTGCTGGTAAAGTGGTGGCCTAGGAATGTTAATCCTTTGTTCACCACCCTAGTCTTATCAAAGGAGGGACACGATCATGGGAAAAAAGGGGTCATAAATTATCATATTGTAGGGGTCAAAAGAAAAGGGTCAAAAAATAAGGGGGCGATAACAGGGTCATAAAATTTAATGGGGTCATAAATTGTCGGCATCCTTTTGAGTTAGAACTCCCAGTTTCCTACTACTCCTGTCTCAGTTTTTATGATATTTTTTTTTTTTTTTACAGGTGTATGTGTATTTAAGGCTTACTTATTTTCTTTATTAAAAAGCATTTATGAAATAATTTTAAAATTTTCCCATATTATTATATATTTAATTATATCTATTTTCTTTTCTATTCACATATAATTAAGTCATATCAAACCAATACATTTAAGATAAATTATTTGTTTACAAGCAGCAACAAAAATGTGTAAACACCCAGAAATCTATGAATTCCTTTTTGTATGCCCACAACACAAGAAAATGCAATTGCGAAGAAGCTTATTTGCTACATTATCAAGTTTGCCGCTCGAAGCGTTAATAACATTGATATATGTAATTTTATTAAACTATTTTTTTGCAGTTTCTCAATTATTAGCTTAGCGCCAAATTATTCGAACCAAAATATAATTTATTTCAAAAATATATTATTAAATTACATATCAACAATAGCACTTATATTATATTAGAGTATCCAACTCTCAACATTCGTCTGTTCATATTATTATTCAACATGTTCGCTATTTAAGTCTATTAGTGTGTGTGCGTGCGTGTGTGTGTGTGTATGTGTATTCACAACAGAAGCAATACAGAACAATTTCAGACTTCTGCTCGAATCTGCTTTATGCAGTACAACTTGGAAGGGTAGCACAAGCTTAATATGAACTTTGTCAAAATAAAAAGCAAAACGTGAGATCATTTAATATTATTTACAAATGTTCATATATCTTATTTATATATCGAAAATAAACTATATATATATAAAAAGTATATATATATATATACTATATATATATTTATAAATCTTAATCTTAAATCTTACACATATGTACTTATGTACATATTTACTTAAAATATATAACAATTTTGTATGCAAGAATAAATATGTACTTAAACATACAAATATATATAATTAATATTATTTAACATAATTAGTAATAAATGTAGTTGCCCACCCAAGAGCAGCAGCATGCAAATTAGAGCTGCAAAAACATCGATGCCAACATCGATTATATCGATGTTTTCAAAATTGTTTGATGCATCGATGTTTTATTTTCTACATCGATGTTTCATTGTACTGTGAAGCTTTAAATTGCGAGTGTGTAATATAAAATACATAGTTTATTTTGTAACATATATTCATTGTTTTGATAGTTTCTTACAGCCTTACGTTTATAAATAAATAGTGGTGGCTCCTCTTAATGAAATGGAAAAAATTTTGAGCATATCAAATAAGTAAAGTTCGCAGAATTAATGGCCAATTTTATTACAACTCAATTGCGTTTTAGACAAAGCAAACGGTGCTTCTACATCAGCTGCTGCTGAGTCAATTGATATAACCGACTATGAGCCTTCTTGCAAGCGCAAGAAAAGCGCTTCTGAGGCATGGAAATATTTTGAGAAATGCAAAAATAAAATGTTTGCCAAATGTCGTCTGTGTTGAAATGAGTATAAGACGTGTGAGAACACGACGAACTTATCAGACCATTTGCGACGGATCCATCCACTACAGACGGCTACGACCACAATAAATTTGCCGAAATTTGAAATCTTTGTGAATCGATCCCAATGCAACGCCCACACATTAGCCAAGTATAAAATAATAAGTGAAGGACTCGCTGAAATGGTAGAATTAGATGTCCTACCATTTAACTTCGTAAACGGTGTGGGGTTCCGTAAGTTTATGAAAATAGTTGATTCGAGGTACATCGTACCGAGTCGTACAACACTGCAACATGTGCATGTTAAAAATATGTACGACGGGGCGTTGGCAAAATTAAAATTCAAATTAACAGCATTCAACATTGCGCAATAACAACAGATGCTTGGACTTCACGTGCAAATATAAATTAGCTGACAGTCACGTGCCATTTTATCGAGGAGTATGAGCTAAAAACTGCAGTACTTGAAACACAGCCTCTGAAAAATGAGGAAAATCACTGTAGTGACAATATTGCCGAAACAATAAGAGGAATATGCGATCAATATGGTATTTAAAAAAAAATTGAGACAATCGTCACAGACAACGCAGCTTCAATGAAGAAGGCCTGTGAGATTTTGGAGAGAAAATTGTGGGTTGCTTTGCCCACACTATAAATTCAATAGTTCAAGAGGCACTGGCGGTAAGCGGTGTGAAAGAAGTTATGCATTGCGTAAAAACCATTGTAACTTACTTTAAAACAAGCGCAGTTGCATATGCAAAGTTAAGAAGTGCGCAAAACGGTGATAAGCCATTAAGCCTTATCCAAGAAGTTCCAACTCGTTGGAATAGGGCCTTGCATATGTTGAAACGAGTTCTCCTTGTACGAGTCCTTTAAGTTTGCGCAGTCCTTCTTAAAACATCGAAGGCACCGTCACCCTTAAGTGAGGACCAATTTGAAGCAATTCAAGATTTATGCAGCATTTTAGAGCCATTTGAAACTGCAACTTTGAATACGTCGGCAGCAAAAACGGCTACAGTTAATTTAATTATTCCAACGACGCTGGGTCTTCTAATTAACATGGACGCCGCTTTTCCAAAAATGAAGACGACTGTGGGGGCCGAAATTTGCCTACTTTTGACATCCCTACTTAAAAAAAAGACTAGCACCGTATGAAGGCCGAACAGGAACGCGACTGGCGACGAAGCTAGATCCGCGTTTTAAAGTATCTCACGTTTTGCTATTTATTTTGACAAAGTTCATATTAGGTTTGTACTACCCTTCCAAGTTTAACTGCATAAAGCAGATTCAAGCAGAAGTCTGAAATTGTCGATTTTATATTTTGTGCGGCAGTTCCGTTTTGATTCTTTTGTGAACACACACACACACACACACACACACACGCGCACACTAACAGACTTAATAGCAAAAATGTTGAATAATAGTATGAACAGACGAATGTTGAGTGTTGGACAATGGTGGGAAACTGTTTCCTCCTCCTCCAAATCATTTGAAGGGGCTAGAAGTCTCACTGCGTGCGACCCCACCAGCCAGTTCCCCGTAATGGCCCTGATTACGGCGGCACAGCCTAATCTGCTTAAGTGGATTAGGTCTCAGGAGCGCTTTTTGCAGCGCGTTGGCCAGGTTTGCCTAGCAATCCTACCTGAGGCTGTGGTAAGCTGCCAACCCTTGTTTGCTTCAAGTTCGAATTGCGATCGAACTCTTAGCTTGCAGCTGGCCATGGGGATACCCCAGCCCTACTTGTCTGTGAGGAGAGGCATGGTAGTGCCATGCCTTGCCAGCTCATCTGCTTTGCAGTTGCCCTCGATGCCTTTGTGTCCGGGCACAAAAATGAGGTGTATTTCGAACTGCTTTGCCATCTCGTGTAGAGATCTGTGGCAGTTTGTGACAGATAAGGAGTTGGATGATATTGCTTTAAGAGATTTGATAGCCGCCTGGCTATCGGAAAATATGCAGATTGTATCTGCGGAGCATTCACATTTGGAATTGCATGAGAGTGCTTCCTGTATGGCCGCGATCTCAGCTTGAAATACGCTGCAGTGATCAGGAAGGTTGAACGATTTGTTGATAGACAGCTCCTCGCAAAAGACGCCTCCCCCTACCCGGTCGTCTAGCTTAGAGCCGTCGGTGTAAATTCTTATTGAGTCGGTCGGCCTTGGCGTGCCTAAGCACCAATCCTCTCTTGGGGGGATTAGTGTGTGGAAAGCGGTTATGGGGAATTCTTGAGGACAACAATAGTCCGTGTTAGAGGGGATAAGCAAGTTACCCACTAGAATATTAGTGTCCGAAATTCTGCTCGGACCACTGCTTTGTTTCCCTCATGCGTAGGACAGAGAGAGTTGCTACTAATTTCCCCGTTTGGTCTATTGGTAGGAGATGTAGAGCCTTAGTTGGGGTCGTTCTAAGGGCCCCTGTTGTGATCAGTCCAGCGGCACGCTGTACTTTGCCAAGCTTGTGGACTGATGTCTTCTTAGAAAGCGTTGGCCACATTACTAACACTCCGTACAGAAGGATGGGCCGAACGATGGCTGTGTACAACCACAGCGTGATGTGGGGTGCCATTCCCCATTTTAGTCCGATGGACTTATTACATGTATACAGAGCGACTGAGGTCTTCTTAACCCGTTCTTCGGTGTTAAGATTCCAGTCTAGTTTGCTGTCTAGAGTGAGCCCTAATTAGTTGGAGGATTTACTGAAGGCGAGTTCCGCCCCGTTTAGGGTTGGGGGTTTGAGGGGAGGTATCTTATACTTCCTAGTGAAGAGCACTAAATCCGTTTTAGCTGGGTTTAGCCCAAGTCCCTTTGAAGTGGCCCATGAGAAAAGGGTTCGAATTGCGGTGGTCATACGCTCGCACAAACTTTGGGGGAATTTACCCTTTAAGGAGCGCAGCAAGCTGTTAACGGCCACATTCCAAAGGAGAGGGGAGAGAACATCTCTTTGTATGGTGCCTCTCTTGACGGCCCTGGAAATGGTCGAAGACTCCAGTGTGGCCGTGACGATTCTGCATTTAAGCAGTTGATCAATCAGATCCACAATGCGGTGTCCAACCCCCAACTCTGACAAAGCCTCGGTGATTGCGCCCGGTACGACGTTGTTGAAAGCGCACTCAATGCCTAGAAAGGCTATAAGGCAGTACTCCTTGTAGTGGAGTTCCTTTTCTACTGTGGATATAACCGCGTGGAGCGCCGTTTCAGTAGATTTGCCTTTTTGGTAAGCATGTTGTGCTTGAGAGAAGTGATCGATCTTGATCGAATCTCTGATATGTATACTCAGCACCCTTTCTAGTGTCTTTAGTAGAAAGGATGTAAGACTGATTGGACGAAAGTCCTTTGGGATTGTATGTGAGGCTTTGCCAGCCTTCGGGATGAAGACGACCTTGGATACGAGCCATGGCTTGGGGATAGAACCGATCGTCAGGATATCTGAAAAAATTTTCTGAAGCCAGTTAATGGCAGTATCCCCTGCATATTGCAGTTGGGCTGGAACGATTCCATCCAGCCCAGGGGATTTGTAGGGCGAGAAGCTACTTATGGCAGAAGAGATGATATCCCTGTTGAAAAGGTCGGTGGAGACTTGCTCCTGAATTTCTCTGTGGATAGGGGGTCGAAAACCTGCAACTGAGCAACCGGGAAAGTGGGCTTCCACCAAAAGTTCTAGTGACTCAAGACTGGTCGTTGTCCATGAGTCATTGGGTCCTTTGAGGAAGCCCACGGGTGCATGTGTGCTCGAGAGAACTTTTCTGAGCCTAGCAGCTTCTGTGGTACTCTCGATTGTGGAGCAGAAAGTCTGCCAAGCGGAGCGTTTAGCTTGTCTAAGTATCTTCTTATAGGAGGTTAGGCTGGCTTTGTAGAGACTCCATGATTGGTCGTCTCCCCTGAACCTTGCTTTGTTAAAGAGCTTTCGCGAAATTTTCCGAAGCTCGCTTATTTGTGGGGACCACCATGGTGGTTTGGCTTTCCCTCTTGGTTTGCTCTGGGGCATGACATGTTTAGCTTGTTTGTGAGCAGCTCTGTGTGCGTTTCTGCACCATTTAAGCTTTGGGATATCGAGAGAGAACACTATATCGATATACCTATGATCAGAGAGGGAGTGCTTATCTAGCACTCTCCATCTTGCGCACGTAGCAGTTGATAAGGGGGTGGCCCTTGATGATCGTGGGCCATGTATGTTGAGCTGAGCCTGATGTGACCCGACTCCAGCTCGAGGCACGCAGCAGTGTTGTCGCCATTGCTAAAATTAGGGAGCAGAAAGAGCCTCTTCGTCCGTGTCAACGTCGCGGTTGATCATGTCGGCCATGTCTTCGGCGAGGTCAAAGTCGCCTGGCTGGTGGGCGTCACCTGCCTTGGCTTCTGCCACCGCGTCACTTTCGGTGACAGGGTTGTTTGCACAATGGGCTGTAGTGCCACCTGCAGTGGCCTCCACCGTTTGCTGCTCTCTTGGAGCTTCAAGCGCCGCAGGTGCATCCTCTTGAGCCAAAGGCTTGCTAGCCGCGTCCGAACGGTAGACCCGTATTACTATCGGCTTAAAGCCGTAGTGGGCCGATCCGTTGGTTGCGGCTAGGGCCTCGGCTGAGTTTTTCGTTGATGACCAGGATCACCTGCTGATTGTTGCCTTCTGGCACTCCGACTTTAGCGATCCTCCAGTCTTGTGTAACCAGGTTACTCAGTTGGAAGAGTTTTAGGATTCTTTCGAGATCCTCAGGCTTGGCGGAAACCCAGACTCTTACTCTTGGTCGACTGGGCATGTCTTTCCAGTCTACTGCCTCCAGCTTTGAGCCTGGATAAACCTCTCCTAGAAGGCCAACAGCTTTCTTGTATAGCTCTGCGGATTTGTCGTCTTCACAGGCTTTAGCTTTAATATTACCCTGATACCATCCGGCATCAGAGCAACGGGGTGGCGGTCCATCAGACAGCAGCATCAGGTCGACTACCTTCTCCTACAGCTCATTCTCAATGGCTCCCACCTTTTCCGTGGGATATGGCCCTCTTTGTGACTCCTGTGTAGGACCCCAATAAGAACCTTTTCCTAAACGGCTTCGGCGAAGGACCGTGTGAGCGGCTGTGGCTGCGGAGATGGCCTGATCTGCTAGGTTTGCGGGGCCGGTTCCTCAACGGAGCGTTGACGCTTCTGCTTGACTTTAGCAAATGCGGCAGGGATTGAACCGAGGATTTTCTTGGCCCATGCAAAAATGTCTGATAGCTATTGCTATCGGTAACCGCTGCTGCCAGCGATAGTATAAGCCACCGATTGTCCGATAGTTCCATCGATAGTTTGCTAAGCTGAGACGCGCAGTGCAAGTGAAACAAACCCACATGCACATGCTTTCAGCCAAAGCACTCGCTCCCTCTTATTGATTACATCACCATTACTAATATACACATAAAACAAACATTTGAAAAAATTAATTATGCACGAACATTTTAATAAAATTTCCACACTTAGAAGATATAAATCATGACCGCACACATATCAAACGAAAGATAATCAAGTCTATTTGAAATTGAGAAAAAATAGAAAAATTCATCTGGGATTTTTTTTTTTAGCCATTTGCAACTAAAAACTAGTGGAAACGTTGCAGTCGGACGCAACCGACTGCGGTTAGCTCGTTACCAGTATTAAAACCGGTAAAAAAGAGGCCTGATTGCAATGGGGTGAGGATGCGGCAGTGGTGTACGCTGCCTTAATGATTCTCCGATGCAGATGGGAAGGCCACCAGCTGTCTTCCTTCCAAACTATAGCGACTATAGCTCGAAGTTTGTAAGAAGTGGGGAAAGGGTGGCTGGGGGCGGTATGGGTGGGCGTGGCATCAACATTTTTGATGCAGATCTTTGTGAGATGTCAATTACTATCTTCATATTAAATTTAGTGACTCTAGCTCGAAGTTTGTAAAAGTGTGGAAAGGGGAGCTGGAGGTGGTATGGGTGGGCGTGGCATCTAAATTTTTGATGCTCTTCTTTGTGGTATGTCAATTGCTATCTTGATTCCAAATTTGGTGACTCTAGCTCAAAGTTTGTAAAATGTGGTGAAAGGGTGGCTGAGGGTGGTATGGGTGGGCGTGGGATCAAAACTTTTGCTTCAGATCTTTGTGGGATGTCAATTGCTATCTTCATACAAAATTTGGTGACTCTACCACGAGGTTTTTAAAAGGTGGAGAAATGGGGGCTGGAGGAGGTATTTGTGGGCGTAGCATCCAAATATTTGCTTCAGATCTTTGTGGGATGTCAATTGTTATCTTCATACCTAATTTGGTGACTCAAGCTCGAAAACTGTAAAGGTGGGGAAAGGGTGGCTAGGGGCGGTATGGGTGGGCGTGGCATCCAAATATATATTTGTGGGCGCGGCATCCAAAGATTTTTTGCTGGGTCATCAACACCTATCTTAACACCAAATTGGGTGGCTATACCTCAAAAACTGTGGGAGATATAGGCTTTTCTGATTTCAAAATGCGAGGGGGATGGAGTGGAATGCTCGCCAAATGTGGTAGTTCTTGCTGTAAGGATGTGCGAAACATGTGGATTTGTCGGTTTTGAGTTATCGAATCTATTGATTTGCCAGCTTCTCAGTTATGGTAGAACCTCCATCTTGACACTTTAATTTACTATCCCATAGATAAAAAGAATAAAAAGAAAAAAGTTGCGTTCATACAGATAGACAAACGGACAGACACCATGACGGATATTGCACAAAACCAATATACTCTTTACCTTCAGTAACGAGTATAAAAAAGTAATGATTTTTGCATTGATTTTTTGCCTTAAAAAGTTATGTTTTTGGCAAAAGTATATAAAATTTGAATGTTGGAATGTTTGTTTAGCTCATCTCAACATATATTTAAAAAAAATTTATGAATTTTTAATATTGCTAGAGCAATTTAAAGTCTTCGAAATGAAGCACATGTATATGTACACATTTTTGGTTCCATCTTTGATGTGTAATCATCTTTGCTTTCAGGGCAGTGAATTACTCGAAAGTAATACACTAATGGTGTGAGCTCTATGAGAGTGTATTGGTGCAAATGTATTATTTGTATGTATAAACTTGAGCTGCAAAAACATCGATGGTCAGAACATCGATGTTTTCGTCACCGATGTTTTGAAACATCAATGTTTTCGATGTTTTTATTCAAATAATTAAAAAAAATCATTCTGTAATTGAAACCGACTGTTTAATGTTAGTTTATGTCCCATTTTCTTCTTATAATTAAACTAGCAGGAATAATCTCTTCGTTTTATCACCTCACACTAATATAACCCAAAAATTTAGTATTAATAAAGAAAATTATAAAAAACAAATATAATAAAAATTAGTCCTTCAGTTTCCTTAACTTCACAATTTTTAAATTTTTTTTCCTGTTTTAAACTTCAAACTAATAACATCTAGATCTTTGTAGATCTATGTCTAGATATGTTGACGGCCTTTGGCGTCAGTGCCGCACGTTTTTGGGAAATGAATTCTCCAGCCTTGCTGATAGTTCGCTCAGACTCTGTCGAGCTAGCTGGAACGCATAAGTATGCACAAAAACTTTTCCATTTTATTAAGAGAAACCGCCACTATTTATTTATTGACGTATGGCTGTAAGAAACTAGCACTCTCCATTTTGTAAGTCTTATGTGAAGGGAGGCTGTGGCTAGCGTTAAGTCTAGGACTTCTTCCCTATTCTTTGTAATAAATGTTGGGTCGTTTCCTATATTACAAATATTCAGACTTGTCGTGAGGATATAATTAAAGAGTAACTCACCCCGTTCATTTATATCCGAGCTGCCCCACTGATGGTGGTGAGCGTTGGCGTCGCAGCCTATGATCAGCTCGGTGTTTGTCGCTTCGCAGTCAGCGATTAGCACGCGTAGCAGTTGATGAGGGGGTGGCCCTTGATGGTCGTGGGCCATGTATGTTGAGCTGAGCGTGATGTGACCCGACTCCAGCTCGAGGCACGCAGCAGTGTTGTCGCCATTGCTAAAATTAGGGAGCAGAAAGATGTCTAGATGTTTCCTTGCAGGTATGCAGGTACGAACTTTACCTTCGTTGCGGGCTACAAGCAGCTTGTAGTCCTTAGTCCCCAGTCCAGAAACCTTGCCACAGCAGACCCAAGGTTCCTGAATGAGGACAACGTCTACTCCGCATTCGCTTTTGCGGAGCAGCAAAGCGGCTGCAGCCGCCTTACAGTGGTGGAGGTTTATCTGAAGAAGTCTCAGAGACATCTTCAAATTTCGACTCCACCACTGTCAGATCAACCTTTTCGTCCGTGTCTACGTCGCGGTTGATCATGTTGGCCATGTCTTTGACGAGATCAGAGTCTTCTGAAAGGTGGGCGTCACCTGCCTTGGCTTCGGCCACCGCGTCACTTTCGGTGACAGGGTTTTTTGCACAATGGGCTGTAGTGCCGCCTGCAGTGGCCTTCGCCGTTGGCTGCTCACTTGGAGCTTCAAGCGCCGCTGGTGCGTCCTCCTGAGCCAAAGATTTGCTAGCCGCGTCTGAGCGGTAGACCCGTATTACTATCGTCTAAAAGCCGTAGTGGGCCGATCCGTTGGTTGCGGCTAGGGCCTCCGCTGACTCTTCATTGATTACCAGGATCACCTGTCGATTATTGCCTTCTGGCGCCTCGACCTTAGCGATCCTCCAGTTATGCGTAACCAGGTCAGGGTTACTCAGTTGGAAGAGTTTTAGGATCCTTTCGGGATCCTCAGGCTTGGCGGAAACCCAGACTCTTGCTCGTGGTCGACTGGCCACGTCTTTCCAGTCTACTGCCTCTAGCTTCGCGCCGGGATAGACCTCCCCTAGAAGGCCAACAGTTTTCTTGTATAGCTCTGCGGATTTGTCGTCTTCACAGGCTATAGCTTTTATATTACCCTGATACCATCCGGCATCAGAGCAACGGGGTGGCGGTCCGTCAGATAGCAGCATCAGGTCGACAACCTTCTCCTGCAGCTAATTTTCAATAGCCCCCCACCTGTTCCGCGGGATATGGCCCTCTTTGTGGTCCCTGTCGAGGACCCCAATGAGAACCTTCTCCTTGGTGGCTTCGGCAAAGGACCGAGTGAGCGGCTGTGGCCGCGGGGGTGGCCTGATCCGGTTGGCTTGCGGGGCCGGTTCCTCAACGGAGCGTTTAGCAGATGCGTCAAGGATTGCTGGCTTGAAATCCGGAAGGATTTTCTTGGCCCACTTCACCAGGTTGACACCGTCGGGGGATGAGGGCTGGGCGGTTAGGCTCTCTTGCAGAATCTCTGCCGCGCGCCGCTGGTCCTGAATGGACGGTTTATTTGCCGCTATGGTAGCGGGCCCCAAGGCAGTAGCCTGCGTCACGGACCGGGAAGCTGGTATTGCAGACTTATGCTGCAACCTCCGAACTCCTGGAGCCGCTCCAGGTCGACGTCCGGGGTGTGAGGACGAATGACTTGTTCGCCCTGCACCTGTGCCGCTGGCGACGTTGCGAGCACCTGCTGGCGTACCAGGCGTCGGAAAGGAGGTGCTAGCACCTGTAAGGCTGCTACCACCGATTGAGGGATTGGCGTTTTTCACCGGGTTTTTAAGTGATCCGGTCACTGGATTTTTGTTTTTTTATGTTAGAGCTTATTTTGATCCCACGAGTAGACGGAAATGGAAAGTCGCCCGCGGCATAGCCCGTGTGCCGCGGGAAGCCTATTTAAACTGGTGGTCGGCAGGTTTCCAGAGTTTACAAAGTATCGACCGAGCACCCCCCCCCCCCCCCCCCCCCCTCCCCAACCACGAGTCCCTCGGCACAATGCTGTTCCACCTTGGACTGGGGTAATTTTATAGAGTTTTCTTCTTTCGCCCGACTACCATTCGTCAGCACCCTTGGCAGAGACATGACCGTACCAAGGGTTAGCTTCCAGCCGCCCTCGCGTGGAGAGTATAGTCGCACTTCCAGTTGTGAGCCGCAAGGACGGCACGCACTGGACGGTCACGCATTCAAATTGGCGGTATGAATGCGTTTCCCTGCGGCACGCGTCCTTCCCCTTGTTGCTCCGATTGGCTGACGGCCATAATAAATAATATAATTTAATAATATATTTTTGTAATAAATTATATTGTGGTTCGAATAAGTTGGCGCTAAGCTAATAATTGAAAAATTGCAAAAAAAAAATAGTTTAATAAAATTACATATATCAATGTTATTAACGCTTCGAGCGGCAAACTTGATAATGTAGCAAATAAGCTTCTTCGCAATTGCATTTTCTTGTGTTGTGGGCATACAAAAAGGAATTATTAGATTTCTGGGTGTTTACACATTTTTGTTGCTGCTTGTAAACAAATGATTTATCTTAAATGTATTGGTTTGATATGACTTAATTATATGTTAATAGAAAATAAATTTATTATGTAATCATCAATCATAGATCTAATTAAATACCATATATAAATAATATGGCAAAATTTTAAAATTATTTCACAAGTGCTTTTTAATAACTATTAGGGTGTTCACTTTGTGTTGGAAAAGTACAAAAGTGTAAACGTGCAAGCTATCCCAACAAAAATTTGTACAGAATCGAGCTTACACGTTTTGCTAGACTCCTGCCTATGACTAAACTATCGTTGTTCTTTTACAACGATTTCAGTGGTAAAAAATGATACAAAAGTGATAACGTGTTGCACAAAACAAGCAATTTTCTGGTATTTTTTGATGTAATTTTGAGCTTTAGGTGCTTAATCAAAACAAACAGCTGTTCATTGTGAAAAGGCGCAAAAAGTATATTAGGGTTGGTTTGCTAATTTTCTTAAATAAACCAGTTTATGGGATTCTGTCCGTTCTAGGAGTAATGCTTTCTCGCTTTTAAAGGGCAATTTTAAGTTTATTTACTTATTCATTGTCCACTTCATGAGTCGCAGCGGCTGTATTGTTGCTGGGCTTGCATCTGTTGTTTGTGTTGAGGAATACTGTGCCATCTCAGTCGGAGCAGTATCAGGCAACGCGTTTGCTGCTCCAATAAACATTAGGTTTTTTGTAATGTCGACAATCGATTTCTTCGCTATCTTGTGATTTAAAAACACGGCCTTTGAATCTGGGATCCAAAATGGTGCTTTCTGCAAACAAAACCTTATGCTCTATGTCTTGGCATCTGGTTTCCATTTCAATCAAAAGCACATTTATGACATTTGTTATTGTCTCATCGCTGGTTTGCATGCAACTGGACTTGAACATCCTTTAATTTTTTTAAGGCCGATGAGCTTTGATTAAAGTAGTCAACTATTTATTGCCTTGGCTTTGGCTCGAATTCCATCAATTTTACAAATCGCCTTTCGCACGATGTTATTCAATGTGTGTGCAAAGCATGGTATATGGCGCCACCCTCCCAGCTTTATCGCACCAACAATGTTGTGAGCATTATCCGATGCTACCACCGACACTTTGTTTTCAATCTTCCATTCATTGACTATTTTTTGAAAGAAATTGCATAGATATTTTGAAGTGTGTGGTTTTGAGCTCTATGAAGTGTACCGTTACGGTTAGGTAACTCTCATTTGTGAGCGACGTCCAGCCGTCTGTGGTAAGGCACACAGCAGTTGCCCCAAATACTTCTTCCTTTATTCTGCTCACCTGTTCTGCGCGTAGATTTGGGAGAAGAATGTTTGTTACGCTTTTACGTTCTGGAAGCTTATAGCCTGGGCAATGAGAGACGTCCTCTATAAGTGGTGTCCCTTGGCAATCCATTTGACCAATTGCCGATCTACCTGTTGGCTTTTGTTTGCCGACACAGGCTTATACACAAACGTTGTTATCTTTGCCTGTGTGCCAACAACAGCAACATCCTCTTGACTTAGTCGCACAACGGGCTCCAATGCTGATGGGTGTTTGCTGCGAAGGTGTCGCGACAAGTTTGTACCCATTTACACGCTGAAGTTTTTTCATTAATTTTTTATTCATTCCGTTTTGAAAGTTCTTTGGAATTCAGGTCGCATTTACACGCTGAAGCTTTTCAGTGAAAATGCAACTCTGGTTTAAATTTACATCTTTGCCATCGATTGTTTTATTCGTTAACATATAATTGATTTAAGAAGTAACAAGTAAATAAAATAGATTCAGTAAACATTTCTATTAATAATTTCTTAACCAAAACAATGTTTTTACTATTGCAGCTAATATTTGCTTGTGCGATATTTCGTATCGATAACTTTATTATTCACATCAAACACTGTGCAACTCTGTGTTTACATTCTATCGGAACAAGGCAAAGCAAAATTAGAAGAAAATTTCACGACTTATATGGCGTTTATACTACAGCGAGTTTGCTATCGATATCGTCATCGACGCAACAACGCAGAATTGGTGTTCATATTGGCACAAAAGTGCGTTATGCGTGAAGTGAACAACCGCTGCATTGTTTTGATTTAGCTGTAACAAAATAATTTAACGAAAACAATAATTTAAATTCAAGCAGTCTTTTGGAATTATTATGTTCAATGGAGCAGAATAATGCAATTTTGACAAAATGCATGAATATGGCGGGAACGTCTGCAGCAACATTTGATTTGCTGGGTGACCCACTACGCCGTCGTAGCATTTGGACACTTGTGAAAAAAAAATAGTTTATTCATGTCAATAATTATACTCGATACCGAAGGTAAAGAGTATATTGGTTTTGTGCAATGTCCGTCATGGTGTCTGTCCGTCTGTCCGTCCGTATGTGTGCAAGTTTTTTCCACACCCTTCAAGCTAGAGACTTGAAACTTTCCAATTCTCTTTATCTATGGGATAGAAAATTAAAGTGTCAAGATGGGGGTTCTACGATAACTGGGGGGCTGGCAAATCGATAAATTCGATAACTCAAAACCGATAAATCCACATATTTCGCACATCCTTACAGCTTGAACTACCAAATTTGGTAAGAATATAGCTACTAGCAACCCCCAAAAAACTGCATCAAAAATTTTGGAGCCACGCCCCCCCATTCCGCCCCCAGCCCCACGGCATTTTAAAGTCAAAAACGCCTATATCTCCCACAGTTTTTGAGCTATAGCCACCAAATTTGGTGCCAAGATAGGAAAAGTTTGGATGCCACGCCCACCAATACTGCCCTAGCCACCCCCATCCGCTCCAACGCTTCGTCAAAAACGGGAATGCGTGTATCTTCCAGAGTTGTGGAGCTAGAGCCAGCGAATTTGGTAGGAAGATAGCTGGTAACGACCCCCAAAAAACTGTATCAAAGTTTTGGAGCCACGCCCACCCATAAGGCCCCCAGCCCCCCACATTTTGAAATCAGAAATGGCTATATCTCCCACAGTTTTTGAGCTAGAGCCACCAAATTTGGTGCCAAGATAAGTGATAATGACCCCCTAAAAACTGCATCAAAAGTTTGGATGCCACGCCCACCAATACTGCCCTAGCCGCCCCCATCCACCCCAACGCTTCGTCAAAAACGGGAATGCGTGTATCTTCCAGAGTTGTGGAGCTAGAGCCTCCAAATTTGGTGGGAAGATAGCTGGTAACGACTCCCAAAAATCTGCATCAAAGTTTTGGAGCCACGCCCACCCATTTCGCCCCCCCTTCCCCACTTTTTAAAATTTTCGAGCTAGAGTCACCAAATTTGGTATGAAAATAGCAATTGACATTTCACAAAGATCTGCATCAAAAATTTGGATGCCACGCCCACCCATACCGCTCCCAGCCCCCCTTTCCTCACATTTAACAAACTTCGAGCTAGACTCACCAAATTTGGAAGGAAGGTAGCAATTGAAATTCCACATAGATTTGCATCAAAACTTTGGATGCCACGCCCACCCATACCGCCCCCAGCCCCCCTTTCCCCACTCTTTACAAACTTCGAGCTAGAGTCACCAAATTTGGTATGAAGATAGCAATTGACATTCCACAAAGATCTGCATCAAAAATTTGGATGCCACGCCCACCCATACCGCCCCCAGCCCCCCTTTCCCCACATTTAATAATTTTCGAGCTAGAGTCACCAAATTTGGTATGAAGATAGCAATTGACATTTCACAGAGATCTGCAGTAAAAATTTGGATGCCACGCCCACCCATACCGCCCCTAGCTCCTCTTTCCCCACCTTTTACAAACTTCGAGCTAGAGTCACCAAATTTGGTATGAAGGTAGCAATTGACATTCCACAAAGATCTGCATCAAAAATTTGGATGCCACGCCCACCCATACCGTCCCCAGCCCCCCTTTCCCCACATTTAACAATTTTCGAGCTAGAGTCACCAAATATGGTATGAAGATAGCAATTGACATTTTGCAAAGATCTGCAGTAAAAATTTGGATGCCACACCCAATCATACCGCCCCCAGCCCCCCTTTCAACAGCTCTTACAAACTTTCAGCTAGAGTCACCAAATTTGGAAGGAAGATAGCTGGTGGCATCCCCATCTGCATCGGAGAATCTTTAAGGCAGCGTACACCCTTGTCCCATCCGTACCCCTTTGCAATCAGGCCTCTTTTTACCTGTTTTAAGACTGGTATCGAGTATGCCGCAGTCGGTTGCGTCCAACTGCAACGTTTATACTTGTTTTTTATTAATATTTTGCTGTTTTCCTTATAACATCCCAAGCCACGATATGGATGTTTTTGGGAGAGTGACGTTCCAAATAATTCGGACGCATTTTTTAAGGAGAGCTTCCGTTTAGAATAGGAAGCTGGTTGGTCGTCTCAATGGTCTGAGAAAGAAGGACACTTCTTTGCGTTTGGCAGTGCCATTAGAAAAACGGATTGCTATAGCGCTATACACTTTAGGATCATCTGCAGAGTATATGCCAAAATCTCCTTGATATCTGCCGGGAAGTTATTATCAGACTTGCTGATGACTATCTCCCGGAAAATTTCTTAACACAGAAGAAAATAGAAGATTGCGTAAAAGTGTTTGAAGACCTTGGCTTTCCACAGTGCTTTGGGGCAATGGGTAAGATATTTGACCAAAGTCTGAGCATGCCGTGGACTACCGCAACTACAAAGGCTGGTATTCCACCGTGCTATTCGCCTTAGTAGACTACCGGTAAGATTATATTTATTTCGTATTTAAAATCTGAAATATTACAAGAATTTTTTTTGTGAACAGTTATAGATTCACCTATATTTGCATTGGCAGTCCTGAAAAATGCCATGATTCGAGAATCTTCGATACCTCCAGCCTAAAAACGAGGCTAGTAAATACGGACTTGCTGCTAAATAATGCAAAGGAGGTGAATGGCGTTGTGGTTCCAGTGCTAATTCTTGGAGATTCGGCTTTTAAATTTTCAAGAAACGTGATGAAGCCCTACCCATTTTCCGTAGAATCAACACCACAGCAATGTGCCTTTAATTATAACCTTTCGAGAGTCAGGCGTGTGGTGGAAAACGCGTTTGGCCGTCTCAAGGCTCGCTTTCGGAGGATTGGGAAAGGATTGGAAAATCGTATAAACAAAACTTCCCAAATAATTGCTTGCTTTTGCATTTTACATAATTTTTGTAATATGCACAACAGCTACGTGTGCGAGAACTGGCAACGGGAAGCTGAAACTGCACACGGAAATGTCCAACCGGAGTTTGAAGTATTCCTGGGCAATATGAATGCTAGTGCAGAGGCAGTTCGACAAGCTCTAGCTTTACAGTTTCTAAATAATAATACAAATTAAATAAACAGTTCAAATTCAAGCAGCAGTGCATTAATTAAATATTCTTATTCTATTAATGCTGCCATCTCTATATATATAAAAGAGTTCGTCCTGATGATAATGGAAGAGCCACAGCCTAAACGAAAAGAGCTAGAAGGCTGAAATTTTTACACAATTTTCCATGCATGTAGTAAGTGAGCACTAAGAAGGGAATTTTTATTTGGACAACTCCTTCAACTACCTCCCAAACGATTTGGAGCACTTTTTACCCATTTTAAAAAACAAATTACAATTAGAACAAGTACCCATTCCACTAATGTCGCCTGATTGTCGCACAAGCTGAGGGTTTGATTGCGAGCGAGAATACAAAAACAAAACAAATGCGCAGTGACGCCTTCGCGTCGCACAAGCAAAGTCATAAAAAAAAGTTTCTTACATTTGCAAAAAAGAAACGGATTTCCGCTTCTTAATGAATAAGTGCATACACAATTAAGTGAACAATGCGCTTGACAATTATTTTCATAATTTTATGTACATGTATCACTTCGCACAGTGCACATTCTTTTTTTCAAATTTGTGCGCCTTTGACAATTGGTTTACGACCCAAGCAGCGTTTGTTGTTTTAAGTGTTGTTGTTGGGCCCGCATTGCTACTTTTTGTTGGTGTCATTGATTTTAAAAAACAACAACAACATAACAAAACTTGGTGCGTCTATAAAAATTTCCCACACCAGAATATGTTATGGGGTGGATTCGCCTACTTGCTGCTTATATAAGTAAGACAAAACGTAACACTAACATTACTGCAAAGCAAAAAAATAAGCAAAGGGCGTTCACATAAACGCGTGTGTTGCTCTTATGATAATCAGATAATTTGAAATCTCGCTCCGATCATGCTCCTTTGCTGTTGCTCATTTACGTTCACTCTCTATTTTATTTTCAAACATAAATCTTAATATATCTATCTCCTCCGCGCTCACTAAGCTAAGCTAACCATAACTAAGAGGCTGCTGTTTAAGGAATTGCACTGCCTTATTTGCACCACCTATACCTAGCTCTAAGTGCAAGCGTTGTATGTATGAGCTCGGGATCTGCTGCTTAGAGGAATAACTGTAATGCTCTTTCCAACATTATGTTTTTACATACAATGGTAAGGGAATTGGTTTTGCATTTTAGTTCATATTTAATGTGAACAAAGAAAGTGAATTTTTTAATATTGTTTATATTAAGGATAATAATAACGTCGAAAGTTACTTTTTGAATCAGTGAGTGTTTTAATATTCTGATTTTCGTATTATATATATATATATATATATATATATATATATATATATTTATTTATTTAAAATACGTATGTATACACGTTCATTTAAAATTCGTATTTAATGATAAGTTATAAAAAATAGTTAATTGCTATTATTTAAATATTTAAATAACGATCAACGTATTTTAATTTCTTTTGTTGTTTTTTAAACACAAGAAAATTAAAAACTAAGCAGTCTGAATATTCTATTAAATTAATATAAGTTGGTATATTCAATTTTATTGAATTCTATACTTTGTATAGACGCTGTAACGTTGTACAGTGAAGTCAATTTTTGACTTAGTTTGAAGTATTTATTTATTTATTTATAATACTTACTTTATATTAAGTTGTTAATTTGTTTTGTTGTTTTTTTTTAAACAAAAATAATACGTCGATTTTAGACTTAATAATTGAAGCAACATTACATATAGTTGTCTTCTATTTTGCATATTATATAATAGTTATATAGACGCTGCCTTAGTGCATTTAAAAATCAAATAAAACTAAGCAGTCAGAATATTCTATTAAATGAATATAAGTTGGTATATTCAATTTTATTGAATTCTATACTTACGTATAGACACTGTAACGTTGAAACAATCGTTTTAAATTAAGTCAATTGACTCAAATTAAAATATGTCTATTGAAACTTTAGATATTAGTGGTGTTTTGGTGCCGCAGTCAGTTGTTGACATAATTGGTTTTTAGATCTATTTCCTACCTTTTATTTGGTGGGCAAGGCTTCCATGGCACCATACGCCAAAATATTGTTGAACATGTTGTAACCAACTAACTGGGAAACTTTTGCTTGCTTCAGCATAAACTTAAATGGAGAGTGTTATAGCTCTTCTGAACAATATGAGTGCGATATGTCAAATTCAAATACTTATGGTACTGCATGTGAGCTTCAAGCAGCAGCAGAAATTTATGCTGTAAATTTTCAAGTTTTTCAGAATGGAAATTAACTACAAGCATATGGAAATCCTGTAAAAAGACTGTGTTTTACAGGTCCATTAATGAATGGACATTTTGTAGCGTCATCAAGGTTTGCCCCACTGTGCGTTGCGCCCGAGAGCAAAATGTAACAGGCTCGGTACCGGTACCGGGTTAGGATTAGCATCACTAACCGCAGACTCTGGTCGACGGAATTGGCGATTGGGATCCTCTGGTTCCGTAGCTTTTAGGATGGGGGGGGGGGGGGGGGGTTCGTTGCCATGATCGACCAACCTACACAATCATTAAATGAATAGGATCCCTACTAAATCAAAAATAACAAAAACTGAAACTATAGGAAAGAAAAGTCAAACCTGTATTTAGAACAATACGCGGAAAAAAAGGAAGAACCGAGAATGAAAATAAATTAGCAGCGGATAAAAATGGTTGCTTCGTCTCTTTGTAGTTTTTCGCCCAAATGCGAGGTCTTAGCTGTTGAGCGACCATCGCTGTCTTTACCCTCCCAACCTGGATCCTCTTTGTACATTATTGATGAAGATCCCCATTTATGATTTCTCCTACCCTGATATGTTTTCATGCCCACCTCAAGAAATAACACACCAACTTATCTCTTAATTTTCTTTCTTTCATAGAACATTCGGAAATTTATTAAAATAACTTAATTTTATTTGGACCATGCTGGTCGAACATTCACTTGTACTTCGTCTTCATTTCTTAATAAAATATTTCGCAGCTAAATATTTATTGTCTAAATAATTTTTTTTTTTTTTTTTGCTGAGAAGCAGCTGGGAAATCGGTTAATTTACCAAACGAGTAAAATAAAAATTTTAATTAAATTAAAAATATATAACTAAATGACTAAAATGGCAACCAAAAACAATCAAAAATATAATTGGGAAAAATAATAATAGTTATTACATGTTAGTGCAGCATTAATATTGTATATAAGGAAATTAATAAAAAAAAATAAAATGGGCATTATTTGTACCAAACCACAAAACTAAACTCTTTGTCGAAACAAATAATTTTGATTTTAATTTAATAATTAACAATTTAAAATATATATGTTTTTTATAGCTTATTTGAATTTACTAAAGGAATTTACTTTAAAGAATTTACAATAAATAATTATTTATATATTATATTTATTTTTTATTTAATTTATAAATAAATTTATTTATATATAAATTATAATTTAGATCGTTTTTATTTATTTATTTTTTTTTTTTTTGTAACTCGATTATGTTGGTTAGTGTATGAAAAAATAAGAACCAAATTTTCCACAAAATTTGTCACGCAAAACAACAACAACCAGCGCTTCAACTGTGCAGCATCAAAATGTGTGAGAAAATCTCAAACACCGATACACGAGTTCATTGCACTTTTAGCGAATAGCTGATTTGGCTGCGGGCGCTATTATATTGTATTTAAAAAAAAAAACAAACACAGTTATTAAACCACTTTTCTTGAGGAGAACTTACATGTACAATCCTCGCTGAAAGACCTTTCGGAGCGCTGCACTTATCTTCGGGATGCGGTTTTTTTTTTTTTTTTTTTTTTTTTAAATTTTCTTTGTATTGACTTTGTGTCTTTTTTTCTTTTTCACACACAAGCTTTTTTTTAAATTGGTTTGGGTTGGGGTACAGTTTTTAATTTGTTAACTTTGCACTTGAATGTCTTTATTTAATACTCTTAGTTTTTTTTTTTTTTTTTTTTTATACTGATTGTTTTTACCATTTACAATTATTTCTAGGTAGATTAATATAAGGAATTGATTTTTCTCTTTTTGAGCGTTTTTGCACAAGAGATTAATTTGGTGAATGTGGTTTGCCGATTTTTGGCGCTGAGGCTGTTCGATTCCCGCGCAGACGAGGGGTTGAAAAGTGGGGCTCAAAGGCTACCCAGTGGGGAGTCGGTGCTCCTCCAGCGGCGCAGCTTGAAACGATCTCGACTTTATGAGGCTTTTGGGGCTGTCAGCAGCAGCGTGAATATTCCAAATGCCAAACAAACAACACTGTCGTCTCCAACGAAAAACGGTACGCTTTAGTAGCAGCGGTAGAACTCGTGCGGGCCCGGATGACGGCGAAATGAGTCTCTTGGGGGACAATTCCAAAGCTATTGGGCGGCCAAAAATTGTTTTTGCCGGTCGCAATCACTAGGTCTAGGCGGTGATGGTGACGGATTGAATTTTAGGGTTAAACTTTTTGCTTTCCGCACATGTGTAAATTTTAAGCACAGTTTTCCCATCGATTTGGGGGCAATTCGCAGCGGACAGACCAATTTTTGCAGAAGAAGGTTATCTTCAGGCACGCGTGGTCTTTTATACCCCGGCAGAGCTTTATGCATCGACTTAAGCAAAGTTAGCTGCGCTGGCAGCGTGGGCGTCGGCGCATTAGGCAGCGGCAAGAATTTTCGATAATTGCATGCACGCACGACCCAAAGCTGGCAGCTATGAGAAACCAAAGTTGCTGCGTATGTTCAAATTGAAACTAACGACCGTTACACCACCCGATAATATCACACCGTTAGACGGAATATTAGCGGGAATTAAGCACATATGTCTTTGGCATGAAAAGTTCCAAATTTCTTTTCCTTGCAAATTCTCTAAAATGTAAAAACTGTTTCCAACCTTTCTTTTTATACGGCATTTAAGAAACTGGGGAGCGAGTTACGCGTTTACATTTTTCGTAAAGTTGCTGAGTGCAAAATTACGGCGAAATACTTCTTGACCTTCTTTAAAAAACAACCGGTTTGGAAAGGAGATTATATTGTTTTACATTGCGTTCGTAAGCGCGATGTATATAGCTTATAATCATCAGCATGAGTAATCATATCAATGCCGAAGAGTGCACGATATGGGGAACATCCTATTGATTGGTGAAGTGTAGATCTTAAAGAACATGAAATGCTTGTTAAATGGACATCCCACTCAGTTTGATCGTTCTTTATATATGATCGCACTGCACTTAGCAATGATCTACTGACACGTTCAGCCGCGTTACTTTGCGGAGAGTATAATGCTGTATAAATGTGTTTGATACCTAACGTTGTAGGAAAGGCATTAAACTCATTGGCTTTAAATTGTGTACCATTATCACTAACAATCGATTCTGGTACGCCATAGCAATGAAAGATATTCTTTAACAGATACTCTTGTATCACACTAGAAGTAAATTTCTTAAGAGGGTGCAACCAATGAAATTTACTAAAATGATCCAGAACAATTAGCAACCCGACATCACCTTTTTCACTACGCGGATAAGGTCCCAAAAGGTCAACGTACAATCGCTGAAATATGCGACAGGTAGGACTATGAGCTCCCATTGGTGGGCGTAAATTATAATTGGGGGCTTTTGTCTGTTTACACACATTTGCGAACATACTCTCTAACATCCTTTGCAAGGCCTGGCCAAAACAGATGACGTCTCAGCTTCTCTATGGTTTTATGCATGCCTGCATTGAAGACGTGAGGCTATCGTGTGCTTGTTTAAGGACATCTTTACGAAGCGGTTCGGGAACCCATAACTTCCACGATAGGTGATCCTGTACCGGATCACCAATAGCGTGCTCTGTACGAATGTACAAGAACTGATCTACTATCTTTAAATCAGGGAATTTAGCTGGATTTTGAGTACATCTATCTTTGAGGGATGTATACTCTTGGTTAGAGAAGGCATCAGACTGAAGGTCAATAATGGGGTTCATGTCCAACTCTAAAACTTAATTTTCACCTAGCCTAGAAAGTGCGTCGGAGACTACATGGTATTTACCCTTTCGGTGAGAAATGGTAAACTTAAATTGTTGTAAGCGGAACACCCATCGAGCGAGACGACCAGACACATTTTGCTGGCGCATAAGCCACAGTAAACTGGAATGGTCAGTAACGACCTCGAAGTCTTGAAGCTCTAAATAGCATCTAAATTTCTCAACGGCTAGAATTACCACCAAGCACTCACGTTCAGTAACACTATAATTCCGTTGAGCGCGGCTTAATTTTTTCGACATGAAAGCCACTGGTTTTTCTTCATCTTCATCGGACAACTGAACAAGAACGGCTCCTACTCCGTAGTCACTTGCATCACAAATGTAAGTAAAATTTTTTCTCAAAACCAGGGTTTGTAAGGATTGGAGCAGACGCTAAAATGCGTTTAAGCTTTTCCATAGCTTCCTGCGCATCAGGAGTCCAACAGAACTTTTTTTTTGTTGACAATACTTCTGTTATAGGGAAAGTATGTTCCGCGAAGCCTTGGATAAAACGTTTCAAACCAATTCACGATGCACAAAATTTTTGAAGGGTCTGTGCAAATACCTCTACTATTGATAACATATCCAAGATAGTGTCACCTGCTGACACAGAACTGACTTTTAGACACATTTATCGTCAGGTTGGCTTTGCGAAATTGCTCAGCAAGGCGTACTAAAACGGCTAAATGAGAACTGAAATCTTCTGACACGATACACAAGTCGTCAAGGTATCCAAATACGCAGTACCGGAGATCCGCTGGTATAACTTCGTCCATGAGGCGACACATCGTTGAAGGGGCGTTACAAAGTCCAAACGGCATGACTTTGAACTAATATAACGGACGTCCGGGCACAGTAAATGCTGTGAGAGGCTGTGACTCGGGACTTAACTCGATTTGCCAATATGCATCCTTAAGGTCAAGCTTTGTAATGAGATTGGCCTTCGGTAATCTTGAAAGATACCATCAATGCTGGGTAATGGGTATGCGTCTTTCTTTGTGGCGTCATTCAATTTCCTAGCATCTAAACAAACTCTAACTTTGTTAGGTTTAACTACCAAACGTAATGGCGAACTCCAAGCACTAATAGAAGGCTCGATAACATCTAGTTGTGTCATTCTATCCAGCTCGTTACATAGCAGCTTTTCTACTGCTGGGCTTACTGGGTAGAACCTTTGCTTAACAGGCTTTGAGTCTCCTACACCAATTGAATGTTGTATCAGAGTAGTTCGACCAGACTATCTGCCACACTAGGAAACAACAGTTTGACCAGCTCAAGTTGTTGACTTTGCTGAGGACTCAAAGGAAATGAATTTTCTGTATCAGCGGCACAGGCTTCGGATTGGGACTCAAGAGAACTTATGACATTAGGAGCTAGAGCGAATGTTCTCCAAAAGTCATGACCAAGAATAAATTTTTGTTTGATTGAAGGGATGACAAACAACTTTATCGGCCGCTTCTGAGATTTGTACGTCATCTCTACCTCTAAAAATACAACAATTTCTTGGCTTGCACCATCCGCAGTTCGGACATAAGATTTGAGGGACTTAAATTCCGGGAAACTTGTAAAAAAATTTTTCAGCTAGGGAGGAGCCAATGCAGCTTATGTTTGCTCCTGTATCTAACAGACAAAGTTCTGTAGAATCCAGAAACGAAACTTTGGCATAGCTACGCATGTCCTGCTGATTATTAAAAATAGTGGACACAAACAATTTTCTTTATTCTAGACTTCATGGAAATATTTTCGCAATCTGATTGTGCGATTTGTTTTCTTAGGCTCTAAATTATTAAGTACTCGTGCAGCATAAGGCTGCTGATGCAAGGGTATATTGTGAGTTGCAGACTCACAAGGGCTAACACTAATCAGTTCGTGATTAGACGAAGCTAGCACAGAGTTAGGTAACTCCAGAATTGACTCACTACTTAATTGTGCGGGGGCATCCGGTTTTGCACGGGTGCACCCGACTGACGGTTTTCCGATCGTTGACGGATACAATTCTGACATTGGGGCTTATAGATGTTTGGGGCACCACATCCGTAACAGAATAAGCGCCTCTCAGCCAAACAATTATCCCAAACATGGCCTGGCTCATCGCAGTTCCAACATTTAATAGCACTACGAATCGCAGCCACTTCCGACTCAACTACAAATTCTTCCTCATTTTCTGGACAAGATTCGGTCAAGGCATACACTTGTCTTCGAGGAGGGATGACTTTGGGCTTAGCTACGTTCTCAACACGATAATTTAGTTTGTACGACAAATTTTCGCTCATTTGCACCAAACGGCGCAAATGGCCAACAGAATGCACAGGCTGGAAAAGCAGTTTCTGTCGAGTCTCAGGCAGCAAATTATTCTTTAGAATCTCAATAAGTTCATCCTCTTCGATCTTCACGGCAGATTTATCCATTAGACCAGCACCAGCGTCGTGAAACGAAGCAAAAGATTTACCTTGTTTCTGCTTTATAGCTCTAATTAGTTCTTTGCTCATAAAGTCAGATCGATAATCTCGATATTGCTGTCTAAGAGAAACACACAATTCTGACCACAGTACCAGTACCAATCGCGAGCTTTTCCTGCGAAGAGTACATGAATATATTTGCATAGAACTGAGAAGTCGCTATCTAAAGTTTCATCTGTGAGGGACATTACGCGATGGATAAACTCTTCGACTCCTAAACCATCAGCAGATCCATCAAAATGCAAATTCCATTTCTATATAATCTCCGCAGCTCTATGGTTAGATTGCATCGATCTGGTTGGCGATAAAATCGAACAATTGGGGACCGATGGGGCTTGTGTCTCTCTCGGAGCAGAACGATTACTAATATTTAACGAAGATACTACTCGGGAGACCGTTTGTTTTATCATGGTTTGAATCTGGACATAATCTATTGGAACGCTATCCTGATTATTATTATATTATAATTATATATTATAATTATTATTATAATTGCATAGATAATCGTTAGGTTGTGCCTTATAACTGTGTACTATTGAGAACATTTGAAGCTCACATAAATGTTGAGTATTACAGTTCTTTAAAGTCTATTAAATACATTTGAAAATATGTTAACAAGGGCAGCTCAGAAGCGGTATGGAGAATCCTTGCATTTCCCATACATGAACGTTTTCCGGCTATTACACACTTAGCTGTTCATTTAGAAAATGGTCAACGGATATATTTTAACCCCAATAATCCGCAACAATTACTTGACAGATTAAGCACTACACCCAAAACCACTTTGATAGCCTTCTTTGAGCTATGCACACGTGATGAGTTTGCAAGAACACTTCTATATTGTAAAGTTCCATCGTATTTTACATGGAACAATAAAGAATTTCAAAAAAAAAAAAAAAACGAGGGCATGATGTGCCAAATTTTCCTGGAGTTAAAAGAGATTCAGCTTTGGGAAGAGTTTACACTATTCATCCCAATAATACAGAATGTTTTTATTTAAGACTTTATTACATTTTGTAAGGGGCCCAACTTCATTTTTATATTTTGAAAACCGTTAATGGTATAGCATACGCATCATTTCAATTGGCGTGTAAAGCTCTAGGATTACTAGAAGATGAAAAGCACTGGGATTCAAATATAGCCGAAGCTGTCATATGTCAAAATCCTACAAAACTGCGAGAACTTTTTGCAATAATGTTAGTATTTTGTCAAATTTCAGATGCTCTTAAGCTTTGGAATACTTATAAGGAGAGTTTCTCAGAAGATATTTTAAGAGCCTTTCATTTTTCACAACACAGAAATATTGATGAAAGTATTGTGAATAATGTATTAAATAAATGTCTTATTTACATTGAAGATATTGTACTGTCTATTGGTAGTCAATTAGATCCGAGGAAATTGTTCCAAATATTGAATATCATAGTGAAACAAATTATGAAAATTGCGATAGTTTTGTTGTTAATAATGAGCTACTCCTCACTGCTGAGCAAAAACAAGTATACGAAAAGATGCTAAATAGCGTTCAATCAGAAAAGGGAGAAATTTATTTTTTAGATGCACCTGGTGGAACAGGTAAAACGTATCTTTTAAATTTATTATAGGCAAAGGTACGGCAAATTAAAAAAATTGCATTGGCCGTTGCTTCTTCCGGTATCGCAGCCACTTTACTTAATGGTGGTCGCACAGCGCATTCTACACTTAAGATTCCATTTAATTTGATTCATTAAGAAACACCACATTGCTCAATTTCAAAGCAATCTAATATTGTTGCTGTTCTCAAAGATTGCAAGCTTATTGTTTGGGATGCGTGTACTATGGCCCATAAACGTGCTTTCTAAGCTGTTGATCGATCTTTGAAAGACATTCGAGATAGTGAATACTTAATGGGTGGCATAACTGTTCCAGTGATCCCCAGAGGAACAAGAGCAGATGAAATAAATGCATGTTTAAAGTCTTCAATTTTGTGGCCCAAAATACAGAAAACTGAAAAATATGCGAGTGCACTTAAAAGGTGATAGCATAGCTGGTGAATTTGCAGAAATGCTTTTAAAAAAAAGAAATGGATTATTTCCAACCCATGATGGCAAAATAACTTTACCATCAGCTTTTTGTCATGTATAAGTAAAAGTGTAAAAGTATTGAAGAACTAACTCTAAAAATATTTCCGGATATTACAAATATCTCTAAAAAAGAAATCACTCGAATGGTTTTCAGAACGTGCTATTTTGACTGCGAGAAATGACAATGAATTGGAAATAAACGAGTTTTTATTAAAATCATTTCAAATTGAAGAAATTACATATAACTCTATTGATTCTGTGACTGAAATCGAAGATGCAGTTCATTACCCCGTCGAGCTTCTTAGTTCATTAAATCCGGCTGGCCTGCCTCAACATAAGTTAACTTTAATGATTGGTTCACCTGTAATGTTGATTCGCAACTCGAAGCCGCCAAAACTGTGCAATGGAACAAGATTGCAAGTTAAAGTCCTTCATAAGAATGTTGTCGAAGCAATTATCTTTACTGGCAATGGTATAGGGGAAACGGTTTTTATACCGAAAATTCCATTAATACCTTCTGATTCTAAATTGCCATTCAATTTAAAAGATTGCAGTTTCCTTTAAAAGTTTGCTTTGCCTTAACAATTAATAAATAACAGGGACAAAATCTTAAATTAGCCGGACTAGAGTTAAGACACGATTGTTTTTCTCATGGCCAATTTTATGTAGCCTGCTCAAGAGTCAGTTCACCAAGAAGTTTATTTGTTTTTGCACCTGACGGAAAAACAACCAATGTCGTTTATATGAAAGCTCTTAACAGCTGTAAATAATTGCAAATTAAATTCAACAAGTCGATAAGGCTTACTGGGGAAACCACAATAAGAAATGACGCGCCTGATACTCTTCCTCAATGGTGGCGTGGAAAAGAGAATATTAAATACTTTGCTTTAATATTTTGTGAAATATTTTCTAATTTATTTTTTTTTTTTTTGTATCTATCTTCTATTGCTCAAATTTATATAAACTATCCGCGCAGCGAAGCAAGCGGGCCACTTACTAGTTATTTTATACTATATTATATATTTCTCCTCATGACGGGCTCTAATGATACTCAACACTTCTTTTTGAAAGTTGGCTGAATCCTCTGCCATTCGCTCCATTACCGCCAATTTGCACTACTCTATGGCAACTAATTTTGCTGAGTTGTCGACCCGCCGTCGCTTTACCCCTGAACATAACGGCTCTGTCATCAAGTTGTCACTACTGCTAGACTCCTCTTCAATTAACCGCGAGAAGTCTGTAGGAATTGTATGTATTATATTAAATATATGCAATAGTTTTATATCAATATATTACCTAGGCTATCGGCTATGGGATGGGAGCCCACAATGTTCGACACGTTTAATGTGCTTGCCACGCTTTCAAAATACTCCCACGAAGAAGGCGTGCCATCAGAAGGTCCCATCTTTGCACATTCAGCCCTATATATAGATTAATGTAAATAAATAATTAACATAAGTTAATCAAAAACATTTATTTTTTTACTTGCCTGTATCTTTTCAGAAGGTTTTCTAGTTTATTTTTAATTTCCATGTGCGATGGTCCATAATCCTTCATCTTCTCCGCCATTTCCTTATAAATATGGGATTTCTTCCTGGCTCCCCGAAACCTATCAATATTTTCCTGCCAAAGTTCTATTAGAGCTTTTGTGGCGGCAGTCAACCACAAATATCTCTTAATTAAGTTGAAATGGATTAAACATACATACATATAATATTAAAAAAAAAACAATTGCTTACAATTTTGTTGCGACGTGTTAACAATGATTTTCTATTTATTTTTTGTTTTTGTTTGCCGGTAAATTTCAATCAGTGGTGATAGTTGAGAACGATACACGAAAGTAAGCAGTTCCTTTTGAGTCAATCGAATGTATTAGTTACGTAAATTGAATACACGCAACTACATCCAAACTTAACTCAACTTTTTGTCACCACTAGGCCCCTATGCTATATGTATGGGCAAGAAGCTCCTTGTTGCCATTTAACGCAAAACGCAACCGTAGTGTGAACACCATATTAACAAGTAGTGAATTTTTGCTTGAAATTTTACCCCTCTACTCCCCTTGCCAACAATAAAAAAATTCAAGTTTTAACTTTTTAGCTATATCTATTGGAATACAGTTGACATCCGCGCCAGTGTCCACTTTAAACGTTACAAATTGTTCATTGATTTTAAATTTTTTCGTCCATCTATCGCTTTTAAATCCACACTCGCTTATTCTTAAAATTGAGGAATTAGTCTCTACGTATACATTTTGCTTATCTTTATTATTTTTACCTGGTTTTACCCAATTGGTTGTAGCTCCGGATGATGGCTTGCGCTCCACTTCTTTTTTTAACACGCTAATATTAGCTTCACTTGTATGTATGTTTGTTTGTATGTATGTAACTCTCCTTTGGACTAAAAGCAAGTGGCTTATTACTGTCAGTATATCCCACTACCTCAAGTTCGTTCGTTGGCCGAGCGGTCTAAGGCGCGGGTCTTCGCTCCCGGACTCACCGATCGTGGGTTCTAATCCCGTCCACGGCCGAAAAATAATATTATATTTTTTTTTTAAAATCTGCACCATGTTCATGTTCACTAGAACTTACAAATTTTTTTTTTTTCAATAATTAATAGAACTAAAAATTAAAAAATAAATAAAAATAAAAAAAAAGCGTGGGGTGCTTTGTCCATATTTCTCGAACATCGAGCGCCCAACGCTTTTTTTACATAAATGCTATTTATCATTTATTATTGTTTTAAGCTTATTTGAAAAATTATTTTTAACTTTTTAGTTTGATATGCTCTAAAAGCGTGTTTTTTAGTTTTTTTAAACTATATTTATTTCTGTTGTTGTCGCCACGCTTTTTCCCTTGCTTACAATATTTGGCGAAATGTCCTAATTTTCCGCAGACATAGCATGTTGTTTCCTTGGCACGACACTCGGACAAATGTTTTGGGTTGAATACAGCTCCACAATTTAGCACTTCCGAACAACTGCGTTAATTGTCATACTCTCCACTGTGTCATGGTTCTGCTTTTGCAGAAACTTGTTGTTTTTAGCAGCTGCTTCAAAGGCTTTACATTCGTTGATGATATCCTCCAGTTTCTTATTTTTTGACTCTAGCAGCTTAAGCTGCAATTTTTTATCATTTATCCCAATAATATGGCGATCAGACAGCATTCGTTGTTCGTAGGCCTTGCCGCAGTCACATTTGAAATCACACAACTGTACCTGCTTGCTAAGTTGTGTCTCAAATTCCATAAACGGCTGGCCCTCATTCTGCACGATGTTGTTGAATTTGTAGGATTCCATTGTTATGTTTTTTAACGGAGTACTATAGTTGTCGAAAGCCTTGAGTACATCTTCGAGGGTGCGGCTAACAACTACTGCAGACGCTGACGACGCTTCTGATGACGCCATTACGGTGCCTACCATGCCGTTTGCAGATCCGTCGTTCGGGAACATTACATTATATATTTCCGTAGCTTTGGACCCGGCCAACCATAAAAACGTTGCTATCTTTTTAGCTTCCGGTTCCGCATCTTTGCCTGATGCCATCATGTCCATGATAAATGATCTTTTCCATTTTGTCCACTCGTTTGCCAAAATTGAGCATTCGATTTCCTGCAATACACGTTCCATTGTGTTCTTTATGTTTCCAAGATTAATATTTTTACTTCTGACACCATATAAAAAGGCTTGTTTGTAAGGATTACAAACGATTGAACTTTATTGATTTTTAGTCCCGCATCAGACGATCTGATCACTAGAGCCGCCAATGTCAAAGTCCATTTTTCTAGGTATCGTTCTTACAACTATCGATATATATAATAACATAAGGTGAATGTCTTAATCTAGGTTTAATCGATATACGATGTATTGAATATTATTACAGTAGTAAAGGATAAAGGCCTTTTTTCTCATTCTTTTGCCGTTTAAATCATAATAATTTACCATACAGTTTTTGAGAAAAGTGCATTTAGGGCCATTATCTCTGAAAAAAGTTATTTAGGCTTGAGAACCAAGCATTGATTTTGGCGGTCGTTTTGTATGGGGCTGGTTTCGAGGTAGCTGCACTCATTTGCAATTTACTCAAAAACTGTATGGACGATTTTCCTAAAATTTTGACCATAAAATAGGTGAAATTGTAGGCTTTTATCGTGTATAAGCCGTAATCGGGGCCATTATATCTGAGTTGAGATATTTAAGATATGCTGGATATGCAATTTTTTAATTGCTTGTTTTACCCATTTCAAAAGCTGAAATATGCCAAATGATGCATAAAAACAATAAATAATTCACTTTTTAACATTTCTGCATCAATTTTTTTTGATTCCATGCTGAAAAACATATAAAAACAGTAAAGTTCATTGTTGGTTCCGACTCATGAAGCAAGTTCCGTTCTTCGTTGCTGGTGAACCGTTGCTATCTTGACACACATAAGAACTGATATGGAGGAAGAAATCTAGGTGAGAAACTTAAACATTGCGAGCACAGTCACTTGTGTTTATGTACATATGTACATACATAGAGTGACGAAATTGTAAATAGTTCGCCTCAAATCAGCTCATAAGCGAGCTAAACCAATATTTTCTTTTCTCCCGCTAACAGAGATTTCAGTACCCAATGAGTAGCAGCTAACATAAATAAACGAAATAAACTCATAACGATTTTAACCAAGCTACGCTCATAATTAAGAATCCCAATAATACCAAATTGTAAACACCAATTGTTTTGATTTCTAAGCACTAAGTTTTTAATAAGACAAAATTATGATATCACTTGTAAAATACTTTACTTAACCGAGGTTTCATCTTTAAGAAACTGCAACCGTGTATGCTTTTAGTTTTTAAGCTCACCCCATTCGTGAAACACTTAACTTATAATTCAATCTAATAAAATCCGCTTGAATGAAAATCCAACCGAATTTTATTGTTTATGTAAACGCGAAACATAATTATATGTATTTATGTACATGCATGTGTATGTACATATTTTTGCACTACTTCATAATGACAAAACTTCATTGTTCAATATTTATGGTGTTCTCAACCCATTTTAATACGAACAAGTTTACTTTACACACCTTTTTGATAAGCCGGGAGCCATTTTATGTAAGTTTTTTTAACAAATTTGTATTTCTTGAAATTTTGGTGTAAATGTCGCACGCCTTGTAGCAGCAGAATGAAAATTATGAAAAGACATCCGTTATTCCAAGGAAGTATACACACATAAGGCTGCCAACTTGTCTTAATGTGTTTGTTATGAGTTGACTACAAACAAAGTTGCCATGTTTGTTTTACATGCATATAATATACGAACAACGAAGGTGGGCGACGTGGGTGAAGGCCTGTTTACTCTCGACATAACTTAACATAACATAACGTAAGAGGCAGCTCACTTAACTTAAGGAATGTATGCGTTTACTCTCAACATAACTTAGCTTAAGAAATCAGTTTGCAGTGCTGTACAATTGTGTTAGCAGTGTTGTTAAATAAAATAAAATATATTGACCGCTCGTTGGTACCAAGTTCTTTGGCAGTTGCAGTCCAAACTGCTCTTATTTTAATGTTATTTTTAAACTCTTTTTACTTTTTGTCATAAATCAAACTATGGTTTTTTACTAAATTTATTAACTTCTGCTCATCCATTTTGAATAAGTTGTTTAATTGTAGTTGACCAACGTTTTGCAAGACTGATTTCGAACAGCTGTTCGCTATTCGCGTAAATCAACACTGTTCGAATTAAGTTATTTCTGCAACCTGCAGGTTCAAAATTAAGTTATGTTCTGTTAAGTTATGTTATGTTGAGAGTTAACGCTAACATTGAGAGCCATAAGGTAGATTGAGTCAGCTGACTCTTAAGTTATGTTATGTTAAGTTATGTCGAGAGTAAACAGGCCTTTACTGCTTCTTTGCCCAAAGTGATGCATGCCGCCGATACGGAAGCCATTGTGTCCTTACTCTCGAAAATGGCAGTGGATCATTTGGTAGCATCGAATCTATCGGATGCGTGATGCATAAAAGATTGCACAAAATATGTATTTCCACGCAGTATGGCGTTGCAGCTGCTATACATTTTGGCACAAGGATGAGTTGCCGATCGGCTTTATAACTGCCTTCGATTTGTGTTCATTTAATAAAAGTTTGAACAACCCCACAACCGCACGAACAAGAACAAGTCATATCATCAACTTGCTTATCGACAATACAACACTAATCAAAGTCCAGTGCCTTTAAATCACAGCTTTTATCTTGTGAATATTATAGTCAATTTAGTATAATGTTTTAATTTCTTATAAATTTTCTTTGATTGATTGATTATTGATTATTGATTATTTGCGCCTTTGGGTCTGATTGTTGCGGCACCGTCAATGCCCTCTCCCGGCGATCAATGGCTTTGCGCTGCGCCCTCAGGGAAGCCAACTCCTCAGCGCGACTACTGAAAATGACAAAAGTTTCTTATTAAATATATTTTATAATATATAATAATAATAATAATAACAATATAATAATAACAAATATGCTTGACATACCTTTTTGCTGGTCCGGGAGCCATTTAAATTGTTATAAATTATTAAGGTCGTTGATGCTGATGCTGTAGAAAAAATTATGGTAAAGATCCGTTATTGCAAGAAAATGTATACATACTAAGTTGCCACCTTGGCAAAATATGGATGTATTATATTTAGAAATATAAAATACATATTTTTATCGGTCTGGCAGCCCTTATTAACAGATACATATCTATAAGGATATATATATACCAAAACGGGATTCTGCCACGCCCGAATGATCAGAGCAGGCGACAGCAGAGAATATGCTAACGAAAATAAATGAACAGACACAAATAATAGAAATTTTCTAATTTATTCCCCGTAGACCTATTCCACAACACAAGCTTTAAACTCATATAATAAAAAATTTATAAATTTTCTTTGTAATATATTTTCAAATTTTTAATTTTTCGTTCATTGCATCAGCTGCATCCGGTGCCTGCTTCTCAAGCTGCGCCTGAGTTCTTTAATTATGCCATCCATTTTCCTAATTTTTGCATCCATATACCAAAACGGGAATGAATTAAATAATATTATAGTTATAACTTAAATGCATATTATAGTTAATATTAAGTAGTTTTAATTGAAGAAAGTTAGTATATAGGAAATGTTTTGTTTAAATGGCAGCCTTTGTTTGCGATGGCATATATATCGCTGATACATAATACATCGTATGTATACATCGTGATTTAATGGCGCGTCTAGCGATGTATATATGGATGTTTCACCTAAAATGAGAAAATAAACACATAAATGCACTTTTCTCAAAAACTGTCCGATTTTTTTTCATGATTTAAACGGCAAAAGAATGAGAAAAATAGGGCCTATATCCCCAACTACCGTGCAACTTGGGCCATTATCTTGGAAATAAGATAAAAGTTAGCAACGATTTTTGATTCTCAATTAAAAAAGTGCCACCTAGTTGCATATATGGACATATGTTGCTTTGGCTGAATAGTCAAAACGTACATAATGCTATATACATAGAGAATGTGTGATAAATAGCTAAGGAATGTTTAAATAATGACAATTATGCATCACTATAGTTAATAATAAGTAATTTCAATTGATAAAAGTCTATAATTAGTAAATATTTTGTTAGTATGGCAGCCTTTGCTTGTAATTGCATACATTTTATGTACCAGTCAGTTTTCCGCTGTGAACAAATGCGTACAACCCACGCCATATCATCCAGCTTTCTGTTGCGCAGTAGTTCAGCTCATGCTGGAACTACCAACTCGATAGGCCTTTTTAATGAACCAAAAAGGTTGACTTACATTTAATTAATTTTCTCAAAATCTGTCCGATATATCTCTCTAAATATTTTGCAATGGCTTCCTGAAACGTGTAGCTTTAATTTGGTATAGCGTGCATTTGGGGCCATTATCTCTGAAAAAAGTTATTTAGGATTGAAAAGCAAGCATTGATTTTGGCGGTCATTTTGTATGGGGCCTGTTTCGAGGTAGCTGTACTCGTTCGCAATTTACTCAAAAACTGTGGGGACGATTTTTCTACAAATTTTACCATTAAATAGGTGAAATTGCAGGCTTTCATCGTGTATAAGCCGTATTCGGGGCCATTATTTCTGAGTTGAGATATTTAAGATATGCTGGATATGCGATTCTTTAATAGCTTGTTTAACCCATTTCAAAAGCTGAAATATGCCAAACGATGCATAAAAACAATAAATAATTCATTTTTTTAACATTTCTGCATCAATTTTTAGTTGATTCCATGCTGAAAAACATATAAAAACCGTAAAGTTCATTGGTGGTTCCGACTCATGAACCAAGTTCCGTTTTTCGTTGCTGGTGAACCGTTGCTATCTTGACACACATGGAGGAAGAACAGTTGAGCAAAAAGAACAACTGAGCTGCAGGGAGCTAATGAGCATGAGCTAGAGCAAGTGAACCAGTGAGTAAGTGAACAAAAGTGTGAACAGAACATTACTCACTTGTTCAGTTGAATGAACAGCTCAGTTTTGCTCACTCACTCATGAGCAACCCAACACTAGTGCATTCACAAAAGAAGCAAAACAGAAATGCACTAGACGAATGATGAATGTTGGATACCCTAATAATATATATGTGCTTATGTGGATATGTATAGGCAGAATCAAACGATGATATCGTGCATGCAGACCAGCTGCAAGAACGAGCGAATTGCATGCTAAAGCATTCAGCATCAACATCTATAGCCATACGTTGCTAAAGTGCTTTGCCTCTTCTTCTTCCTATTTTTTTAAACAAACCATATGACAGTAGAAGTGATACATTGTTGCCATGTGTTCTTTTTTATTCCATTTAAAATATATGTAAAAATTTAATGTAATATTATGTTGAAAATAAAGACAAGACATGTTTCATATATCTAGTATATTACATCAATGTGTTTATAAACAATAAAATGAAGATTTAACAATTTTTTTAAAATATTTTCCATACAATACAAAGACTGCGACAACTCTATGCCCAATGCATTGCTGCATGGTTTCATTTCAGTGAAACTATGCATGCGGAAGAATTCGTTAAAAACAAAAAGTGAAGGAAACCGTGCATAAGCATCGTTTGGGCGGATACACGACGCATGTAGCATACAGTGACTCACAGCTTAAATGATGCAGTGTCAAATAAAAAGTTTAAGGTGCTATATATTTTAAACTAGAGGAAAAACCAAAAATGTTTAAACTCCAATTTGTTTTATGTTATATCACATTTAAAAAATGAACTTTATTTGTTTCTGAAATATTGCTAAGTTTTATATAAACTAAAAAATAAAAATATATCTTAAATATAGGTCACAGCTTAAAAAATGCAGACAGAAACTAGTTATATTTTTGCCGGATAAAAGGTTAAATAAGGATTTTGGTACTTAGTCTGTAATCCCTTAACCTTTAGAATAGCCCTTAACCTTGACCAGCTTCCGAGTGGTTTCCGGGCTTATTTTGCTCCATTCCTCCAGCAGAGCATTTTTAAGGTCTTGTTTGCTGGAAATCCGAGGATTCCTGAAATTGTTCTCCAGCATAGCCCACAAATTTTCAATGACATTTAAATCTGGAGACTGGGCCGGAGGAATCATAACTTGGGGGCAGTTCCAGGTGAGCCAGGGCGGCACTTTTCCGGAATTATGTTTGGGGTCGTTGTCGTGGTAGAACCGGAAATCACGTCGGCGCTTTGGAGCAAATTTTCTTTAAGAATATTGAAGTACATAGTCTTATCCATCGTCAACTCAAAAAATGCCAAGTTTCCGACGCCGGCTGCCGACATACAGGCCCATACCATCACACTTCCTCCGCCTTGCTTAACTGTTGCTTTTACGTAATTTGGATCCAGTTCAGTATTGGGCTGTCGTCACACAATATAGTTAAATATATATAGTTTTATATAGTTTAAAGTATATAGCACCTTAAACTTTTTATTTGACACTGCATCATTTAAGCTGTGAATCACTGTATATTGAAACTTTGCGTGCGGCGGCTCAGCATGCACGAAAGCATCGTTTGGATCTGCCTTATGTAGCTATAGAATTTATTTGCAATAATTGCGTATTTTGATTAGCAAAGGTTGGTGTTAACACACAATTGAGAAATAACTAAAAACAGTTTAATAACATATCATCTTCCAGCATTATAAAAGTGTCCAACATATATAATTCGTCTAGTGCAGTTCTGTATTGTTTCGTTTGTAAATGCACACACACACTTATAGACTAGGTTAGGTTAGGTTAGAGCGGTTACCAAGGAGGGATACCCCCTCGGCGCACTTAGGCCACACTCGGCCCATTGTGATGCCGCGAAAGGCTCTGAGACCCCTCTATCACTCTTGGTATGACTCCGCATCATGAGTCCATCCTGTGACTTGGATGTACCTTGCTACATCTTTGGGTCTTTTACTCGCAAGTTCAGATAGATCTTCGAAGAAAAAGTCACCAAGGATTCTTTGCCTAGTTTTGCATAAGGCCGGACAGGTACAAAGAAGGTGAAGAACTGTTTCTTCTTCCTCCTCGTCTCTACAACTTCTGCAGAAGTCGTTGTGTGGGACCAATAATCTGGCCGCATGTGCCCCCACAAGCCAATGCCCAGTCATCACTCTGGTAACAATAGAGCACTTGTTCCGGCTTAGGAGGCAGAGCTCATTTGATCTTTTCCGGCATCTGGTTGGCCAGGTTTGATGAGCAATACGTGAGTTGTGAGTGGAGAGCTGCCATACTCTGTTGGCTTCCATCTCGAAGAAATCTCTTAGGTTGAGTCTACAGGATGCCATAGGTATACCAATGCACTCTTTGTCTTGAAGGAGTTCCATGGTAGTTCCTAATCTGGAAAGTTCATCAGCGATGCAGTTGCCTTCTATGTCCCTATGTCCTGGGACCCATACTAGGCATATGCTAAACTGCTCTGCCATCTCGCTAAGAGATTTGCGACAGTTATGAACAGCCTTAGAGTTCGACGTGTACGACTCCAGCGATCTAATAGCTGCTTGGCTGTCTGTGAGGATATAGATTTTACTGACATTACACCTATGTGGAGTGTAACTTAGTGACTCCTGAATTGCTAGCACTTCTGCCTGGAAGACGCTACAGTGGTCAGGGAGTCGAAAAGCTTTGCGTAAGTTAAAATTGGCGCAGAAAATGCCGCCTCCTACTCTACCGTCCAGCTTTGAGCCGTCTGTACAAATTTCTATGGCTTCTGCAGGTCTTGCGGGCAAGCCTTCTTCCCAGTTCTCTCTAGTTGGGATTAGGGTGGTAAAGGGAGTGTCTAAATACACCTGTGGGATCTGATAATCCGTATTGTCTGGTATAAGTGGATTGTCTTTCAAGATACTTGAATGTCCAAAGTCCTGGCCTATCCACTGTTTGGCTTCCCTCATTCGGAGCGCTGACATAGTTGCTGTTTTCCGCCCCATCATTTCGACAGGTAGGAAGTGCAGTATGGCATCAAGAGCGTTACCAGGGGTCGTACGTAAAGCTCTTGTTATGCAGAGCGCAGCAGTTCGCTGCACCCTTCCTAATTTCCTGGTGACTGTTTTCTTGTCAAGTGCAGGCCACCAGACAGAAACACCATAGAATAAAATTGGTCCGACTACCGCAGTGTAGAGCCAATGGACAACTTGCGGAGTCATGCCCCATTTAAGTCCGATTGTCTTCCTACAGGCGTATAGAGCAACATGTGCCTTCCTTATACGCTCTTCAGTATTAAGATTCCAGTTTAATTTCTTGTCTAGAATTAGACCTAGGTATCTTGCTGAGTCACTAAAGGACAGTTCAACCCCATCTAGAGTTGGTGGCTGTAGAGACGGAATTTTGTATTTCCTCGTAAAGAGGACCAGCTTTGTTTTAGCAGGATTAACTCCTAATCCAGATCTTTTTGCTCAACCGGAAAGCCTAGCAAGGGCTTCCGTCATTCGGTCACATAACGTCTGCGGGAACTTGCCTGAAAAGGCTAGGGCAACGTCGTCTGCATAGGCTACCACTTTGCACCCTCCCCCATCCATGGACAGCAGCAGTTGGTTTACTGCTACGTTCCATAGAAGAGGAGAGAGGACTCCGCCTTGTGGGGTTCCACGATCAACGGATTTGGTGACAGTCACTGCCCCCAGTGCGGCCCTTACGATCCTGCATTGGAGCATCTGATCGATCAGGTGCACAGTCAGGGAGTCAACCCCCAAATCCGTCAGCGAGTCGGTGATAGTCCTAGGAGTGACGTTGTTGAAAGCTCCCTCTATGTCTAGGAACGCTACTAGCGTATAGTTTTCCCTGTGTATAGACTTTTCAATGTATGCAGTAAGTGCATGCAGTGCGGTCTCGGTAGACTTGCCCTTAAAATAGGCATGCTGAACTGGTGAGAGAAGCGATATGGGAATAGTGCTTCTCAAATGAAGACAGAGCAGCCTCTCCATCGTTTTCAGTAGAAAAGACGAGAGACTGATAGGTCGAAAATCTTTAGCTGTTGTGTGCGAGGGTTTTCCGGCTTTTGGGATGAAAACTACTTTCGATTCCAGCCATGGCCCTGGGATTATACCACTTTAAAAAACCCTGGAGAATATGTTCTTAAGCCAATTTATGGCTAATTTCCCCGCGGACTGCAATTGGGCAGGAATGATATTGTCTATTCCTGGTGATTTATAGGGTTTGAAGCTCTTAATTGCCCGATGGCAGACTAACAAAGCGGACTTCTTTAATGACAGAATGAACTAAAGAATGATGAGCCCAAATTCAAAAAGTAAACCCAAATTCAATAATATATATTTTTGTTCCAGAAAACGTGCTCATAGCATCAAAACAGGTACTAACATACCAACCAACATGTGCCCTGCAAGCAATTTGATGATTGTTTTGATCAGAAACCCAATAACTAGTTCAATTTGAGTCATTTTGATGATTTAAAAACGATTAACCGCTTATGCGATTAAAGCGCGACTCGAAGACGACTCGCATGTATGCTTTATATATGATGAATCGCCTAAAATTTGAAGCAATCAAAAATTGAGCATGCCCAGCTATTGAAATAAGCTTACTTTGTCGGGACGTCAGTAAAAACGATTACTTTGAACAGCTTGGCGACTCAAAAGCGACTTGCTTGCATGCTCAAAATATGATTAAATGCTTCATATGTAAAGCTATCAAAAATTGAGCATGAAGGTGAGTAAAATATGCTTTATATTTCATAAATATAACTTATGGGCAATTAGGCTATGCTAGTCAATGACGCCTGATGGTCGAGCTGCCTAAGACGCCGCAAAAACGAAAATCCCCGGTTCAAACCCTCGTTGGGTAAAAATAAAAGGTAAGTTTAAATTCCGTAATCTATAATAAGCATTTACATTAACATTAATTGTTAACATTAAAATTAACATTAAAACAATTATGATACATAAAGGCTCAAAAAACAACAAATATTTTTGACCACCTTTCAAAAAATACGGCTCGAAAAATACTCGCTTTTGATGTTTTATGTTGTTTATGTTTTTTAACGGAGTACTATAGTTGTCGAAAGCCTTGAGTACATCTTCGAGGGTGCGGCTAACAACTACTGCAGACGCTGACGACGCTTCTGATGACGCCATTACGGTGCCTACCATGCCGTTTGCAGATCCGTCGTTCGGGAACATTACATTATATATTTCCGTAGCTTTGGACCCGGCCAACCATAAAAACGCTGCTATCTTTTTAGCTTCCGGTTCCGCATCTTTGCCTGATGCCATCATGTACATGATAAATGATCTTTTCCATTTTGGCCACTCGTTTGCCAAAATTGAGCATTCGATTTCCTGCAATACACGTTCCATTGTGTTCTTTATGTTTCCAAGATTAATATTTTTACTTCTGACACCATATAAAAAGGCTTGTTTGTAAGGATTACAAACGATTGAACTTTATTGATTTTTAATCCCGCATCAGACGATCTGATCACTAGAGCCGCCAATGTCAAAGTCCATTTTGCTAGGTATCGTTCTTACAACTATCGATATATATAATAACATAAGGTGAATGTCTTAATCTAGATTTAATCGATATACGATGCATTGAATATTATTACAGTAGTAAAGGATAAAGGCCTTTTTTCTCATTCTTTTGCCGTTTAAATCATAATAATTTACCATACAGTTTTTGAGAAAAGTGCATTTAGGGCTATTATCTCTGAAAAAAGTTATTAAGGCTTGAGAACCAAGCATTGATTTTGGCGATCATTTTGTATGGGGCCTGTTTCGAGGTAGCTGTACTCATTCGCAATTTACTCAAAAACTGTGGGACGATTTGTCTACAAATTTTACCATTAAATAGGTGAAATTGCAGGCTTTAATCGTGTATAAGCCGTATTCGGGGCCATTATTTCTGAGTTGAGATATTTAAGATATGCTGGATATGCGATTCTTTAATAGCTTGTTTAACCCATTTCAAAAGCTGAAATATGCCAAACGATGCATAAAAACAATAAATAATTCATTTTTTAACATTTCTGCATCAATTTTTAGTTGATTCCATGCTGAAAAACATATAAAAACCGTAAAGTTCATTGGTGGTTCCGACTCATGAACTAAGTTCCGTTTTTCGTTGCTGGTGAACCGTTGCTATCTTGACACACATGGAGGAAGAACAGTTGAGCAAAAAGAACAACTGAGCTGCAGGGAGCTAATGAGCATGAGCTAGAGCAAGTGAACCAGTGAGTAAGTGAGCAAAAGTGAGTACAGAACATTACTCACTTGTTCAGTTGAATGAACAGCTCAGTTTTGCTCACTCACTCATGAGCAACCCAACACTAGTGCATTCACAAAAGAAGCAAAACAGAAATGCACTAGACGAATGATGAATGTTGGATACCCTAATAAAATATATGTGCTTATGTGGATATGTATAGGCAGAATCAAACGATGATATCGTGCATGCAGACCAGCTGCAAGAACGAGCGAATTGCATGCTAAAGCATTCAGCATCAACGTCTATAGCCATGCGTTGCTAAAGTGCTTTGCCTCTTCTTCTTCCTATTTTTTTAAAAAAACCATATGACAGTAGCAGTGATACATTGTTGCCATGTGTTCTTTTTTTATTCCATTTAAAATATATGTAAAAATTTAATGTAATATTATGTTGAAAATAAAGACAAGACATGTTTCATATATCTAGTATATTACATCAATGTGTTTATAAACAATAAAATGAAGATTTAACAATTTTTTTTAAAATATTTTCCATACAATACAAAGACTGCGACAACTCTATGCCCAATGCATTGCTGCATGGTTTCATTTCAGTGAAACTATGCATGCGGAAGAATTCGTTAAAAACAAAAGTGAAGGAAACCGTGCATAAGCATCGTTTGGGCGGATACACGACGCATGTAGCATACAGTGACTCACAGCTTAAATGATGCAGTGTCAAATAAAAAGTTTAAGGTGCTATATATTTTAAACTAGAGGAAAAACAAAAAATGTTTAAACTCCAATTTGTTTTATGTTATATCACATTTAAAAAATGAACTTTATTTGTTTCTGAAATATTGCTAAGTTTTATATATAAACTAAAAAATAAAAATATATCTTAAATATAGGTCACAGCTTAAAAAATGCAGACAGAAACTAGTTATATTTTTGCCGGATAAAAGGTTAAATAAGGATTTTGGTACTTAGTCTGTAATCCCTTAACCTTTAGAATAGCCCTTAACCTAGACCAGCTTCCGAGTGGTTTCCGGGCTTATTTTGCTCCATTCCTCCAGCAGAGCATTTTTAAGGTCTTGTTTGCTGGAAATCCGAGGATTCCTGAAATTGTTCTCCAGCATAGCCCACAAATTTTCAATGACATTTAAATCTGGAGACTGGGCCGGAGGAATCATAACTTGGGGCAGTTCCAGGTGAGCCAGGGCGGCACTTTTCCGGACGTATGTTTGGGGTCGTTGTCGTGGTAGAACCGGAAATCACGTCGGCGCTTTGGAGCAAATTTTCTTTAAGAATATTGAAGTATATAGTCTTATCCATCGTCAACTCAAAAAATGCCAAGTTTCCGACGCCGGCTGCCGACATACAGGCCCATACCATCACACTTCCTCCGCCTTGCTTAACTGTTGCTTTTACGTAATTTGGATCCAGTTCAGTATTGGGCTGTCGTCACACAATATAGTTAAATATATATAGTTTTATATAGTTTAAAGTATATAGCACCTTAAACTTTTTATTTGACACTGCATCATTTAAGCTGTGAGTCACTGTATATGAAACTTTGCGTGCGGCGGCTCAGCATGCACGAAAGCATCGTTTGGATCTGCCTTATGTAGCTATAGAATTTATTTGCAATAATTGCGTATTTTGATTAGCAAAGGTTGGTGTTAACACAATTGAGAAATAACTAAAAACAGTTTAATAACATATCATCTTCCAGCATTATAAAAGTGTCCAACATATATAATTCGTCTAGTGCAGTTCTGTATTGTTTCGTTTGTAAATGCACACACACACTTATAGACTAGGTTAGGTTAGGTTAGAGCGGTTACCAAGGAGGGATACCCCCTCGGCGCACTTAGGCCACACTCGGCCCATTGTGATGCCGCGAAAGGCTCTGAGACCCCTCTATCACTCTTGGTATGACTCCGCATCATGAGTCCATCCTGTGACTTGGATTTACCTTGCTACATCTTTGGGTCTTTTACGCGCAAGTTCAGATAGATCTTCGAAGAAAAAGTCACCAAGGATTCTTTGCCTAGTTTTGCATAAGGCCGGACAGGTACAAAGAAGGTGAAGAACTGTTTCTTCTTCCTCCTCGTCTCTACAACTTCTGCAGAAGTCGTTGTGTGGGACCAATAATCTGGCCGCATGTGCCCCCACAAGCCAATGCCCAGTCATCACTCTGGTAACAATAGAGCACTTGTTCCGGCTTAGGAGGCAGAGCTCATTTGATCTTTTCCGGCATCTGGTTGGCCAGGTTTGATGAGCAATACGTGAGTTGTGAGTGGAGAGCTGCCATACTCTGTTGGCTTCCATCTCGAAGAAATCTCTTAGGTTGAGTCTACAGGATGCCATAGGTATACCAATGCACTCTTTGTCTGGAAGGAGTTCCATGGTAGTTCCTAATCTGGAAAGTTCATCAGCGATGCAGTTGCCTTCTATGTCCCTATGTCCTGGGACCCATACTAGGCATATGCTAAACTGCTCTGCCATCTCGCTAAGAGATTTGCGACAGTTATGAACAGCCTTAGAGTTCGACGTGTACGACTCCAGCGATCTAATAGCTGCTTGGCTGTCTGTGAGGATATAGATTTTACTGACATTACACCTATGTGGAGTGTAACTTAGTGACTCCTGAATTGCTAGCACTTCTGCCTGGAAGACGCTACAGTGGTCAGGGAGTCGAAAAGCTTTGCGTAAGTTAAAATTGGCGCAGAAAATGCCGCCTCCTACTCTACCGTCCAGCTTTGAGCCGTCTGTAAAAATTTCTATGGCTTCTGCAGGTCTTGCGGGCAAGCCTTCTTCCCAGTTCTCTCTAGTTGGGATTAGGGTGGTAAAGGGAGTGTCTAAATACACCTGTGGGATCTGATAATCCGTACTGTCTGGTATAAGTGGATTGTCTTTCAAGATACTTGAATGTCCAAAGTCCTGGCCTATCCACTGTTTGGCTTCCCTCATTCGGAGCGCTGACATAGTTGCTGTTTTCCGCCCCATCATTTCGACAGGTAGGAAGTGCAGTATGGCATCAAGAGCGTTACCCGGGGTCGTACGTAAAGCTCTTGTTATGCAGAGCGCAGCAGTTCGCTGCACCCTTCCTAATTTCCTGGTGACTGTTTTCTTGTCAAGTGCAGGCCACCAGACAGAAACACCATAGAATAAAATTGGTCCGACTACCGCAGTGTAGAGCCAATGGACAACTTGCGGAGTCATGCCCCATTTAAGTCCGATTGTCTTCCTACAGGCGTATAGAGCAACATGTGCCTTCCTTATACGCTCTTCAGTATTAAGATTCCAGTTTAATTTCTTGTCTAGAATTAGACCTAGGTATCTTGCTGAGTCACTAAAGGACAGTTCAACCCCATCTAGAGTTGGTGGCTGTAGAGACGGAATTTTGTATTTCCTCGTAAAGAGGACCAGCTTTGTTTTAGCAGGATTAACTCCTAATCCAGATCTTTTTGCCCAACCGGAAAGCCTAGCAAGGGCTTCCGTCATTCGGTCACATAACGTCTGCGGGAACTTGCCTGAAAAGGCTAGGGCAACGTCGTCTGCATAGGCTACCACTTTGCACCCTCCCCCATCCATGGACAGCAGCAGTTGGTTTACTGCTACGTTCCATAGAAGAGGAGAGAGGACTCCGCCTTGTGGGGTTCCACGATCAACGGATTTGGTGACAGTCACTGCCCCCAGTGCGGCCCTTACGATCCTGCATTGGAGCATCTGATCGATCAGGTGCACAGTCAGGGAGTCAACCCCCAAATCCGTCAGCGAGTCGGTGATAGTCCTAGGAGTGACGTTGTTGAAAGCTCCCTCTATGTCTAGGAACGCTACTAGCGTATAGTTTTCCCTGTGTATAGACTTTTCAATGTATGCAGTAAGTGCATGCAGTGCGGTCTCGGTAGACTTGCCCTTAAAATAGGCATGCTGAACAGGTGAGAGAAGCGATATGGGAATAGTGCTTCTCAAATGAAGACAGAGCAGCCTCTCCATCGTTTTCAGTAGAAAAGACGAGAGACTGATAGGTCGAAAATCTTTAGCTGTTGTGTGCGAGGGTTTTCCGGCTTTTGGGATGAAAACTACTTTCGATTCCAGCCATGGCCCCCTGGGACTAGCAATTTGGGCGCAGGAATGATATTGTCTATTCCTGGTGATTTATAGGGTTTGAAGCTCTTAATTGCCCGATGGCAGACTAACAAAGCGGACTTCTTTAATGACAGAATGAACTGAAGAATGATGAGCCCAAATTCAAAAAGTAAACCCAAATTCAATAATATATTATTTTTGTTCCAGAAAACGTGCTCATAGCATCAATACAGGTACTAACATACCAACCAACATGTGCCCTGCAAGCAATTTGATGATTGTTTTGATCAGAAACCCAAGAACTAGTTCAATTTGAGTCATTTTGATGATTTAAAAACGATTAACCGCTTATGCGATTAAAGCGCGACTCGAAGACGACTCGCATGTATGCTTTATATATGATGAATCGCCTAAAATTTGAAGCAATCAAAAATTGAGCATGCCCAGCTATTGAAATAAGCTTACTTTGTCGGGACGTCAGTAAAAACGATTACTTTGAACAGCTTGGCGACTCAAAAGCGACTTGCTTGCATGCTAAAAATATGATTAAATGCTTCATATGTAAAGCTATCAAAAATTGAGCATGAAGGTGAGTAAAATATGCTTTATATTTCATAAATATAACTTATGGGCAATTAGGCTATGCTAGTCAATGACGCCTGATGGTCGAGCTGCCTAAGACGCCGCAAAAACGAAAATCCCCGGTTCAAACCCTCGTTGGGTAAAAATAAAAGGTAAGTTTAAATTCCGTAATCTATAATAAGCATTTACATTAACATTAATTGTTAACATTAAAATTAACATTAAAACAATTATGATACATAAAAAAAACAACAAATATTTTTGACCACCTTTCAAAAAATACGGCTCGAAAAATACTCGCTTTTGATGTTTTATGTTGTTTATGTTTTTTAACGGAGTACTATAGTTGTCGAAAGCCTTGAGTACATCTTCGAGGGTGCGGCTAACAACTACTGCAGACGCTGACGACGCTTCTGATGACGCCATTACGGTGCCTACCATGCCGTTTGCAGATCCGTCGTTCGGGAACATTACATTATATATTTCCGTAGCTTTGGACCCGGCCAACCATAAAAACGCTGCTATCTTTTTAGCTTCCGGTTCCGCATCTTTGCCCGATGCCATCATGTACATGATAAATGATCTTTTCCATTTTGGCCACTCGTTTGCCAAAATTGAGCATTCGATATCCTGCAATACACGTTCCATTGTGTTCTTTATGTTTCCAAGATTAATATTTTTACTTCTGACACCATATAAAAAGGCTTGTTTGTAAGGATAACAAACGATTGAACTTTATTGATTTTTAATCCCGCATCAGACGATCTGATCACTAGAGCCGCCAATGTCAAAGTCCATTTTTCTAGGTATCGTTCTTACAACTATCGATACATATTATTTTTATTGGACGTAGATGTACTAACGAACAGTACAGTCAAGTGGCCCAACGATACCAAGCACCGGCTTGTTATCGCGCGGACCCACGCACAAAGCGACCCACCTCCCGCCCATCCGACCGAGGGGCGCTCCGCTTATCGTGCGGTTACGATGATCGCGAACATGTAGACAAATGACACAAAACTAACTTTTTAAAAGAGCAAGTAGGAGTGGCACTGTGTATTAAGTGGGAAAGATCGTTATAAATAGAACACAGAATACGAAAAGGGTTATGAAGAGCATAATTAGAATTACAAGTTTGAAGAGCTATAGGTACAAAATTTCTAGTATTTCTAATAGGAACAGCAAAGTTAATTTGGTTAATTAATTCAGAAGAATCAATTTCACCATTAATTAATTTGTGAAAAAAGGAAAAGGAAAGCATTATTCTACGATCACTCAGAGAAGGAAGATCTATTAGTAAAAGTCTACTACGATAAGACGGCAAATTATTGTTAGTGTCCCAGTTAAGACCTCTAAGTGCGAAGAGCAGAAATTGTTTTTGTACCGATTCTATTTTATTCTGATGAATTTTGTATTTCGGAAACCATATACAAGATCCATATTCCAGAATCGGTCGTACAAGAGAAGTATACAGAGTTTTTGTTAAGTAGGGATCGTTAAACTCCTTCGACCAGCGCTTAATGAACCCCAAGACACCAGATGCTCGATTGGAAATTGAAGAAATATGCTTGTCAAACTTAAGCTTTGGGTCCATAAGGATGCCCAAATCGTCAACCCATTCAATTCTATCTAGTGGTTTGTTGTCAAGAAAATAAATATTAAAAAAGGGCAAACATCTAAAAAATGACATTACTTTACATTTACTGTAATTAAGATTTAAAAAATTTACTTTACACCACATTTGAAAGTTGTCTAAATCTCTTTGAAGCTGTTGAGCAGCTAGGGGAGTTGCAGCTGACGTGCATAACTTTACATCATCAGCGTACATCAAAACCCGAGAGAACTTTATAACCGATGGAAGATCGTTTATAAACAAAATAAATAATAAAGGACCAAGATGACTACCCTGAGGAACGCCTGAAGTGACCTGAACCGTCTTGGAAACGGACCCTTTGAATAAAACCCTCTGAGTTCTAAGAGTTAGGTAGTCTTTAATCCAAAGAACTAGAATATTTGAAAAGCCCAAGAGTTCTAGTTTATGTATTAGGAGATGATGATCTACAGAGTCGAAAGCCTTACTAAAATCAGTATAAATAACATCAGTCTGCAATTTGTCCTGAAAACCCTTGATAACAAACGAAGTAAATTCTAACAAGTTAGTGGTAGTAGATCTTTGTTTCATAAATCCGTGCTGGCACGGTGAAATAATAGATTTACAAAGGTGTTGAAGATGGGAGGTTATTAATTTTTCAAAAATCTTAGGAATAGCAGACAACTTGGAAATACCCCTATAATTTTGAACATTAGATTTGTTTCCTTTTTTATGGAGAGGAATAATAAATGACTCTTTCCAAATTTTTGGAAAGGAGCCTAACTCCAGGGACAAGTTAAACACTTTAAGCAACGGCTTTAAAAGACCATGAGCGCAGTGTCTAAGCACACAGCTTGGCACTCCGTCAGGTCCTGTGGAAAATATAGGTTTCAAAACATGAAGATTATTTAAAAGTGAGTTTTCAGTGATTTTCAGTCCAAAGATGCGATTCGAGCCATTAACCCGATAAGGGTAAGGCAAACCGACTTGAGATTGACATGAGCTATAAGTCGTTTGAAAAAATTAGGCAAATATATTTGCAATCTCCTGATCAGAATTGGCCTTCGTTTCCTCAAAGAATACTTCCGTTGAGAGTGTCGATGACCTACGCTTCGCATTAACAAAATCAAAAAATCGCTTTGGATCCTGCTGAAACTGTAATCTACACCGAGTCAGGTAATTCTTATAACATAGGTTATTTAAGATATCAAAACTGGCACGAGCAATCAAGTATGCAGAATAGGCCACCGATGAGCCGTTTTTTCTAAATCTCTTGTACAGTTTAGATTTTCGATTTTTGAGAATTGTCAACTCTCGGGTAAACCACACAGGTTTGTTAGACCTGTTTAGCTCACCAACCGGGACACATAAATCAAATAAAGAATGTAAGGTATTATAAAAAATACTGATTGCCACGTCCAAGTCGTCAGACTCGTAGAGGGGAGACCAGTCAGTTTGGGATAAAAGCAGAGCGAGTCCCTCAAAATCAGTTTTCCGAAAATGACGAACTCGACTCAAAGGCATCATGAAATTGCAACGCGTTCGGGAAGGTAAATTAATCAACAGCTCTAACGTAGGATGGTATAAGTCTTCGGGATAAGATATAGGCTGGGAACGGGAAACGGATGAAGATGATGAATCCAAAACAAAAATCAGATCAAGCATTTTATTGAGAGAATTTGGGATAGCATTAATTTGACTCAATGACATCCCAAGTAGGTCGATTAAAAATTCATTCGGGGCCGTGGGAGTCAGGGCACCAGAGTCAGGACAAGAAATCCAAGTAGCTTCAGCAATGTTGAAATCACCAAGAACTACAAGAAAATCACGATCAGAAAGCAAGGCAGAGACAGAATGAATAGCAGATAGATGTGTCTCATAGATAGAGAGATCAGAAGAAGGAGGTATATACGAACAAGTGATAAAAATGTTAATACCGCAAATGTTTAGCTTTACAGCAATAAACTCTATATCAAAAGAACTATCTAATACGACTGTTTCAGAAGGAAAGTCTACATTCACAGCAATAAGCACTCCACCACCACGCCGAAGAGTACGGTCCTTTCTGTAAATTGAATATGTACTACATAGAATTTCGGAATTGAGAATGTCTTGCCTTAACCACGTTTCAGTAAAGGCAATGACATGGAAGGGGAAAGAAAGACTATTAAGGTATAAACTAGTGAGTTTACTACAAAGACCTCTTACATTCTGATAGCCAAGTAAGAAGGAGGATGTTAGTTTTTTGAACTATCAGTTATTGGGAGAGTTACCTTAAAACCAACCACCGGAAGGGTAGATAAAATCGGGGGCCGATTTTTTTTCCTTGCAGTATACTCTTTCACAATTATGTGTTCTGGCCAAAATTCTTTGCAGCATATAGTGCAAAAATCTTGATTCGGAACACTGATTTTAAAAGACGAAATGTTCCGATCATAAGCAAATTTGAATTTCTCCACCGTGAAATTGGCATTCGATTTGGCCTTGATATAGACCTTGACATCATCTGATGTTAAATCAGGGGGAAGCCTTGAAACAAATATTTGTTTTTTAGGTGGAACAGCAACAAATTTTTTAATTATATCCTCCACTGAGGCTGGTTTGGAAGACTCAGTCTCGGATAACTGAATATTTGGCTCTTTAAGTTTGATAGAGTTTTTTTGTTGATTAACATCAACACTACTAACCACCAAAGAAACCGAAGGATCGGGATCAGATAACACAATATCCATGGGAGTTATTGGTATATCATCTAAGTTCTCGATAATTTTAGTTGGAGGGACATGAAGATTTTTATTTACTTTATTTACTTTACCCTGCGGTATCGGAGCGTTTGGAGTATTTTCCGACATCACAGAGCCCGATAACTGCCCAACGTTGGCCTTTTTACGCTTTGGAGAATCCATTACGAGATTTTTCTCGTTAAGGTTTTTTTGAACCGATGAGAACTTTTCACACAGTTTATTCAACTGGCAGAAAATGCCCTCTAAGCCAATTTGAGTATTTATAAAGCTTACAATGTCTTTTTTTTTCTCCAAACATGACCAACACGGCCACTCTAAATTAGTATCCTTCATGAGGTCTGAGACACGGCCAGTAATGCCGGCACATTGCTCATGAGCAACATTTGTGCACATCCAGCAGCAGACAAAACCCATTTTTGAGTTTGCGCGGACTTGACAATTCGCATAGCAGCAGACAGACATTTTTATTTAATTTATTTAAAGGGAAGAAAAGTACAAATAAAAAATAAAAAAAAAAAATATCGCTGCAGAAAATTGTTATGATTAAAATACAGGTCCACCCTAATGTGCAAATAGTAAAGCTACAAACAAAACTTACTTCACAGCTTCACAAACAAAAACGGCGCGCGCGCGACCACCGAAAGCAACAAGCAACGGAGAAGAGTTTGACCGCGACCAACACCAACACAAAAGAGCGCGTTAGAGTAAACGATCAAGAAACGGTTTAATGCACTGGGAGCGAAGCGCTTGAAAAAAAGAGAGAGAGAGATTGAGCGTAAAAACACAAAAACAAAACAAAAGCAGGCGGCAGCAAGTTGAGCAAACTTTTCAGTATGCTGGACTGCAGTTTGTTGTTGTGTTTGGAATCACTTTAAAACAAATGCAAATTAAATTGTTAATTTACTGTCCACTTTGGGTTTAGGCAACCCGGCAAAACACAAAGTCACAAAACTATTAGTTTACACAAAGACGCGAAATTAATAGCAGAAATAAAACGCACAATAGTAAAAAAGCGAAGCGCATAAAAAAAACACGTCCGTTGCGATGCAAAGCGAATTACGAGTTATATATAATAACATCTAGATTTAATCGATATACGATGCATTGAATGTTATTACAGTAGTAAAGGATAAAGGCCTTTTTTCTCATTCTTTTGCCGTTTAAATCATAATAATTTACCATACAGTTTTTGAGAAAAGTGCATTTAGGGCCATTATCTCTGAAAAAAGTTATTAAGGCTTGAGAACCAAGCATTGATTTTGGCGGTCATTTTGTATGGGGCCTGTTTCGAGGTAGCTGTACTCATTCGCAATTTACTCAAAAACTGTGGGGACGATTTTTCTACAAATTTTACCATTAAATAGGTGAAATTGCAGGCTTTAATCGTGTATAAGCCGTACTCGGGGCCATAATTTCTGAGTTGAGATATTTAAGATATGCTGGATATGCGATTCTTTAATAGCTTGTTTAACCCATTTCAAAAGCTGAAATATGCCAAACGATGCATAAAAACAATAAATAATTCATTTTTTAACATTTCTGCATCAATTTTTATTTGATTCCATGCTGAAAAACATATAAAAACCGTAAAGTTCATTGGTGGTTCCGACTCATGAACCAAGTTCCGTTTTTCGTTGCTGGTGAACCGTTGCTATCTTGACACACATGGAGGAAGAACAGTTGAGCAAAAAGAACAACTGAGCTGCAGGGAGCTAATGAGCATGAGCTAGAGCAAGTGAACCAGTGAGTAAGTGAGCAAAAGTGAGTACAGAACATTACTCACTTGTTCAGTTGAATGAACAGCTCAGTTTTGCTCACTCACTCATGAGCAACCCAACACTAGTGCATTCACAAAAGAAGCAAAACAGAAATGCACTAGACGAATGATGAATGTTGGATACCCTAATAATATATATGTGCTTATGTGGATATGTATAGGCAGAATCAAACGATGATATCGTGCATGCAGACCAGCTGCAAGAACGAGCGAATTGCATGCTAAAGCATTCAGCATCAACGTCTATAGCCATACGTTGCTAAAGTGCTTTGCCTCTTCTTCTTCCTATTTTTTTAAACAAACCATATGACAGTAGCAGTGATACATTGTTGCCATGTGTTCTTTTTTTATTCCATTTAAAATATATGTAAAAATTTAATGTAATATTATGTTGAAAATAAAGACAAGACATGTTTCATATATCTAGTATATTACATCAATGTGTTTATAAACAATAAAATGAAGATTTAACAATTTTTTTAAAAATATTTTCCATACAATACAAAGACTGCGACAACTCTATGCCCAATGCATTGCTGCATGGCTTCATTTCAGTGAAACTATGCATGCGGAAGAATTCGTTAAAAACAAAAAGTGAAGGAAACCGTGCATAAGCATCGTTTGGGCGGATACACGACGCATGTAGCATATAGTGACTCACAGCTTAAATGATGCAGTGTCAAATAAAAAGTTTAAGGTGCTATATATTTTAAACTAGAGGAAAAACAAAAAATGTTTAAACTCCAATTTGTTTTATGTTATATCACATTTAAAAAATGAACTTTATTTGTTTCTGAAATATTGCTAAGTTTTATATATAAACTAAAAACTAAAATATATATCTTAAATATAGGTCACAGCTTAAAAAATGCAGACAGAAACTAGTTATATTTTTGCCGGATAAAAGGTTAAATAAGGATTTTGGTACTTAGTCTGTAATCCCTTAACCTTTAGAATAGCCCTTAACCTAGACCAGCTTCCGAGTGGTTTCCGGGCTTATTTTGCTCCATTCCTCCAGCAGAGCATTTTTAAGGTCTTGTTTGCTGGAAATCCGAGGATTCCTGAAATTGTTCTCCAGCATAGCCCACAAATTTTCAATGACATTTAAATCTGGAGACTGGGCCGGAGGAATCATAACCTGGGGGCAGTTCCAGGTGAGCCAGGGCGGCACTTTTCCGGACGTATGTTTGGGGTCGTTGTCGTGGTAGAACCGGAAATCACGTCGGCGCTTTGGAGCAAATTTTCTTTAAGAATATTGAAGTACATAGTCTTATCCATCGTCAACTCCAAAAATGCCAAGTTTCCGACGCCGGCTGCCGACATACAGGCCCATACCATCACACTTCCTCCGCCTTGCTTAACTGTTGCTTTTACGTAATTTGGATCCAGTTCAGTATTGGGCTGTCGTCACACAATATAGTTAAATATATATAGTTTTATATAGTTTAAAGTATATAGCACCTTAAACTTTTTATTTGACACTGCATCATTTAAGCTGTGAGTCACTGTATATTGAATGCACGAAAGCATCGTTTGGATCTGCCTTATGTAGCTATAGAATTTATTTGCAATAATTGCGTATTTTGATTAGCAAAGGTTGGTGTTAACACACAATTGAGAAATAACTAAAAACAGTTTAATAACATATCATCTTCCAGCATTATAAAAGTGTCCAACATATATAATTCGTCTAGTGCAGTTCTGTATTGTTTCGTTTGTAAATGCACACACACACTTATAGACTAGGTTAGGTAAGGTTAGAGCGGTTACCAAGGAGGGATACCCCCTCGGCGCACTTAGGCCACACTCGGCCCATTGTGATGCCGCGAAAGGCTCTGAGACCCCTCTATCACTCTTGGTATGACTCCGCATCATGAGTCCATCCTGTGACTTGGATGTACCTTGCTACATCTTTGGGTCTTTTACGCGCAAGTTCAGATAGATCTTCGAAGAAAAAGTCACCAAGGATTCTTTGCCTAGTTTTGCATAAGGCCGGACAGGTACAAAGAAGGTGAAGAACTGTTTCTTCTTCCTCCTCGTCTCTACAACTTCTGCAGAAGTCGTTGTGTGAGACCAATAATCTGGCCGCATGTGCCCCCACAAGCCAATGCCCAGTCATCACTCTGGTAACAATAGAGCACTTGTTCCGGCTTAGGAGGCAGAGCTCATTTGATCTTTTCCGGCATCTGGTTGGCCAGGTTTGATGAGCAATACGTGAGTTGTGAGTGGAGAGCTGCCATACTCTGTTGGCTTCCATCTCGAAGAAATCTCTTAGGTTGAGTCTACAGGATGCCATAGGTATACCAATGCACTCTTTGTCTGGAAGGAGTTCCATGGTAGTTCCTAATCTGGAAAGTTCATCAGCGATGCAGTTGCCTTCTATGTCCCTATGTCCTGGGACCCATGCTAGGCATATGCTAAACTGCTCTGCCATCTCGCTAAGAGATTTGCGACAGTTATGAACAGCCTTAGAGTTCGACGTGTACGACTCCAGCGATCTAATAGCTGCTTGGCTGTCTGTGAGGATATAGATTTTACTGACATTACACCTATGTGGAGTGTAACTTAGTGACTCCTGAATTGCTAGCACTTCTGCCTGGAAGACGCTACAGTGGTCAGGGAGTCGAAAAGCTTTGCGTAAGTTAAAATTGGCGCAGAAAATGCCGCCTCCTACTCTACCGTCCAGCTTTGAGCCGTCTGTAAAAATTTTTATGGCTTCTGCAGGTCTTGCGGGCAAGCCTTCTTCCCAGTTCTTTCTAGTTGGGATTAGGGTGGTAAAGGGAGTGTCTAAATACACCTGTGGGATCTGATAATCCGTATTGTCTGGTATAAGTGGATTGTCTTTCAAGATACTTGAATGTCCAAAGTCCTGGCCTATCCACTGTTTGGCTTCCCTCATTCGGAGCGCTGACATAGTTGCTGTTTTCCGCCCCATCATTTCGACAGGTAGGAAGTGCAGTATGGCATCAAGAGCGTTACCCGGGTCGTACGTAAAGCTCTTGTTATGCAGAGCGCAGCAGTTCGCTGCACCCTTCCTAATTTCCTGGTGACTGTTTTCTTGTCAAGTGCAGGCCACCAGACAGAAACACCATAGAATAAAATTGGTCCAACTACCGCAGTGTAGAGCCAATGGACAACTTGCGGAGTCATGCCCCATTTAAGTCCGATTGTCTTCCTACAGGCGTATAGAGCAACATGTGCCTTCCTTATTCGCTCTTCAGTATTAAGATTCCAGTTTAATTTCTTGTCTGGAATTAGACCTAGGTATCTTGCTGAGTCACTAAAGGACAGTTCAACCCCATCTAGAGTTGGTGGCTGTAGAGACGGAATTTTGTATTTCCTCGTAAAGAGGACCAGCTTTGTTTTAGCAGGATTAACTCCTAATCCAGATCTTTTTGCCCAACCGGAAAGCCTAGCAAGGGCTTCCGTCATTCGGTCACATAACGTCTGCGGGAACTTGCCTGAAAAGGCTAGGGCAACGTCGTCTGCATAGGCTACCACTTTGCACCCTCCCCCATCCATGGACAGCAGCAGTTGGTTTACTGCTACGTTCCATAGAAGAGAGAGGACTCCGCCTTGTGGGGTTCCACGATCAACGGATTTGGTGACAGTCACTGCCCCCAGTGCGGCCCTTACGATCCTGCATTGGAGCATCTGATCGATCAGGTGCACAGTCAGGGAGTCAACCCCCAAATCCGTCAGCGAGTCGGTGATAGTCCTAGGAGTGACGTTGTTGAAAGCTCCCTCTATGTCTAGGAACGCTACTAGCGTATAGTTTTCCCTGTGTATAGACTTTTCAATGTATGCAGTAAGTGCATGCAGTGCGGTCTCGGTAGACTTGCCCTTAAAATAGGCATGCTGAACTGGTGAGAGAAGCGATATGGGAATAGTGCTTCTCAAATGAAGACAGAGCAGCCTCTCCATCGTTTTCAGTAGAAAAGACGAGAGACTGATAGGTCGAAAATCTTTAGCTGTTGTGTGCGAGGGTTTTCCGGCTTTTGGGACGAAAACTACTTTCGATTCCAGCCATGGCCCTGGGATTATACCACTTTAAAAAACCCTGGAGAATATGTTCTTAAGCCAATTTATGGCTAATTTCCCCGCGGACTGCAATTGGGCAGGAATGATATTGTCTATTCCTGGTGATTTATAGGGTTTGAAGCTCTTAATTGCCCGATGGCAGACTAACAAAGCGGACTTCTTTAATGACAGAATGAACTGAAGAATGATGAGCCCAAATTCAAAAAGTAAACCCAAATTCAATAATATATTATTTTTGTTCCAGAAAACGTGCTCATAGCATCAATACAGGTACTAACATACCAACCAACATGTGCCCTGCAAGCAATTTGATGATTGTTTTGATCAGAAACCCAATAACTAGTTCAATTTGAGTCATTTTGATGATTTAAAAACGATTAACCGCTTATGCGATTAAAGCGCGACTCGAAGACGACTCGCATGTATGCTTTATATATGATGAATCGCCTAAAATTTGAAGCAATCAAAAATTAAGCATGCCCAGCTATTGAAATAAGCTTACTTTGTCGGGACGTCAGTAAAAACGATTACTTTGAACAGCTTGGCGACTCAAAAGCGACTTGCTTGCATGCTCAAAATATGATTAAATGCTTCATATGTAAAGCTATCAAAAATTGAGCATGAAGGTGAGTAAAATATGCTTTATATTTCATAAATATAACTTATGGGCAATTAGGCTATGCTAGTCAATGACGCCTGATGGTCGAGCTGCCTAAGACGCCGCAAAAACAAAAATCCCCGGTTCAAACCCTCGTTGGGTAAAAATAAAAGGTAAGTTTAAATTCCGTAATCTATAATAAGCATTTACATTAACATTAATTGTTAACATTAAAATTAACATTAAAACAATTATGATACATAAAAAAAAACAACAAATATTTTTGACCACCTTTCAAAAAATACGGCTCGAAAAATACTCGCTTTTGATGTTTTATGTTGTTTATGTTTTTTAACGGAGTACTATAGTTGTCGAAAGCCTTGAGTACATCTTCGAGGGTGCGGCTAACAACTACTGCAGACGCTGACGACGCTTCTGATGACGCCATTACGGTGCCTACCATGCCGTTTGCAGATCCGTCGTTCGGGAACATTACATTATATATTTACGTAGCTTTGGACCCGGCCAACCATAAAAACGCTGCTATCTTTTTAGCTTCCGGTTCCGCATCTTTGCCTGATGCCATCATGTACATGATAAATGATCTTTTCCATTTTGGCCACTCGTTTGCCAAAATTGAGCATTCGATTTCCTGCAATACACGTTCCATTGTGTTCTTTATGTTTCCAAGATTAATATTTTTACTTCTGACACCATATAAAAAGGCTTGTTTGTAAGGATTACAAACGATTGAACTTTATTGATTTTTAATCCCGCATCAGACGATCTGATCACTAGAGCCGCCAATGTCAAAGTCCATTTTTCTAGGTATCGTTCTTACAACTATCGATATATATAATAACATAAGGTGAATGTCTTAATCTAGATTTAATCGATATACGATGCATTGAATATTATTACAGTAGTAAAGGATAAAGGCCTTTTTTCTCATTCTTTTGCCGTTTAAATCATAATAATTTACCATACAGTTTTTGAGAAAAGTGCATTTAGGGCTATTATCTCTGAAAAAAGTTATTAAGGCTTGAGAACCAAGCATTGATTTTGGCGGTCATTTTGTATGGGGCCTGTTTCGAGGTAGCTGTACTCATTCGCAATTTACTCAAAAACTGTGGAGACGATTTTTCTACAAATTTTACCATTAAATAGGTGAAATTGCAGGCTTTAATCGTGTATAAGCCGTATTCGGGGCCATTATTTCTGAGTTGAGATATTTAAGATATGCTGGATATGCGATTCTTTAATAGCTTGTTTAACCCATTTCAAAAGCTGAAATATGCCAAACGATGCATAAAAACAATAAATAATTCATTTTTTAACATTTCTGCATCAATTTTTATTTGATTCCATGCTGAAAAACATATAAAAACCGTAAAGTTCATTGGTGGTTCCGACTCATGAACCAAGTTCCGTTTTTCGTTGCTGGTGAACCGTTGCTATCTTGACACACATGGAGGAAGAACAGTTGAGCAAAAAGAACAACTGAGCTGCAGGGAGCTAATGAGCATGAGCTAGAGCAAGTGAACCAGTGAGTAAGTGAGCAAAAGTGAGTACAGAACATTACTCACTTGTTCAGTTGAATGAACAGCTCAGTTTTGCTCACTCACTCATGAGCAACCCAACACTAGTGCATTCACAAAAGAAGCAAAACAGAAATGCACTAGACGAATGATGAATGTTGGATACCCTAATAAAATATATGTGCTTATGTGGATATGTATAGGCAGAATCAAACGATGATATCGTGCATGCAGACCAGCTGCAAGAACGAGCGAATTGCATGCTAAAGCATTCAGCATCAACGTCTATAGCCATACGTTGCTAAAGTGCTTTGCCTCTTCTTCTTCCTATTTTTTTAAACAAACCATATGACAGTAGCAGTGATACATTGTTGCCATGTGTTCTTTTTTTATTCCATTTAAAATATATGTAAAAATTTAATGTAATATTATGTTGAAAATAAAGACAAGACATGTTTCATATATCTAGTATATTACATCAATGTGTTTATAAACAATAAAATGAAGATTTAACAATTTTTTTAAAAATATTTCCATACAATACAAAGACTGCGACAACTCTATGCCCAATGCATTGCTGCATGGTTTCATTTCAGTGAAACTATGCATGCGGAAGAATTCGTTAAAAACAAAAAGTGAAGGAAACCGTGCATAAGCATCGTTTGGGCGGATACACGACGCATGTAGCATACAGTGACTCACAGCTTAAATGATGCAGTGTCAAATAAAAAGTTTAAGGTGCTATATATTTTAAACTAGAGGAAAAACAAAAAATGTTTAAACTCCAATTTGTTTTATGTTATATCACATTTAAAAAATGAACTTTATTTGTTTCTGAAATATTGCTAAGTTTTATATATAAACTAAAAACTAAAAATATATCTTAAATATAAGTCACAGCTTAAAAAATGCAGACAGAAACTAGTTATATTTTTGCCGGATAAAAGGTTAAATAAGGATTTTGGTACTTAGTCTGTAATCCCTTAACCTTTAGAATAGCCCTTAACCTAGACCAGCTTCCGAGTGGTTTCCGGGCTTATTTTGCTCCATTCCTCCAGCAGAGCATTTTTAAGGTCTTGTTTGCTGGAAATCCGAGGATTCCTGAAATTGTTCTCCAGCATAGCCCACAAATTTTCAATGACATTTAAATCTGGAGACTGGGCCGGAGGAATCATAACTTGGGGGCAGTTCCAGGTGAGCCAGGGCGGCATTTTTCCGGACGTATGTTTGGGGTCGTTGTCGTGGTAGAACCGGAAATCACGTCGGCGCTTTGGAGCAAATTTTCTTTAAGAATATTGAAGTACATAGTCTTATCCATCGTCAACTCAAAAAATGCCAAGTTTCCGACGCCGGCTGCCGACATACAGGCCCATACCATCACACTTCCTCCGCCTTGCTTAACTGTTGCTTTTACGTAATTTGGATCCAGTTCAGTATTGGGCTGTCGTCACACAATATAGTTAAATATATATAGTTTTATATAGTTTAAAGTATATAGCACCTTAAACTTTTATTTGACACTGCATCATTTAAGCTGTGAGTCACTGTATATTGAAACTTTGCGTGCGGCGGCTCAGCATGCACGAAAGCATCGTTTGGATCTGCCTTATGTAGCTATAGAATTTATTTGCAATAATTGCGTATTTTGATTAGCAAAGGTTGGTGTTAACACACAATTGAGAAATAACTAAAAACAGTTTAATAACATATCATCTTCCAGCATTATAAAGTGTCCAACATATATAATTCGTCTAGTGCAGTTCTGTATTGTTTCGTTTGTAAATGCACACACACACTTATAGACTAGGTTAGGTTAGGTAAGAGCGGTTACCAAGGAGGGATACCCCCTCGGCGCACTTAGGCCACATTCGGCCCATTGTGATGCCGCGAAAGGCTCTGAGACCCCTCTATCAATCTTGGTATGACTCCGCATCATGAGTCCATCCTGTGACTTGGATGTACCTTGCTACATCTTTGGGTCTTTTACGCGCAAGTTCAGATAGATCTTCGAAGAAAAAGTCTCCAAGGATTCTTTGCCTAGTTTTGCATAAGGCCGGACAGGTACAAAGAAGGTGAAGAACTGTTTCTTCTTCCTCCTCGTCTCTACAACTTCTGCAGAAGTCGTTGTGTGGGACCAATAATCTGGCCGCATGTGCCCCCACAAGCCAATGCCCAGTCATCACTCTGGTAACAATAGAGCACTTGTTCCGGCTTAGGAGGCACAGCTCATTTGATCTTTTCCGGCATCTGGTTGGCCAGGTTTGATGAGCAATACGTGAGTTGTGAGTGGAGAGCTGCCATACTCTGTTGGCTTCCATCTCGAAGAAATCTCTTAGGTTGAGTCTACAGGATGCCATAGGTATACCAATGCACTCTTTGTCTGGAAGGAGTTCCATGGTAGTTCCTAATCTGGAAAGTTCATCAGCGATGCAGTTGCCTTCTATGTCCCTATGTCCTGGGACCCATACTAGGCATATGCTAAACTGCTCTGCCATCTCGCTAAGAGATTTGCGACAGTTATGAACAGCCTTAGAGTTCGACGTGTACGACTCCAGCGATCTAATAGCTGCTTGGCTGTCTGTGAGGATATAGATTTTACTGACATTACACCTATGTGGAGTGTAACTTAGTGACTCCTGAATTGCTAGCACTTCTGCCTGGAAGACGCTACAGTGGTCAGGGAGTCGAAAAGCTTTGCGTAAGTTAAAATTGGCGCAGAAAATGCCGCCTCCTACTCTACCGTCCAGCTTTGAGCCGTCTGTAAAAATTTTATGGCTTCTGCAGGTCTTGCGGGCAAACCTTCTTCCCAGTTCTTTCTAGTTGGGATTAGGGTGGTAAAGGGAGTGTCTAAATACACCTGTGGGATCTGATAATCCGTATTGTCTGGTATAAGTGGATTGTCTTTCAAGATACTTGAATGTCCAAAGTCCTGGCCTATCCACTGTTTGGCTTCCCTCATTCGGAGCGCTGACATAGTTGCTGTTTTCCGCCCCATCATTTCGACAGGTAGGAAGTGCAGTATGGCATCAAGAGCGTTACCCGGGTCGTACGTAAAGCTCTTGTTATGCAGAGCGCAGCAGTTCGCTGCACCCTTCCTAATTTCCTGGTGACTGTTTTCTTGTCAAGTGCAGGCCACCAGACAGAAACACCATAGAATAAAATTGGTCCGACTACCGTAGTGTAGAGCCAATGGACAACTTGCGGAGTCATGCCCCATTTAAGTCCGATTGTCTTCCTACAGGCATATAGAGCAACATGTGCCTTCCTTATACGCTCTTCAGTATTAAGATTCCAGTTTAATTTCTTGTCTAGAATTAGACCTAGGTATCTTGCTGAGTCACTAAAGGACAGTTCAACCCCATCTAGAGTTGGTGGCTGTAGAGACGGAATTTTGTATTTCCTCGTAAAGAGGACCAGCTTTGTTTTAGCAGGATTAACTCCTAATCCAGATCTTTTTGCCCAACCGGAAAGCCTAGCAAGGGCTTCCGTCATTCGGTCACATAACGTCTGCGGGAACTTGCCTGAAAAGGCTAGGGCAACGTCGTCTGCATAGGCTACCACTTTGCACCCTCCCCCATCCATGGACAGCAGCAGTTGGTTTACTGCTACGTTCCATAGAAGAGGAGAGAGGACTCCGCCTTGTGGGGTTCCACGATCAACGGATTTGGTGACAGTCACTGCCCCCAGTGCGGCCCTTACGATCCTGCATTGGAGCATCTGATCGATCAGGTGCACAGTCAGGGAGTCAACCCCCAAATCCGTCAGCTAGTCGGTGATAGTCCTAGGAGTGACGTTGTTGAAAGCTCCCTCTATGTCTAGGAACGCTACTAGCGTATAGTTTTCCCTGTGTATAGACTTTTCAAAGTATGCAGTAAGTGCATGCAGTGCGGTCTCGGTAGACTTGCCCTTAAAATAGGCATGCTGAACTGGTGAGAGAAGCGATATGGGAATAGTGCTTCTCAAATGAAGACAGAGCAGCCTCTCCATCGTTTTCAGTAGAAAAGACGAGAGACTGATAGGTCGAAAATCTTTAGCTGTTGTGTGCGAGGGTTTTCCGGCTTTTGGGATGAAAACTACTTTCGATTCCAGCCATGGCCCTGGGACTGCAATTGGGCAGGAATGATATTGTCTATTCCTGGTGATTTATAGGGTTTGAAGCTCTTAATTGCCCGATGGCAGACTAACAAAGCGGACTTCTTTAATGACAGAATGAACTGAAGAATGATGAGCCCAAATTCAAAAAGTAAACCCAAATTCAATAATATATAATTTTTGTTCCAGAAAACGTGCTCATAGCATCAATACAGGTACTAACATACCAACCAACATGTGCCCTGCAAGCAATTTGATGATTGTTTTGATCAGAAACCCAATAACTAGTTCAATTTGAGTCATTTTGATGATTTAAAAACGATTAACCGCTTATGCGATTAAAGCGCGACTCGAAGACGACTCGCATGTATGCTTTATATATGATGAATCGCCTAAAATTTGAAGCAATCAAAAATTGAGCATGCCCAGCTATTGAAATAAGCTTACTTTGTCGGGACGTCAGTAAAAACGATTACTTTGAACAGCTTGGCGACTCAAAAGCGACTTGCTTGCATGCTCAAAATATGATTAAATGCTTCATATGTAAAGCTATCAAAAATTGAGCATGAAGGTGAGTAAAATATGCTTTATATTTCATAAATATAACTTATGGGCAATTAGGCTATGCTAGTCAATGACGCCTGATGGTCGAGCTGCCTAAGACGCCGCAAAAACGAAAATCCCCGGTTCAAACCCTCGTTGGGTAAAAATAAAAGGTAAGTTTAAATTCCGTAATCTATAATAAGCATTTACATTAACATTAATTGTTAACATTAAAATTAACATTAAAACAATTATGATACATAAAAAAAAACAACAAATATTTTTGACCACCTTTCAAAAAATACGGCTCGAAAAATACTCGCTTTTGATGTTTTATGTTGTTTATGTTTTTTAACGGAGTACTATAGTTGTCGAAAGCCTTGAGTACATCTTCGAGGGTGCGGCTAACAACTACTGCAGACGCCGACGACGCTTCTGATGACGCCATTACGGTGCCTACCATGCCGTTTGCAGATCCGTCGTTCGGGAACATTACATTATATATTTCCGTAGCTTTGGACCCGGCCAACCATAAAAACGCTGCTATCTTTTTAGCTTCCGGTTCCGCATCTTTGCCCGATGCCATCATGTACATGATAAATGATCTTTTCCATTTTGGCCACTCGTTTGCCAAAATTGAGCATTCGATATCCTGCAATACACGTTCCATTGTGTTCTTTATGTTTCCAAGATTAATATTTTTACTTCTGACACCATATAAAAAGGCTTGTTTGTAAGGATTACAAACGATTGAACTTTATTGATTTTTAATCCCGCATCAGACGATCTGATCACTAGAGCCGCCAATGTCAAAGTCCATTTTTCTAGGTATCGTTCTTACAACCATCGATATATATAATAACATAAGGTGAATGTCTTAATCTAGATTTAATCGATATACGATGCATTGAATGTTATTACAGTAGTAAAGGATAAAGGCCTTTTTTCTCATTCTTTTGCCGTTTAAATCATAATAATTTACCATACAGTTTTTGAGAAAAGTGCATTTAGGGCCATTATCTCTGAAAAAAGTTATTAAGGCTTGAGACCCAAGCATTGATTTTGGCGGTCATTTTGTATGGGGCCTGTTTCGAGGTAGCTGTACTCATTCGCAATTTACTCAAAAACTGTGGGACGATTTTTCTACAAATTTTACCATTAAATAGGTGAAATTGCAGGCTTTAATCGTGTATAAGCCGTATTCGGGGCCATTATTTCTGAGTTGAGATATTTAAGATATGCTGGATATGCGATTCTTTAATAGCTTGTTTAACCCATTTCAAAAGCTGAAATATGCCAAACGATGCATAAAAACAATAAATAATTCATTTTTTAACATTTCTGCATCAATTTTTATTTGATTCCATGCTGAAAAACATATAAAAACCGTAAAGTTCATTGGTGGTTCCGACTCATGAACCAAGTTCCGTTTTTCGTTGCTGGTGAACCGTTGCTATCTTGACACACATGGAGGAAGAACAGTTGAGCAAAAAGAACAACTGAGCTGCAGGGAGCTAATGAGCATGAGCTAGAGCAAGTGAACCAGTGAGTAAGTGAGCAAAAGTGAGTACAGAACATTACTCACTTGTTCAGTTGAATGAACAGCTCAGTTTTGCTCACTCACTCATGAGCAACCCAACACTAGTGCATTCACAAAAGAAGCAAAACAGAAATGCACTGGACGAATGATGAATGTTGGATAACCTAATAATATATATGTGCTTATGTGGATATGTATAGGCAGAATCAAACGATGATATCGTGCATGCAGACCAGCTGCAAGAACGAGCGAATTGCATGCTAAAGCATTCAGCATCAACGTCTATAGCCATACGTTGCTAAAGTGCTTTGCCTCTTCTTCTTCCTATTTTTTTAAACAAACCATATGACAGTAGCAGTGATACATTGTTGCCATGTGTTCTTTTTTTATTCCATTTAAAATATATGTAAAAATTTAATGTAATATTATGTTGAAAATAAAGACAAGACATGTTTCATATATCTAGTATATTACATCAATGTGTTTATAAACAATAAAATGAAGATTTAACAATTTTTTTAAAAATATTTTCCATACAATACAAAGACTGCGACAACTCTATGCCCAATGCATTGCTGCATGGTTTCATTTCAGTGAAACTATGCATGCGGAAGAATTCGTTAAAAACAAAAAGTGAAGGAAACCGTGCATAAGCATCGTTTGGGCGGATACACGACGCATGTAGCATACAGTGACTCACAGCTTAAATGATGCAGTGTCAAATAAAAAGTTTAAGGTGCTATATATTTTAAACTAGAGGAAAAACAAAAAATGTTTAAACTCCAATTTGTTTTATGTTATATCACATTTAAAAAATGAACTTTATTTGTTTCTGAAATATTGCTAAGTTTTATATATAAACTAAAAACTAAAAATATATCTTAAATATAGGTCACAGCTTAAAAAATTTAGACAGAAACTAGTTATATTTTTGCCGGATAAAAGGTTAAATAAGGATTTTGGTACTTAGTCTGTAATCCCTTAACCTTTAGAATAGCCCTTAACCTAGACCAGCTTCCGAGTGGTTTCCGGGCTTATTTTGCTCCATTCCTCCAGCAGAGCATTTTTAAGGTCTTGTTTGCTGGAAATCCGAGGATTCCTGAAATTGTTCTCCAGCATAGCCCACAAATTTTCAATGACATTTAAATCTGGAGACTGGGCCGGAGGAATCATAACTTGGGGGCAGTTCCAGGTGAGCCAGGGCGGCACTTTTCCGGACGTATGTTTGGGGTCGTTGTCGTGGTAGAACCGGAAATCACGTCGGCGCTTTGGAGCAAATTTTCTTTAAGAATATTGAAGTACATAGTCTTATCCATCGTCAACTCAAAAAATGCCAAGTTTCCGACGCCGGCTGCCGACATACAGGCCCATACCATCACACTTCCTCCGCCTTGCTTAACTGTTGCTTTTACGTAATTTGGATCCAGTTCAGTATTGGGCTGTCGTCACACAATATAGTTAATATATATAGTTTTATATAGTTTAAAATATATAGCACCTTAAACTTTTTATTTGACACTGCATCATTTAAGCTGTGAGTCACTGTATATTGAAACTTTGCGTGCGGCGGCTCAGCATGTACGAAAGCATCGTTTGGATCTGCCTTATGTAGCTATAGAATTTATTTGCAATAATTGCGTATTTTGATTAGCAAAGGTTGGTGTTAACACACAATTGAGAAATAACTAAAAACAGTTTAATAACATATCATCTTCCAGCATTATAAAAGTGTCCAACATATATAATTCGTCTAGTGCAGTTCTGTATTGTTTCGTTTGTAAATGCACAGTAATGCAGGTTAGGTTAGAGCGGTTACCAAGGAGGGATACCCCCTCGGCGCACTTAGGCCACACTCGGCCCATTGTGATGCCGCGAAAGGCTCTGAGACCCCTCTATCACTCTTGGTATGACTCCGCATCATGAGTCCATCCTGTGACTTGGATGTACCTTGCTACATCTTTGGGTCTTTTACGCGCAAGTTCAGATAGATCTTCGAAGAAAAAGTCACCAAGGATTCTTTGCCTAGTTTTGCATAAGGCTGGACAGGTACAAAGAAGGTGAAGAACTGTTTCTTCTTCCTCCTCGTCTCTACAACTTCTGCAGAAGTCGTTGTGTGGGACCAATAATCTGGCCGCATGTGCCCCCACAAGCCAATGCCCAGTCATCACTCTGGTAACAATAGAGCACTTGTTCCGGCTTAGGAGGCACAGCTCATTTGATCTTTTCCGGCATCTGGTTGGCCAGGTTTGATGAGCAATACGTGAGTTGTGAGTGGAGAGCTGCCATACTCTGTTGGCTTCCATCTCGAAGAAATCTCTTAGGTTGAGTCTACAGGATGCCATAGGTATACCAATGCACTCTTTGTCTGGAAGGAGTTCCATGGTAGTTCCTAATCTGGAAAGTTCATCAGAGATGCAGTTGCCTTCTATGTCCCTATGTCCTGGGACCCATACTAGGCATATGCTAAACTGCTCTGCCATCTCGCTAAGAGATTTGCGACAGTTATGAACAGCCTTAGAGTTCGACGTGTACGACTCCAGCGATCTAATAGCTGCTTGGCTGTCTGTGAGGATATAGATTTTTACTGACATTACACCTATGTGGAGTGTAACTTAGTGACTCCTGAATTGCTAGCACTTCTGCCTGGAAGACGCTACAGTGGTCAGGGAGTCGAAAAGCTTTACGTAAGTTAAAATTGGCGCAGAAAATGCCGCCTCCTACTCTACCGTCCAGCTTTGAGCCGTCTGTAAAAATTTCTATGGCTTCCGCAGGTCTTGCGGGCAAGCCTTCTTCCCAGTTCTCTCTAGTTGGGATTAGGGTGGTAAAGGGAGTGTCTAAATACACCTGTGGGATCTGATAATCCGTATTGTCTGGTATAAGTGGATTGTCTTTCAAGATACTTGAATGTCCAAAGTCCTGGTCTATCCACTGTTTGGCTTCCCTCATTCGGAGCGCTGACATAGTTGCTGTTTTCCGCCCCATCATTTCGACAGGTAGGAAGTGCAGTATGGCATCAAGAGCGTTACCCGGGGTCGTACGTAAAGCTCTTGTTATGCAGAGCGCAGCAGTTCGCTGCACCCTTCCTAATTTCCTGGTGACTGTTTTCTTGTCAAGTGCAGGCCACCAGACAGAAACACCATAGAATAAAATTGGTCCGACTACCGCAGTGTAGAGCCAATGGACAACTTGCGGAGTCATGCCCCATTTAAGTCCGATTGTCTTCCTACAGGCGTATAGAGCAACATGTGCCTTCCTTATTCGCTCTTCAGTATTAAGATTCCAGTTTAATTTCTTGTCTGGAATTAGACCTAGGTATCTTGCTGAGTCACTAAAGGACAGTTCAACCCCATCTAGAGTTGGTGGCTGTAGAGACGGAATTTTGTATTTCCTCGTAAAGAGGACCAGCTTTGTTTTAGCAGGATTAACTCCTAATCCAGATCTTTTTGCCCAACCGGAAAGCCTAGCAAGGGCTTCCGTCATTCGGTCACATAACGTCTGCGGGAACTTGCCTGAAAAGGCTAGGGCAACGTCGTCTGCATAGGCTACCACTTTGCACCCTCCCCCATCCATGGACAGCAGCAGTTGGTTTACTGCTACGTTCCATAGAAGAGAGAGGACTCCGCCTTGTGGGGTTCCACGATCAACGGATTTGGTGACAGTCACTGCCCCCAGTGCGGCCCTTACGATCCTGCATTGGAGCATCTGATCGATCAGGTGCACAGTCAGGGAGTCAACCCCCAAATCCGTCAGCTAGTCGGTGATAGTCCTAGGAGTGACGTTGTTGAAAGCTCCCTCTATGTCTAGGAACGCTACTAGCGTATAGTTTTCCCTGTGTATAGACTTTTCAATGTATGCAGTAAGTGCATGCAGTGCGGTCTCGGTAGACTTGCCCTTAAAATAGGCATGCTGAACTGGTGAGAGAAGCGATATGGGAATAGTGCTTCTCAAATGAAGACAGAGCAGCCTCTCCATCGTTTTCAGTAGAAAAGACGAGAGACTGATAGGTCGAAAATCTTTAGCTGTTGTGTGCGAGGGTTTTCCGGCTTTTGGGATGAAAACTACTTTCGATTCCAGCCATGGCCCTGGGATTATACCACTTTAAAAAACCCTGGAGAATATGTTCTTAAGCCAATTTATGGCTAATTTCCCCGCGGACTGCAATTGGGCAGGAATGATATTGTCTATTCCTGGTGATTTATAGGGTTTGAAGCTCTTAATTGCCCGATGGCAGACTAACAAAGCGGACTTCTTTAATGACAGAATGAACTAAAGAATGATGAGCCCAAATTCAAAAAGTAAACCCAAATTCAATAATATATTATTTTTGTTCCAGAAAACGTGCTCATAGCATCAATACAGGTACTAACATACCAACCAACATGTGCCCTGCAAGCAATTTGATGATTGTTTTGATCAGAAACCCAATAACTAGTTCAATTTGAGTCATTTTGATGATTTAAAAACGATTAACCGCTTATGCGATTAAAGCGCGACTCGAAGACGACTCGCATGTATGCTTTATATATGATGAATCGCCTAAAATTTGAAGCAATCAAAAATTGAGCATGCCCAGCTATTGAAATAAGCTTACTTTGTCGGGACGTCAGTAAAAACGATTACTTTGAACAGCTTGGCGACTCAAAAGCGACTTGCTTGCATGCTCAAAATATGATTAAATGCTTCATATGTAAAGCTATCAAAAATTGAGCATGAAGGTGAGTAAAATATGCTTTATATTTCATAAATATAACTTATGGGCAATTAGGCTATGCTAGTCAATGACGCCTGATGGTCGAGCTGCCTAAGACGCCGCAAAAACGAAAATCCCCGGTTCAAACCCTCGTTGGGTAAAAATAAAAGGTAAGTTTAAATTCCGTAATCTATAATAAGCATTTACATTAACATTAATTGTTAACATTAAAATTAACATTAAAACAATTATGATACATAAAAAAAAACAACAAATATTTTGACCAGCTTTCAAAAAATTCGGCTCGAAAAATACTCGCTTTGATGTTTTATGTTGTTTATGTTTTTAACGGAGTACTATAGTTGTCGAAAGCCTTGAGTACATCTTCGAGGGTGCGGCTAACAACTACTGCAGACGCTGACGACGCTTCTGATGACGCCATTACGGTGCCTACCATGCCGTTTGCAGATCCGTCGTTCGGGAACATTACATTATATATTTCCGTAGCTTTGGACCCGGCCAACCATAAAAACGCTGCTATCTTTTTAGCTTCCGGTTCCGCATCTTTGCCTGATGCCATCATGTACATGATAAATGATCTTTTCCATTTTGGCCACTCGTTTGCCAAAATTGAGCATTCGATTTCCTGCAATACACGTTCCATTGTGTTCTTTATGTTTCCAAGATTAATATTTTTACTTCTGACACCATATAAAAAGGCTTGTTTGTAAGGATTACAAACGATTGAACTTTATTGATTTTTAATCCCGCATCAGACGATCTGATCACTTGAGCCGCCAATGTCAAAGTCAATTTTTCTAGGTATCGTTCTTACAACTATCGATATATATAATAACATAAGGTGAATGTCTTAATCTAGATTTAATCGATATACGATGCATTGAATATTATTACAGTAGTAAAGGATAAAGGCCTTTTTTCTCATTCTTTTGCCGTTTAAATCATAATAATTTACCATAAAGTTTTTGAGAAAAGTGCATTTAGGGCCATTATCTCTGAAAAAAGTTATTAAGGCTTGAGAACCAAGCATTGATTTTGGCGGTCGTTTTGTATGGGGCTGGTTTCGAGGTAGCTGCACTCATTTGCAATTTACTCAAAAACTGTATGGACGATTTTCCTAAAATTTTGACCATAAAATAGGTGAAATTGTAGGCTTTTATCGTGTATAAGCCGTAATCGGAACCATTATATCTGAGTTGAGATATTTAAGATATGCTGGATATGCAATTTTTTAATTGCTTGTTTAACCCATTTCAAAAGCTGAAATATGCCAAATGATGCATAAAAACAATAAATAATTCATTTTTTAACATTTCTGCATCAATTTTTATTTGATTCCATGCTGAAAAACATATAAAAACCGTAAAGTTCATTGTTGGTTCCGACTCATGAAGCAAGTTCCGTTCTTCGTTGCTGGTGAACCGTTGCTATCTTGACACACATAAGAACTGATATGGAGGAAGAACAGTTGAGCAAAAAGAACAACTGAGCTGCAGGGAGCTAATGAGCATGAGCTAGAGGAAGTGAACCAGTGAGTAAGTGAGTACAGAACATTACTCACTTGTTCAGTTGAATGAACAGCTCAGTTTTGCTCACTCACTCATGAGCAACCCAACACTAGTGCATTCACAAAAGAAGCAAAACAGAAATGCACTGGACGAATGATGAATGTTGGATACCCTAATAAAATATATGTGCTTATGTGGATATGTATAGGCAGAACCAAACGATGATATCGTGCATGCAGACCAGCTGCAAGAACGAGCGAATTGCATGCTAAAGCATTCAGCATCAACGTCTAAAGTGCTTTGCCTCTTCTTCTTCCTATTTTTTTAAACAAACCATATGACAGTAGCAGTGATACATTGTTGCCATGTGTTCTTTTTTTATTCCATTTAAAATATATGTAAAAATTTAATGTAATATTATGTGAAAATAAAGACAAGACATGTTTCATATATCTAGTATATTACATCAATGTGTTTATAAACAATAAAATGAAGATTTAAAAATTTTTTTAAAAATATTTTCCATACATTACAAAGACTGCGACAACTCTATGCCCAATGCATTGCTGCATGGTTTCATTTCAGTGAAACTATGCATGCGGAAGAATTCGTTAAAAACAAAAAGTGAAGGAAACCGTGCATAAGCATCGTTTGGGCGGATACACGACGCATGTAGCATACAGTGACTCACAGCTTAAATGATGCAGTGTCAAATAAAAAGTTTAAGGTGCTATATATTTTAAACTAGAGGAAAAACAAAAAATGTTTAAACTCCAATTTGTTTTATGTTATATCACATTTAAAAAATGAACTTTATTTGTTTCTGAAATATTGCTAAGTTTTATATATAAACTAAAAACTAAAAATATATCTTAAATATAGGTCACAGCTTAAAAAATGCAGACAGAAACTAGTTATATTTTTGCCGGATAAAAGGTTAAATAAGGATTTTGGTACTTAGTCTGTAATCCCTTAACCTTTAGAATAGCCCTTAACCTAGACCAGCTTCCGAGTGGTTTCCGGGCTTATTTTGCTCCATTCCTCCAGCAGAGCATTTTTAAGGTCTTGTTTGCTGGAAATCCGAAGATTCCTGAAATTGTTCTCCAGCATAGCCCACAAATTTTCAATGACATTTAAATCTGGAGACTGGGCCGGAGGAACCATAACTTGAGGGCAGTTCCAGGTGAGCCAGGGCGGCACTTTTCCGGACGTATGTTTGGGGTCGTTGTCGTGGTAGAACCGGAAATCACGTCGGCGCTTTGGAGCAAGTACATAGTCTTATACATCGTCAACTCAAAAAATGCCAAGTTTCCGACGCCGGCTGCCGACACACAGGCCCATACCATCACACTTCCTCCGCCTTGCTTAACTGTTGCTTTTACGTAATTTGGTTCCAGTTCAGTATTGGGCTGTCGCCACACAATATAGTTAAATATATATAGTTTTATATAGTTTAAAATATATAGCACCTTAAACTTTTTATTTGACACTGCATCATTTAAGCTGTGAGTCACTGTATATTGAAACTTTGCGTGCAGCGGCTCAGCATGCACGAAAGCATCGTTTGGATCTGCTTTATGTAGCTATAGAATTTATTTGCAATAATTGCGTATTTTGATTAGCAAAGGTTGGCGTTAACACACAATTGAGAAATAACTAAAAACAGTTTAATAACATATCATCTTCCAGCATTATAAAAGTGTCCAACATATATAATTCGTCTAGTGCAGTTCTGTATTGTTTCATTTGTAAATGCACATACACACTTACAGACTAACATAGCGGACTTCTTTAATGACAGAATGAACTGAAGAATGATGAGCCAAATTCAAAAAGTAAACCCAAATTCAATAATATTATTTTTGTTCCAGAAAACGTGCTCATAGCATCAATACAGGTACTAACATACCAACCAACATGTGCCCTGCAAGCAATTTGATGATGTTTTGATCAGAAACCCAATAACTAGTTCAATTTGAGTCATTTTGATGATTTAAAAACGATTAACCGCTTATGCGATTAAAGCGCGACTCGAAGACGACTCGCATGTATGCTTTATATATGATGAATCGCCTAAAATTTGAAGCAATCAAAAATTGAGCATGCCCAGCTATTGAAATAAGCTTACTTTGTCGGGACGTCAGTAAAAACGATTACTTTGAACAGCTTGGCGACTCAAAAGCGACTTGCTTGCATGCTCAAAATATGATTAAATGCTTCATATGTAAAGCTATCAAAAATTGAGCATGAAGGTGAGTAAAATATGCTTTATATTTCATAAATATAACTTATGGGCAATTAGGCTATGCTAGTCAATGACGCCTGATGGTCGAGCTGCCGAAAATCCCCGGTTCAAACCCTCGTTGGGTAAAAATAAAAGGTAAGTTTAAATTCCGTAATCTATAATAAGCATTTACATTAACATTAATTGTTAACATTAAAATTAACATTAAAACAATTATGATACATAAAAAAAAACAACAATATTTT
>JARNME010000404.1:54322620-54352743 GCA_030179655.1 Scaptomyza flava
CAGACTAACAAAGCGGACTTCTTTAATGACAGAATGAACTGAAGAATGATGAGCCCAAATTCAAAAAGTAAACCCAAATTCAATAATATATTATTTTTGTTCCAGAAAACGTGCTCATAGCATCAATACAGGTACTAACATACCAACCAACATGTGCCCTGCAAGCAATTTGATGATTGTTTTGATCAGAAACCCAATAACTAGTTCAATTTGAGTCATTTTGATGATTTAAAAACGATTAACCGCTTATGCGATTAAAGCGCGACTCGAAGACGACTCGCATGTATGCTTTATATATGATGAATCGCCTAAAATTTGAAGCAATCAAAAATTGAGCATGCCCAGCTATTGAAATAAGCTTACTTTGTCGGGACGTCAGTAAAAACGATTACTTTGAACAGCTTGGCGACTCAAAAGCGACTTGCTTGCATGCTCAAAATATGATTAAATGCTTCATATGTAAAGCTATCAAAAATTGAGCATGAAGGTGAGTAAAATATGCTTTATATTTCATAAATATAACTTATGGGCAATTAGGCTATGCTAGTCAATGACGCCTGATGGTCGAGCTGCCTAAGACGCCGCAAAAACGAAAATCCCCGGTTCAAACCCTCGTTGGGTAAAAATAAAAGGTAAGTTTAAATTCCGTAATCTATAATAAGCATTTACATTAACATTAATTGTTAACATTAAAATTAACATTAAAACAATTATGATACATAAAAAAAACAACAAATATTTTTGACCAGCTTTCAAAAAACACGGCTCGAAAAATACTCGCTTTTGATGTTTTATGTTGTTTATGTTTTTTAACGGAGTACTATAGTTGTCGAAAGCCTTGAGTACATCTTCGAGGGTGCGGCTAACAACTACTGCAGACGCTGACGACGCTTCTGATGACGCCATTACGGTGCCTACCATGCCGTTTGCAGATCCGTCGTTCGGGAACATTACATTATATATTTCCGTAGCTTTGGACCCGGCCAACCATAAAAACGCTGCTATCTTTTTAGCTTCCGGTTCCGCATCTTTGCCTGATGCCATCATGTACATGATAAATGATCTTTTCCATTTTGGCCACTCGTTTGCCAAAATTGAGCATTCGATTTCCTGCAATACACGTTCCATTGTGTTCTTTACGTTTCCAAGATTAATATTTTTACTTCTGACACCATATAAAAAGGCTTGTTTGTAAGGATTACAAACGATTGAACTTTATTGATTTTTAATCCCGCATCAGACGATCTGATCACTAGAGCCGCCAATGTCAAAGTCCATTTTTCTAGGTATCGTTCTTACAACTATCGATATATATAATAACATAAGGTGAATGTCTTAATCTAGATTTAATCGATATACGATGCATTGAATATTATTACAGTAGTAAAGGATAAAGGCCTTTTTTCTCATTCTTTTGCCGTTTAAACCATAATAATTTACCATACAGTTTTTGAGAAAAGTGCATTTAGGGCCATTATCTCTGAAAAAAGTTATTAAGGCTTGAGAACCAAGCATTGATTTTGGCGGTCGTTTTGTATGGGGCTGGTTTCGAGGTAGCTGCACTCATTTGCAATTTACTCAAAAACTGTATGGACGATTTTCCTAAAGTTTTGACCATAAAATAGGTGAAATTGTAGGCTTTGATTCCATGCTGAATAACATATAAAAACCGTAAAGTTCATTGTTGGTTCCGACTCATGAAGCAAGTTCCGTTCTTCGTTGCTGGTGAACCGTTGCTATCTTGACACACATAAGAACTGATATGGAGGAAGAACAGTTGAGCAAAAAGAACAACTGAGCTGCAGGGAGCTAATGAGCATGAGCTAGAGGAAGTGAACCAGTGAGTAAGTGAGTACAGAACATTACTCACTTGTTCAGTTGAATGAACAGCTCAGTTTTGCTCACTCACTCATGAGCAACCCAACACTAGTGCATTCACAAAAGAAGCAAAACAGAAATGCACTGGACGAATGATGAATGTTGGATACCCTAATAAAATATATGTGCTTATGTGGATATGTATAGGCAGAATCAAACGATGATATCGTGCATGCAGACCAGCTGCAAGAACGAGCGAATTGCATGCTAAAGCATTCAGCATCAACGTCTATAGCCATACGTTGCTAAAGTGCTTTGCCTCTTCTTCTTCCTATTTTTTTAAACAAACCATATGACAGTAGCAGTGATACATTGTTGCCATGTGTTCTTTTTTTATTCCATTTAAAATATATGTAAAAATTTAATGTAATATTATGTTGAAAATAAAGACGAGACATGTTTCATATATCTAGTATATTCCATCAATGCGTTTATAAACAATAAAATGAAGATTTAACAATTTTTTTAAAAATATTTTCCATACAATACAAAGACTGCGACAACTCTATGCTCATTGCATTGCTGCATGGTTTCATTTCAGTGAAACTATGCATGCGGAAGAATTCGTTAAAAACAAAAAGTGAAGGAAACCGTGCAAAAGCATCGTTTGGGCGGATACACGACGCATGTAGCATACAGTGACTCACAGCTTAAATGATGCAGTGTCAAATAAAAAGTTTAAGGTGCTATATATTTTAAACTAGAGGAAAAACAAAAAATGTTTAAACTCCAATTTGTTTTATGTTATATCACATTTAAAAAATGAACTTTATTTGTTTCTGAAATATTGCTAAGTTTTATATATAAACTAAAAACTAAAAATATATCTTAAATATAGGTCACAGCTTAAAAAATGCAGACAGAAACTAGTTATATTTTTGCCGGATAAAAGGTTAAATAAGGATTTTGGTACTTAGTCTGTAATCCCTTAACCTTTAGAATAGCCCTTAACCTAGACCAGCTTCCGAGTGGTTTCCGGGCTTATTTTGCTCCATTCCTCCAGCAGAGCATTTTTAAGGTCTTGTTTGCTGGAAATCCGAAGATTCCTGAAATTGTTCTCCAGCATAGCCCACAAATTTTCAATGACATTTAAATCTGGAGACTGGGCCGGAGGAACCATAACTTGAGGGCAGTTCCAGGTGAGCCAGGGCGGCACTTTTCCGGACGTATGTTTGGGGTCGTTGTCGTGGTAGAACCGGAAATCACGTCGGCGCTTTGGAGCAAATTTTCTTTAAGAATATTGAAGTACATAGTCTTATACATCGTCAACTCAAAAAATGCCAAGTTTCCGACGCCGGCTGCCGACACACAGGCCCATACCATCACACTTCCTCCGCCTTGCTTAACTGTTGCTTTTACGTAATTTGGATCCAGTTCAGTATTGGGGTGTCGCCACACAATATAGTTAAATATATATAGTTTTATATAGTTTAAAGTATATAGCACCTTAAACTTTTTATTTGACACTGCATCATTTAAGCTGTGAGTCACTGTATATTGAAACTTTGCGTGCAGCGGCTCAGCATGCACGAAAGCATCGTTTGGATCTGCCTTATGTAGCTATAGAATTTATTTGCAATAATTGCGTATTTTGATTAGCAAAGGTTGGTGTTAACACACAATTGAGAAATAACTAAAAACAGTTTAATAACATATCATCTTCCAGCATTATAAAAGTGTCCAACATATATAATTCGTCTAGTGCAGTTCTGTATTGTTTCATTTGTAAATGCACACACACACTTACAGACTAACATAGCGGACTTCTTTAATGACAGAATGAACTGAAGAATGATGAGCCCAAATTCAAAAAGTAAACCCAAATTCAATAATATATTATTTTTGTTCCAGAAAACGTGCTCATAGCATCAATACAGGTACTAACATACCAACCAACATGTGCCCTGCAAGCAATTTGATGATTGTTTTGATCAGAAACCCAATAACTAGTTCAATTTGAGTCATTTTGATGATTTAAAAACGATTAACCGCTTATGCGATTAAAGCGCGACTCGAAGACGACTCGCATGTATGCTTTATATATGATGAATCGCCTAAAATTTGAAGCAATCAAAAATTGAGCATGCCCAGCTATTGAAATAAGCTTACTTTGTCGGGACGTCAGTAAAAACGATTACTTTGAACAGCTTGGCGACTCAAAAGCGACTTGCTTGCATGCTCAAAATATGATTAAATGCTTCATATGTAAAGCTATCAAAAATTGAGCATGAAGGTGAGTAAAATATGCTTTATATTTCATAAATAAAACTTATGGGCAATTAGGCTATGCTAGTCAATGACGCCTGATGGTCGAGCTGCCTAAGACGCCGCAAAAACGAAACCCTCGTTGGGTCAAAATAAATTCCGTAATCTATAATAAGCATTTACATTAACATTAATTGTTACCATTTAAATTAACATTAAAACAATTATGATACATAAAGGCTCAAATAACAACAAATATTTTTGACCAGCTTTCAAAAAATACAGCTCGAAAAATACTCGCTTTTGATGTGAAAACCGACTCAAAAATTAGTGAAAACTGCTGTAGTATACGACCTTTCAAAAGGAGTCATAATTGCCGACCAATATATAACACAAAAATGTGATTTGTCATCAAAAAAATAGTTCATATATGTTTACTTTCAATCATGTGGTGATTGGAAAAACCCTAGTTTGTCATTAAAAATGCTTGCTGGGTGTTAACACATCGCCAGTGAGTTCCAACACAAACGTGCGTGTGTCATATTCGGGGCAATTCTCTCTGAATTGAAATATTTCAGATATTCTGATAATGCGATTATTAATCGCTTGTGTTACCCATTTGGAAACCTGAAAATAGCCAAACGATGCATAAAAACAACAAATAACTCATATTTTAACATTTCTGCACCAATTTTTAATATGCTACTTGCTGAAAAATTTATAAAAACACTAAAGTTCATTCGTGGTTCCGACTCATGAACGAAGTTCCGTTTTTCGTTGCTTTGAACCGTTGCTAGTTTGACGCACATAGCAAAACTTGCGTTAGTGTGAATTAACTATAAAGTAAAGCTTCTAAACAAAATTATACAATCGGTAGCGTTGCTGTGTGTGCCTGGTCTACGTAAGACCAATTGACTTCCATTTAAAGATGTCCTTGTTAACTCGCCTAACCAACAGTGGTACGACAACGGTTGCCCCTGGTTCACCAAAGGGCTTGCAACGCTTTCAAAACTACCTGTCCGCATTTTTGTGGTCTGGAGCTGCGCAACGGCCGCAGTGCAAGGCTTCTACGCAACTGGATGCTATTGAATGGTTCACTAGTGAGCTGGTGAGCCGAAAAACACAGAAATGGGTAGAGTTGCGTGAAAATCTGATAAATCCCGCTGCCGAGGATGCTCACTTTGGAAGCAGTTTTGGGCAAAATGTGGGCCTCATGTCAAAAGGCATGATGACCGACTTGAGAACGCTACGATCCCCACAGCTGGGCCTGGACATCCGATCTTTGTCTCAGTCGCAGCTGGAAAATTTGCTACTCGCTACTTCGGAGATCAAGAACAAGGTTGACTTTTTATACTTGATCCGTCAATGCATTCGCTGGCAGCAGCTGCCCCGCAACGAAGTGCTAATCTCCTGCCTAAAGTATTTGAGTTCATTGGGCCGCATGCAGCAGCTGGAATCGATAGCGGAGACCTGCCGGCAGTTGAATCACCCGTTTGCCAGCATGTACTCAGATTTGGCGCCGTTCAAGGCTATTGCCTTATGGTACAATGGCAACGCTGATGTAGCCTTAATGACGCTACATCACGGATATGGTGCGAGTCTTAATACTGAAGAGGGTAGGCGCATGACTCGAGCCGCATTTCGCACCATTGTTGAGGAGACTTTAGCCCAAAAGAGCGACGCCGTCCTTGTAAGCTTACTTAAGGTGGCGCGCTCCATTTATCGCGAGAACAATGACATATTCTTGGTGGCGTGCGTGTGGAAACAGTGCTTTGCCAGCAACTGGTTCTGCGATCAAAAATCTGCAGGTGAACTGTTTGATCAATATGAGGAGTTGCAACAACTGGTTGATCGCAGGTGCAACTTCTACTAAAATTTATTATTGACTTTAATTTTATCATAAGAGTTTCGTATTTTTCAGGGCCAACCCACTTTGCACTTCATTTCTAAGTCGGCACAATGTAGACGCCGTACACCGCCTCATTGAAGTATTTTTGCAACACAATCAGCGCACCGCATGCGCCAATTGCTTACGATTGCTCTTTAACTATCAATGTATGGATTGAAATAACTTTTTTACTTGTAATTTCTATTATTGTAGTTGTATTTCATAGATATGCAAAAAGATCTGCGTGCCTGCGCTGAGATTGTTAAATCCTGCAGCGAATTGGATATGACATTGAACGAACTACAAAATGAACAGTTTCTTAGTCTGTTTCTCGATCAAAGCGGTTCGTTCGAGACCACCTCAGCTGAAAATCGTAATTCGGCTAAAAAGTACGGGACAAAATCTTTCCAATTTAAATTTTAGAGTCAATTTGCTGTTTAGTATTTTAGAGAAAGGTTGTTTGTGTTTGTCACAGCAGAATGCATCAAAAATGTTTACCACTTAAATAAATATTATTTATCTTTGAACCTTACAGATCTCACGTAGAATATATGTTAATTTCAGATATTTTTATTGTAAATAACAAATGGCTAATATGCTATCAATATGTACATTTATTAATAATACATAAATGTGTTTCCATTCTAAGCAAAATGTTTTTTTTCTGTTGCATAACATTTAATGTAACCTGATATCGAGGTTTATGCTGACGATGTCCTTAAAAATCTGAATTAATCTTTTATTGAACCACCACATAATCACATAACCACATAAGTTCTAAAAAGTGTTTGACATGCTGTCTGTAAGCTAGACAATTGAAATTTTGCAAATATTTCTATATATGGATTAGTCAGATAAAGTTTTAACAGCGGTGACATCCCTGCAAAATAATTAAAAACTACTTTTTATGCTCGATACCGAAGGTAAAGAGTATATTGGGTTTGTGCAATGTTCGTCATGGTGTCCTTTTTTCAAAACCATTCAAGTTAGAGACTTTAATTTTACACTGTACGCTATAAAAAAAAACTAATTAAAGCGCACGCTGTTTGGCTTTCGTCAGTTGTGTTGCTCCCACTACGGAAAAGCAAATCAAGTCAGTTGTAGAGAGGCAGCTCACTTAACTTAAGGAATGTATGCGTTTAAGGCCTATTTACTCTTGACTTAACTTAACTTAACTCAACGTAACTTAACGTAACTTAAATTAAGGAATGTATGCGTTTACTCTCAACTTAACTTAACGTAAGAAATCAGTGTGTCAGTGCTGTACAATTATATAAGCAGTGCTGTTAAACAAAAAACAATATATTGACCGCTCGTTGGCGCATTTTGAATACAACGTTGCTACCAAGTTCTTTGGAAGTTGCAGTCCATACTGCTCTTTTTTTAATGTTATTTTTAAAATCTATTGACTTTTTATCATAAATTAAACTATGATTTTCAATTAAATTTATAAAATTATGCTCATCCATTTCAATATATAAATTTGTAAACAGCACTTAACGTTTGCAACACAGTTTTTGATCAGCTGTTTGATTTTCACATTAATCAACACTGTTCAACTTAAGGTAAGAATCTGCAACCTGCAGGTTCAGAATTAAGTTAAGTTTGAGTAAACGTTAACATTGACAGCCATAAGGCAGATTGAGTCAGCTGACTCTTACGTTAAGTTAAGTTAAGTTAAGTCAAGAGTAAATAGGCCTTTACTCTCAACATAACTTAGCTTAAGAAATCAGTTTGCAGTGCTGTACAATTGTGTTAGCAGTGTTGTTAAACAAATACAAATCAATCAATATGCTTACCATTGCAACCAAGTTCTTTGGCAATTGTAGACCAATCTTCTCTTTTTTTAATTATATTTTTAAACTCTTTTGACTTTTTGTCATACATCAAACTATGGTTTTGCACGGCAGTCGGCCGACAGTCTGTGTAGGGGGACTAAGTAGGGGTGGTGAACCATGCTCCGTGATCGACCAGTCGATCGCGGAGTGTGGTGCCCCGCTTCTACTCCGTAACTGCCAGACTGCCGGTAGTGCAACTTATACCTCCTCGTGGTGGCTGCTGGTAACAGGGTCCTGTGTAGGTCATGTCTCTGGCAGGATACCTGGCTAAATTAAGTTGGGCGAAAGAGAGTAAACTCTTTTTAATAAAATCCCCAATCTAATGGTGGAACAGCATATGCCAGGAGATGCGTGGCTAGGGGGGTGCCTAGTTGCTAGTATGCGGACTTGGGGTATGGTGGCGCGGCCTCATTTTAATCTGCCACACTACGGTACGGCACGGCGTAGTGTTTACCGGTTGCCATCTTACTCGTGGGATCAAAATGAACGATTTACAAAACAAAAAAACCGATGTTGAAGAGGAGAGTGGCCCCCAGGGACACAAAACAGAGGTGGCAACATCTCAAAACGAGCAACACCAACGCGGTAGTGCCTCAGTGGTGGACCTGACACCACAAGGCACAAGCACACCAACCACCGACAGTGTTGTAGGCCCTACACTGCCTAAACTGAGCGGCGCTGGCAAGAAGCGACTGGCTTTCTTTCTGCGGCAGGGGCTTAGCAAAGAAGAGGCTTACTCCAGAGCTAGGACCCCAATGGAGAAGAAAGGGGAAACAGCATGCCCAAAACGCCAGCGGTCCACAAACCACAGCTCAGAGGTAGTCGCCACTAAGAAGATGAGGGATGACATGCCCTCCACCTCTAAGGCTGCAGGCAAGGGTAATGAAAGGCAGCCCTCTGCCTCACATCACCCAGCCAAGGCACAGGTGCATAAGGAGCGTGGCTCTATTCCGGTTAGGGGGACAACAGGTACCCAGGCCGACAAGAAACAGCAAAATGCTAAAATAAATGAGGCTGGTATAGGAGTGAAGTTGGCGGTATTAGCAAGGGACTACCCAACAACGGCCCTAACGACCGCGCAAATGGACTCCATATCAGCCGCTATTGAAGACAAAGTGCTGGAGCTGATGGATGGGCAGATACAACCGGCCTTCCTTGGCTCTACCTACAAAGCTGGGTATCTAGCACTTCACTGCAAGGACTGCGTTACAGCGGAGTGGGTGAAGGCGACGGTGGTCAAAATGACGCCGTGGGACGGCGCCACACTCTGGTCGACAGAGGAATCAAAGATTCCTCACCCCAGAATTGTGGTCGGCTACTTCCCCAAGTCTGCAGCCATGGAGACAGGCAAGGTCCTCAACTTTTTACAGGCACAAAACAAAGGCCTAAACACCTCGGCCTGGAGGGCCCTAAAGAGAGTGGAAAAGGGCTCAAACGCCATGCTTGTGCTAGCCGTTGACCAAAAGTCGGCAGCCACAATTGAGGTAACGAAGGGAAGGATGAACTTCCGCCTTGGCCAAGTTACTCTCAGAATAAAAAGTGATGATACTACAGAGGATGAGCTCATCAAACAAGTCAGCGTTATGGAGATTGAAGAGAGTAGTTTAAGCTCTCCAAATGTCTCCGGTGCTGATCCGCCGCCAAAATAAGATGTTTGCAGGCAAACCTTCACCACGCTAAGGCGGCGACGGCTGAAATCAGCAGTAGGTTTGCTAGCAACACCAAGGACATCGGGCTTCTACAGGAGCCCTGGTTCTTCAAAGGTCGCATTAGAGGCCTAAATACCAAAAACACACAGGTAATATATGATAGGAAAGCGGCCAAACCTAGGGCAGCAATTATCATTAACACTGACATAAGATTTCTGCCTCTCACAGAATTCATAGACACCGACACAGTGGCCATACTACTGGAACTGGAAATCGAAGGGGGTAAGAAAGAGGCTGTTCTGGCCTCGGCTTACTTCCCTGGTGACTCCGAAGCTGTTCCAACGGATACTATCAGATCTTTAGTGGAGTACTGCAGAACACACCGGAAAGACCTGATAGTTGGATGCGATGCAAATGCTCACCACCTAGCATGGGGAAGCACAGACACGAACAACAGAGGTGAGTCTCTCTTAAACTATCTTATATCAACTAACTTATCAGTAGCAAATAGGGGGAATGAACCAACTTTTGTTAATTCTATAAGGAAGGAGGTTTTAGATCTAACACTGGTTTCTGACAGGGCCATAGACTTGGTGAAAGAATGGAGAGTGTCCGAGGAGGCCTCAATGTCTGATCATAGACACATTCTCTTTGACCTTGAGGGACCGGTGAGGAGCGTTGTGCTCTACCGCAGCCCAAAAACCACTAACTGGACGAAATACTCCGAAATCCTTACAGGAAAATTATCGGGTAATAGACCACAAATAACGAATACTGAGGAGCTAGAAAGGGCAGTTAATACCCTGACGCACGATCTAGTCTCAACCTTCAATGACTGCTGCCCACAAAGGGCTAAGACCTCTAGCAAGAGGGTCCCCTGGTGGAATTCACGACTTGAAGAATTACGAAGAGAAGCTAGGACAGAGTTCAACAGGGCCAAAAGGTCCAACAATTGGGATCTCTACAGGACATCCTTAACTAATTACAATAGGGAGTTAAGGAAATCCAAGAGATCCTCATGGAGGAATTTCTGTGAAGATCTTAGGGACATACCCTCAACTGCAAGGGTCCATAGAGCCCTATCAAAAGCCAGTGGAGGACCGATTGGGACACTGATGGGCCCGAACGGTGTATACACCAGTGACTCACAGGAAACTTTAGAGGTTCTTCTAAAATCTCACTTTCCTGACTGTTCATTCTGTAGCACAGAGGGAGACCCTGACACAGAAGAACTGAGGCACACAAGAATCATAGACCCAATAATAAAAAACATAGTTAGCTACGAAAGGGTAGAATGGGCAATTAACTCCTTCAAATCCTACAAATCCCCTGGTCCAGATGGCATATTTCCAGCCATGTTATCAAAGGGCAAAGGGATCATCATTAGGAAAATGATTCCTATATATCGAGCCAGCCTTTTGCTGGGATATATTCCAAAGACCTGGAGAGCAGTAAAGGTAATATTCATTCCTAAGGGCGGGGACAAGCCACCATGCTCTCCCAAATCATACAGACCAATCAGTCTCTCCTCTTTCATGCTAAAGACCATGGAGAAACTGATAGACTGCTACGTCAGAACTGACATTTTAGAAGCCAACCCGCTTCACAAACTGCAATTCGCCTACCAGAAGGGTAAATCCACGGTGACGGCACTGCATCATTTGACAACTGACATAGAAAAAGCAATTGACGCAAAGGGGGTCGCCCTATGCGCCTTCATGGACATAGAGGGTGCCTTCGATAATGCAAACTTTGACTCAATGAGCCGGGCTCTGACAAACAGGGGGGTAAACCCTAAGGTAGTAGCCTGGGTGAAGGCAATGCTATGCCGCAGACTGATAAAGGCCGATCTTGGACTTGCCTCGGCTAGCATACATGCCTCAAAAGGCTGCCCACAGGGTGGTGTTCTATCTCCTTTACTGTGGTCACTCCTAGTAGACAACTTAGTTCTGTCTCTCAATGCAAACGGATGCAAAACGATAGGATATGCAGATGACATATCCGTAATCATCAGGGGCAAAGATGAAAGGATCCTAGCAGACCTCATGCAACGTGCTCTCGATCAAACGGTAACATGGTGCACCTCAGAAGGGCTCTCTATCAACCCTAGTAAGACCATCATAATCCCGTTCACCAATAAAAGGATTCTAAAATTCCCAGACATAAAGGTTAGTGGCACAGTTGTGACTCTGAGTACAGAGGTAAAATATCTAGGGGTAACTCTGGATAGCAAACTCACTTGGAACGCACACCTGAGAGCAGTAACCACAAAGTCAACTCGATCTCTCTGGGCTGTCAAGCAGATGCTTGGCAAATCATGGGGGCTTTCTCCACGAATGGCCCACTGGGCGTACACCCAAATGGTAAGACCAATGATTCTGTACGGGGCGGCAGTATGGTGGGAAAAAGCCACACAAAGCACCGCTATCAATAAACTCAACAAGGTACAAAGGCTAGCTTGCCTAAGTATCACAGGGGCACTGAGAACGACCCCGACAGCAGGTCTGGAAGCAATTCTAAACCTAACTCCCTTACACCTAGCTATAGAGGAAGAGGCTGTAAAGCAGGCTCTGGGGCTCTATGTAGGTAACAAATACCAGAAGGGCAACCTTAGAGGACACCTAGGTATATTGAATAGGGTAGAGGACATCCTTGATAAAACAAAACCCTAGACCAAATACAAACCATCCATAGTTTCACGAAAAATTACAAGGTCATTTTTCCAACAAGAGAGCAATGGACTTCAAATCCATCTTGGCTAAATGACGATGCACAAAATTGGTTCACAGATGGATCCAAGACAGCATCAGGGGTAGGAGCAGGCATAGTGGGTCCTCGCACACACATCTCTCTCTCACTTGAGGCCGAATGCACCGTTTTCCAGGCGGAGCTCTTCGCTATTTTACAGGCGGTATATAGACTGAATAGCAGACGATTGGTAGGAGTTAACATTCGTATACTCTCCGATAGTCAAGCAGCTCTTAAAGCACTAAACAGCTATAGCTATAGCTCAAACTTCATACATGAATGTCACCGTGAGCTAAATGCACTGGCAACCAATAATAGAGTTTCTCTGGTTTGGGTCCCAGGACATGAAGGTCACTCAGGTAATGAGGCCGCGGATGTAAGGGCTAAATTAGGAGCGGAAGCCCCGTTTATAGGCCCAAGTCCAATGTTTGGTTATTCAAACAACAAACTCAAATCTGACATACACAATTGGTTAGAAAAAAAGAAAATAATGCACTGGAACAATCTAGAGGGTCTTAGGCACTCAAAAAGATATGTTTGCCCTGATGCAGCAAGAGCAAAGGTAGCTCTATCCTTAAACAGATCACAACTTAGGTCACTTTGTGGGGCGTTAACAGGCCACTTTCCCTGCAACGACCATCTACATAAGATGGGCCTTGCTAGAAACAGAACTTGTAGATTCTGCGAAGAGGATGTTGAATCAATGGAACACCTAATCACAAACTGCCCCGCCCTGGCACGTAATAGAGCAAAGCTGTTAGGCAACTACACTCTCAGAGAGGAAGACCTGATGCATATCCCACAGACTGGTCTGACTCAGTTCCTGAGAACATTAAAAATGAACTAGTGGTAAGGGGGCACAATAGATCCTTGTGGGTCGCAGTGCCGAAGGGCGCAAGCCCACCCTCGTTCGACATTACATTACATTACATGGTTTTGCACTAAAATTATTAACTTCTGCTCATCCATTTTGAATAAGTTGTTTAATTGTAGTTGACTAACGTTTTGCAAGACTGATTTCGAACAGCTGTTCGCTATTCGCGTAAATCAACACTGTTCGAATTAAGTTATTTCTGCAACCTGCACGTTCAAAATTAAGTTATGTTCTGTTAAGTTATGTTATGTTGAGAGTAAACGCTAACATTGAGAGCCATAAGGTAGATTGAGTCAGCTGACTCTTAAGTTATGTTATGTTAAGTTATGTCGAGAGTAAACAGGCCTTTACTGAATAACTTCGTTCGTTCTTTTTCAATCAGTGAACTAGGTCGTTCTTTTTGTTCGTACGATTTTGTTCCCTTATTTGATAATTTTTGTTCATCGTTCATTTTTGCTCGTTAAATTTAAGACCGTTTTGTTATGTTTTTGTTGTTTTGTTTCTTATTTTTATGCGCAATAATGTGCCACAATAATAAATAATTTACTTTATAAATTAATTTTCATTTGAAATTTAACATTTTTAAGGCACAAATGTATTTTAAATTTTCCACTACCACGCTATTTCCGTGCTGAAAAAAGCTGAAAATGTATTGACGTTTTGCATTCTTTTTTCAGAAGCTATTAAATGCATACCTTTTTATATATTTCACATATTATTGTGTAGAAACAGAAGGCTTTCAACATTCTTAGGGCTAAGTAGTGTTCGCCTTTTCCGTACAGTTTCCCCTGCTGCAGAAAATAAGCTCTCTTATGGCACTGATGTGGCCACCAAACAAAGCCGTTTCAGAGCATATTCGTAAAGTCGAGGATATACATTTTTTTTTCTGCGCCCACCAATTCAAAGGGTCGTCATTTCTTTTTATGTATTCCTCTTGAAAATATTTATCCACTTCTCTTATGGCAGCATGTGCTGTTATTTGGCTTCGGACAGTTGGAAGTGAGCTATCATCAGCAACATCTTTTACTGACCTTGTTTGGGCAATTTTGCGTTTGAGCGCTGCAACGGCTTTTTCATACTTTTCCGTACATTTAAAACGACGTCCTTTAAAACGTGGATGTTGCTCTCAAAATCGCTGAGCCGGGCTTTCATTTCATCTTTCAATTTTTCCAAAACTGCCTGAATATTTTCATTGCTGGCATTTTGTTTTGCCATGGCTTGGTGTAATAAGTTTGCGATTACAATTACTTTTGACAGCGTAACGTTTTTCTCGGCAGAAATTTCAGTCGTTATTTCGAAAAACGGCTTAAGCATTGTCAAAATATTCTCAATTATTTCCCATTCTGGCTGTGTCATGCAAAGATCGGGACGTAGGGTTGAAATGCTCACCATGACTCCTTCTTTTAAAATAGAAAGCCGTCGAAACATTTTGTAAGTCGAATTCCAACGAGTAGGAACAGGTAGATTCAATTGTCGCTGAATATCTTTAAGCTTTTTTAATCCAGCTGAGCTGCGATGAAAATATTCGACAATTGCTTTGGCTTTCAACCTCAAACTATCAATTTTGGCAAATCCTTTTTGAACAATAATGTTCAATGTGTGGGCAAAGCACGCAATATGACGCCAATTACCTATCTTAATCGCATATACTATGTTGGCAGCATTATTAGACGCAACTGCAGTTATTTTATTTTGGATATTCAAACTAGTTGTAATTTTTTGAATCAAAGAAGAAGAAGAAGAAATTGTGAATATACAAGTCGTGTTTTCAGCGCTCCGCAATTTTGCTAAAACTGTATAAATTATACCTTAAAAAATTACAAAAAAGGCGGTTATAGAGTTTCACTAAGCCAATAGCTACATTTTCCAAGCTCTGTGCTTAATTAATTGCATTAAAAACATATTTGCGCGCAAAACAATTGCTTCGCGGAAGTAGTAACAAGCAAAAAACAATAACAACACTACTCGTATACTAAAACACCAAAGAAGTAACTACACATACACACCGAAGCGAACGGCACTGACAAAAAAACACTCAATTACACTGTCAAGCACAAAATTTCTTATTGCTCACGCCATGGCTCCTATCCCAAAGCGTCAACGCGAGAACTCTGCTGGCGAGCTGAAAAACGGCAAGAACTTTGATAGCGCTGCACTTCTCCAGCTAATAAATGAACGTTTCGATCAGCAAGCAGCTATGATTGCTGCGAAGGTGACCGAATCCGAGGAGCGCATACTTACTGTGCTTCATTCTCGATTGGACACTATGAGTGTGGAACTGCAGAGCTTACTCCAGCGAGTTCAAAAACTGGAGCAGGATGCAGTTCACACTCAGGCGATTGCGACTCAAGTTGTCACGCTGGAGGCTAAGCTTAGAGCCCAATCTGACGTCAACAAAGCTGTGGAGCTGCGGGTCCATGGTGTTCCGATGGTAGAAGGGGAGCAGCTGCGAACAGTTTTCAACACACTGTGTTTTTCTTTAGGAGTCACACCGGCGCCCCGACTGCGTTTCATTTTTAGGGTTAAAAAAAACAGCAACAACTAAATCAGTCGCTGACCCTATTGTTATTTTACGCTTTGAGTGCCTTCGCGGCAAAATTGCACTACTGCGTGCGGTGGGAGAGTTCCGGCGATCAACTAAAAAGCCACTTGATCTGCAGCTAATGGGCTTTGAAACACGTGGTGAAGTGCCTTTTTACATAAATGAGCAACTTACGAGAGAGAACTACGAGATTTTTAAAGAAGCAATGAAGATGAAGAGGCAAAAACAGCTGACTACAGATAAAATTATTTGAAAAAAGTTCACAATTAGATATACTTGGATATAACCAAGTTTCAGTAAAAGAAATTATATCAGCATAGAACGAAAAGCTATTCAAAAACCCCTAACATTCTGATAAATAATAGATATTTCATCAGCATTTAGTTTTTTGAAACGACAGAGTTATTATTTCAGAAGGTTGCAGCTGGAAGGTTGACAGGTAAAGGCAGAGTTATTTTTTTTTGCAAAAACTCATGAACAACCGTATGAGGGGGCCAAAATTTCGGATCACATATGATTGAAAACGATTCTAGAGAGACATTAATTTTAAAAGATGATATTTCGCGAGGGGAAGAAAAGTTAAATTTCGTAATAGAAACGCTAACTTTTGTTTTGCTAGCAATATAGGCAGCAACAGAATCACAAGTTGTTTCAGCGGAAAGTCGCGACACAAAAACTTGCTGGCGAGGAGCCACTACTGTTAAAATAGGAGGTGGCTGAGGTATGGGGATAGATATATCATTATTTACCGCGTTTATTTCGGCAGGATCCAAGAAGTGAACCATACTACTAATAGCAGGGGATACTGCAGGAGATATATTCGGACAATAGCTTGGAGTTGGAGATAATGCTAGAACTGGCGACAATTCTACGTTACTAGGCACGGGATGAATGAAAACTTGCTTTATTATGAAAAACAATCTGGCTTTAGGACAAACAAGAGTTGCACAACAGCGATTTTAAAAATATTAGAAGATATTCGAGCTAAAATGGATAACATTGACGCTACGCTGCTTACACTACTTGACTATAGCAAAGCTTTTGACACTGTAAACCACGAAGTTCTATTGACAAAGCTAAGAAAGATGTACAATTTCACGCAAACAGCTGTCACACTAATGTCCACCTATTTAAGTAATAGAAAACAAGCCGTAGTAACCCCTAACAAACAGTCAAGCTTATTAACAGTATCTTGTGGTGTCCCGCAAGGTTCGATATTGGGGCCGCTACTCTTTTCAATCTATGTTAATGATATGCCAAGTGTCCTGTCTAAATGTGAAGTCCATATGTATGCCGATGATGTGCAAATGTATGTGAGTCGTCCTATTAGCCAAGTAAATGAATGTATTCTAGTGTGCAATGATGAACATTTTAATGTAAGTGAGTGGGCAAAGAAAAATGGTTTGTGTATTAATCCTTCTAAATCTAAGTGTCTAGTTATATACAAAAAGTACCTGAGAACAGCAAATTTAACCAAGCTAAATATAGATAATAAAAGCATAAGTTTTTTGGATAGGGCTGAAAATCTAGGCATAACTTTCAATAATACCTTGACGTGGAGCGATCAGGTTAACAAAGCAGTAGGAAAAACCTATGGAGTTCTTAGACAACTATCGTTAACTCAAAAATATTTACCGGTTAACATTAAAACAATGATTGCAAAAACAATGGTAGCACCAATTCTGTTTTATGGGATTGAAATTTATGGCAAATGCGACTCAGCTAGCTTTAATAAGATTAGGGTTACTTTTAACAATATTGCTAGATATGTTTTTAACTTAAAAAGAACTGACTATGTATCGAACTTCGCGCATAAGTTATTTGACCTAGATCTCGTAGATATAATTAACCTAGAAATTCTTCTGTTTCTCCATAAAATAATTTACAGTAAAAATCCTGACTATTTGTATGACCTCTTAAGATTTACTACGTCTCAGAGAGTAAACAACCTTGTTAGTCTAAGAACAAAACTCACTAGTTCTGATAGACAGTTTTATGTCTTTGCTGTTCAACTTTGGAACCAGTTGCCACCCGATTTAAAAAATAACACAAGCACACCTCATTTCAAAGAGAAGTTAAAAGCACACATTAGATCATAACTACATATTAACAGCTATTAAAATAAACAATTATAATAATATGAAAATCCAGATAAAAATACATAATAATAATTAAGTGTACCATATATATATTAGATAACAAAAATTTAATGAAATTGTACTAGTTTCTAATAAATTTATACTAGGATTAAGTACTCTACCATGGACATGTCTAATCAATGTAAACTAAAACAAGTAAGAAGGCTCTAGTCGGGAGAGCCCGACTAGAAGATACCCTGAACCCAGTTGCAATAAATATATTTATATACTGGCTTAGCTTCCATCGATTAAGTTCAATATCTCCGGCGTTTCTCAACCGATTTGGACGAAATTTTCAGAAAAGTTCTATCGTTACCCATTATTTCAACCCTCATTTTTAGATTTTCCAAATTCGATGTTTTATTGTTATCGATATTATGTGTATATCGGAAACCAGAATAGTTATCGATATTTTGAAGCAGACTTGTTCTGCTCATGGTATAGGAGAACTTAAATGCAAAATCAGAAGTCTCTAGCTCTTGTAGTCTCTGAGATCCACGCGTTCATACAGACGGACAGACGGACATGGCTATATCGTCTCGGCTGTTGATGCTGATCAAGAATATATATACTTTATAGGGTCGAAGATGCTTCCTTCTGCCTGTTACATACTTTTGCACAAAACCATTATACCCTTATTTACCCATTTTATGGGTTAAGGGTATAAAAAGATAATTGTGACTAGTGCATTAAGATAAAAGTAGCAATACTTGTAGCACTAGGAATATATCCAATAAATAATAATAATAATAAAGCGCAAAGATTTTGGCTTGTGTGAATCTCCCCAAAAGCTTCACATGCAAGCATATGCGAAGATAGTACCATTGCATCCTTTTCAATAAAATGGGCGATTATAGCAATGTAGCTCTCGTTATTTAGCGAAGTCCATCCATCCGTTGTAAGACACACTGCTGAAGCTGAAGATAGTTTGTTCTTTACATCTTCAGTAAGCTCATTTTGCAAATTTGGCAGTAAAACGTTAGATAGCGTTTTACGAGTGGGCAACTTATAGCCTAAGCACTTCGAGACAATGTCAACAAACTTTTGAAAATCTGGCTCCTCCACCATCCGAAGAGCATGGTGCCCTTTCGAAATCATTTTGACCAGTTGTCGATCACATTGCTCACTTTGTCGCGCTGGCGGTGGCTTTTGAATAAATGCAGTAAGCTTTTGACTGCATAGATTGCGCTGCAGAATTAGCAGGTTGCTCGTTTTGGCGCTCAAATGCCTCAATTGCTGCTGGATGTTTGGTTTTCATATGTCGGCTCGAATTGCTCTGAGAGCCTCCAGCTATGCTTAAGTCAGACTTGCAGTACTTGCACTTTGCTTTCCTGTCGTCTATGCTTTCAAAATGATTCCATATTTCACTAAATTTACGCTTAAGAGACATTGTAATAACTTTTGCATTTGCCCGCCTTAATAATAAGTGAGTGAGAGCTACCATACCAATTCGAAAATAGTGAACGAAAACAAAGAAAAAGAGCTACCATACAAGCTAAAAATAGCCAACAAACATACATTGCAGCTAAAAAAAAAGAAGAACTATTGAACGTACAAGGAACATGAATGAACTAAAGAGCTAAAGTGAACAGCTGAATAGAAAAGAACGATGAAGATGAACTTATTCAGTTCTTTCACTTCAGTGAATAGTTCTTTTTTGTTCGTTCGTTCGCGAACGACACATCTCTAGTCAGTTGCTGTTCAGCATTCACCAAGGCAAGACCTCGCTGCGCAATTTTTCTGAATGCTTAATATTAAACACTGCAAAAAAATTGAATAATGAATGCATTTCTTTTCAACGGATGGCTAGCTACAATGTTTAATTTGCCATCAAATTTTAAATTACAATAATATATATATTTTAAAAAGGAATTTTCCAAACAACCACAGCAATTATGAATTATGAAGAAATTTTAAAATCATGCTCGATATTCTCCACAGCTTACAATTCCGAAACAGCGTTCTCAACATTAAAAAACATAAAAACTAAAAATACAAATAAAATTTCCAGCAAACATTTAGACGACCTTCTTAGAATAAAATGTTATAATGAAGAAATAACCTGGAGTTAGAATAAAAAATAACGTGAACTTGTTTTTTGATTTGCCAATTTTCTCAGTGCACTGTTTTCTTCGTTCGCGAACATTGTTTTCACCACAAGCCCAGAGCAATAAAAGTAAAGTTGTGTTAGTTTGCCGATCGCTGTTTTAGGATAACTGGAGGGCTTGCAAATCGATAAGTTCGATAGCTCAAAATCGATTAATCCACCTATTTCGTACGTCATTACAGTTAGAACTACCAAATCCGGTGAGAATATAGCTACTAGCAACCCCCAAAAATCTGCATCAAATACTGCCCTAGCTGCCTCCAACCGGTCTAACGCTTCGTGCAAATAGAGCATGCGTTTTTCTCTCATATTTTTTGAGCAAGAGTCTTAAAATTTGGTGGGAAGATAGCTGGTAACAACGCCCAATGATCTACATCAACGTTCTTGCGCTACGCCTATCCATTCTGCCCCAGCCCTCCCTCCCCCCACATTTTAAAATCAGAAACACATATGCTTCTATTTAGTTGAAAGATAGCGATTGTCAAAAAAAAAAAATATTGCAACATTTTAAAATATTTGAATGGAAATGATGACGATCATGTACAATGGAAAACATGTTAAAATTTTTTTGAAAAATTATCGTGTTTTTTTACTGAAAAAAGTATTTACATTGCATGGCATCGAAATTGAGGAAGAAGGAAGTGGTTCTGTTCTTCTTGCCATTTCAGATAATTTAATACATAAACTAATTAAAGTTAAAATCAATAGAAAATTAATTCAGCATGTTAACGCAATCAATATTTAAGAGTGACGAAATTATTTGACTACAGCTCGTTACAGAGAAAATAACGGTGCTTTACGGATCAGCGATTATAAGAAAGATCACCGAGTTCCAGCAATAACAAACACTGAGTAAGGTATAAAAACCGTGTTGCTTGTGCAACAACAAATCACATCAACAAAGATGACACACAGTACGAAATTCGTCCGCATCAACGTCTTACCCAAACGACAAGCACTTTACGACTGACGATTGGTACTAAAATATAGATTGTTGATTGTATCATGCTACAGATTATGAACCGAAAAAACTACAACGAGAGAAGATCATATATTCAAAAAGAGAGCGGTAGCGAGAGCAAAATGTTTATTCCGCTTGCTGCTACGGCGTAGTAATTGCGAACGCTGTTTAAAACAAAGAAAACATACATACATATACATATTTGCATTTGCATATTCTGTGAATTCTTTACCGTTTTACATTCTCGTTCCCAGCAAGCCGAAAAAAATATCGGGATCGGGCGGGATGGGAACGATTTTAAAAAAATCCGGGAAAGTCGGGATAAGTGGTCGATCCCGAAATTCCCACGGGTCCCGGTTAAGCTGTCGGGACCCAAAAATCAGTCGGGACCCAAACAAAATGTACTCGATAAATGTTATGTTTTTATCGAAAGTACCCACATATTGCATTTTGTGACACGATATATCACAAGTGCAATAATTGGGAGCATTTATGTAGATGTATTTTCACTATAACGAAATTCGGTCACTTTTTTCCAATAATTCGTGCAGCTATGGCAACGCGTGTTGAAATTTTGCATAGCTATAATTGTCAAAAAAATAGTGAAAAAATTGTCTTTTTAAATTCTTCCTCAAAAGCTGACGTGTGGGAAAACTTCAACATTATTATTTATCACAAAGGTTTTCGGAGTTCTGTGCACCGCAGCCCGAAAAGGAAGACGAAATCGATGAAGAATAAATGATATTTTAACATTTTGGCAACAATGCAATGATTTTCCATTGTTGAAAGTGCTCTCCAAGCAAGTGCTCAACGTTCCAACGTCTTCTGCCACCAGAGAAAGGGACATATATGTATGTGTAGGTATGTTACAGCATTTGTTTTCGTATTTGTCGGGCTCAGGCTTCGAAGCGATTTTTGATATTTTTCTTCTTCTTTCAGGTCTTGCTTATGAATGTAAGTGTGTTTTTTTTTTTTATTTGTTCTCTCCGCCAGGAGGTGAGAATCTTCTGAAGATAGTGATCGCAGATTAATCTGGATGCCTATTATGAGTTGACGCATACTCTCCCAGTTGTCCTCCGACTCCATCATGAAATTCAGCAAGTTATCCGGTGATGGCACTGTTCTGGTTCTTCCAATGTATCGTCTGCAGCTGTACAGAACGTGCTCCGGGTCCTCATCCTCCCCTTGGCCGCACTGGTACACCGTGCTGTCCTCGTGTTTGAAGCTGTGGAGATACTTCCTGTATCCTCCGTGGCCCGTGAGGAATTGTGTTAGGTAGAAGTCCACCTGTCCAACTCCGCGTCCATCTACCTCCGCTGGCCGCGTCCCACCTCTTCTGCCACCTGATCAGGGATTCCTGCCTTGGCTCCTTCTTGGCCTCTGCAGCGGACACTCCCATGTCTCGCCGTGCTATGCGGATCTTCTTCGTCTCCTCCGCCAGCACCAGAGCTGCGTCTTCGGAAACCGTCCTGAATGCAGATATTACTCGTAGCGCCGACAGCCTGTATGGGGCCGCCAGCCTCTTCTTCATGCCCATATTTGTGGTCACCGCCGATGCCCATATAGGCGCTGCATACAGTAGAATAGACGAAACTACTTGTGACAGCAGTCGTCATCTACCTGCTTTCGGTCCTCCTTTCCTGTGACATATCCGATGTGAGCTCCAAAGTTCAATCGGTTGTCGACCATGACACGGAGATACTTAATGGCTTCCTTCGACTTCACGAGCACATTGCCCACTCTGAAGGTAGGTAGCTCCAACACCTTTCTGCTCGTAATGAGCACTGCTCCGTCTTATGGCATGCTAGGTCCAGTCCGGCTGCTCGAGCCACTCCGCGATTGTGTCGGCTGCCGCGCTAACGGTCGCTTCTACCTGCTCAACTTTTTTGGCCACTATCACAAGCGCTAGGTCATCTACGAATCCGATTAGTCGGCACCCATCTGGAAGTTGCAGTTTCAGGACGTCGTCGTACATCAAGTTCCATAGGAGTGGTCCGAGGACCGATCCTTTTGGAACACCCGTCGTAACATTGTGCCGCTTCAAGCCATCGTCCGTGACGTACTCAAGCACCCTCTCCGATGGATAACTGCTGATTATTCGTAGGAGGTAGGCCGGTACTCCTATTCGAGCGAGCACATCCTAGATCTGTGTCCATCTGGCCCAGTTGAACACGTTTCTTATGTCCAACGTTACCACCACACAGTGCTCCTTCGTCCCCCTCGCCATCTTGCTCCTGCAATTGCCTTTGAGGCTAACTCCGCCACCATCTCTATTGCGTTCACTGTTGACCTGGCCTTTCGGAAGCCAAACTGTTGCTCCGACAGTGCTCTTTTCTCCTTGGCTACTTTCAGCAAGCGACCGTAGATTATCCTCTCGAATACTTTACTCACCGTGCTCAGCATGCATATTGGGCGGTATCCTGTTCTTCAACAGGTTTCGTCCCCTTGGGCAGCAGTACTAGGCGCTGCCGATTCCATTGCTTTGGAAACACTCCCTCCAGCAGGCACTCGTTGTAAACCTCTACCATGATGTCCGGTCTTATCAGCGAGATCCTCTTCAGGAACCTGTTGGGGACGCCATCGGTGCCCGGTGCCTTCCTCTTTCCTCAGTGTGCTTATCTCCTCACCACCAATAGCAGGGTGCTCCTCTTCTGCTTGGTTTTCTTCTTGGCATGGAGCAGTCACATGCTTCGTCTATGAGATTGGAGAGCTTGTCTGCCTTGCTCTCCCCCGGTTCGGGTGAGCAGTTAGCGTTTTGTACGAGCTCCACTAACGTTTCCTTATCCAGGTTGCTGTCCTTCCATTTCGGGCCCGTCAGTTTCAGTGGCTGCCTCTTCACGCCTCCAATCCTGTAGTGAATCGCATGGTGATCACTATGCGTGAATTCACCACCCACCCTCCACTTCGTTTTTCTACAGAGAGAGCTGCTGAGGTACGTTAAATCAATGATTTATCCACGTCCGGCCCTGTGATATGTCTCCGTGCACCCATCGTTGGCCAAGACTACGTCCAGCAGTGCTAGGGACTCCACCAAGTAGGCTTCTCTGGCGTTCGTCAACCTACTTCCCCACTCATGCGCCCATGCGTTGAAGTCGCCCGCTAAGACCAGGGGGATCCTTCCGCGTGCGTCCTCCACCAGGCTTGCTACCATGCACTGGAAGCGACCAAGATCCAAGCTCGGTGGTGCGTAGCAACTGTAAAAGGTGATGCCTTTGACCTTTGCCCGTACAAATCCCTCTCTCCCCCCATTCACGTCCTGTGGTGGTGACTCTTCTGTTTCTGGGATCCTCCTATACGGCTCGCAAATCAATGCGACATCCGTATGAAAATCCCTCGCCGTTTGTCTCAGTAGTGCCTGAGCCGCCTCGCAGCGGTTAATATTTAGTTGTACACAATTCATTTAGGCTTTCCCGCCACGTGCCTCCACTTACTGTTCCTATCTTTGCAGAACATGCACTGAGGGTCGCTCCGACAAACCTTGGCTATGTGGTCATCCTGTCCACACCTCCTGCACATCTTTGATCTGTCTATCTCGCTGCTGCAGTTGCGGCCCATAAGTCCAAATTCTAGGCATCTGAAGCATTTGACCACCGCGACAGCCTGCTGTGTGTGTGTGTTTGTGTGACTAATAATAATTTATATATTTTTATCTACATATAAATATAATAATGTACTTTTGACCCTTAAAAACATAAATTAATACATATTAAATGCCGAAAGCCAATATTTTGTTTTTATTCCCTTAACCCATAAAATGGGTAAAAAGGGTATAGTGATTTTGTGCAAAAGCATGTAACAGGTAGAAGGAAGTATCTACGACCCCATAAAGTATATATATTCTTGATCAGCATCAACAGCTGGGACGATATAGCCATGTCTGTCCGTCCGTGTGTTTGTCTGTATGAACGCGTGGACCTCAGAGACTAAAAAAGCTAGAGACTTCAGATTTTGTATATAAGTTATCCTATACCATAAGCAGAACAAGTTTTCTTCAAATTATCGATAGCTTTTCTGGTTTCCGATATACACATGCAATTGATACCAAAAATATCGAATTTGGAAAATGTAAAAATGAGGGCTTAAGAAATGGGTAACAATAGAACTTTTCTGAAAATTTCGTCAAAATCGGTTAAGAAACACCGGAGATATCGAATTTAATCGATTGAAGTTAAGTCAGTATGCCAAAGTCAATTATAAATTTAATTTATTTATTGCAACTGGGTTCAGGGTATCTCCTAGTCGGGCTCTCCCGACTAAAGCCTTCTTGCTTGTTAGAATTTAGATCACGTCTAGTAAATTGTCGTTTTGAAGCCCCATCATCGCGATGCCAGCCAACCATTTCGAATTTTTGAATAAAAGAACATTTATTACAAACTCCAAAATGTTCTTTCGATGTTCGAAGCATTGGTTAGTGGGATCAAACCAAGTCTCAAACTCCAGATTCGTTCGATCGAAAATTGACTGAAATATTTTTTTTCTTATTCCATTTTCATGGGAATGTTGAGAAAAGGCTGTCTCATACCAGACCATGTGATGTTTAAATATTTTAATAATTTCTTCGCTTGGGTTTATGAGGCGCAAATCTTGGTTATCACCTGTGTAGTTTTTAATCGAAATAAGTGATGTCGACTGATCAAGTGGATTTATTCCGTCATTTGTTGCAAGAGTTTAGGACAAACTTTAAAATGCGGATTGGATTGGTCGAAATCAAACATTTCGCGAACATATATAAAATCGACGATTCCATCAGGAGTTTTCAAATTCCTTTTTTGCAGCTTATTTCTTAAAGATTTTTGCAAATGACAATAATCGATATTAAATATATGTTTTCGTCCAAAAAATGGAAGGACACGTCATCTTTACTTGCCTTTAATTGGTTAAACATTGAAACGTTGTTCTGGCCTTGATCACAAATAATAACAACAACCTGAAAATCTATAAGCTCTTTGACTTTTTTATACTCTCAAAAACAATGTCCTTCTTCTGGCTTCCACTTATTCCACTTGTGAAGTAGGCCGCGTCGGCCCCTTCACAAATAGCTATATTTATTGTATTTATAGTTTTTTAAGTCGCAAGAAGCGCATCGGCTGTTTGAGTTACCTGTATTATATTGATAGTTATTAAGTCGCAAGAAGCGCAGGGGTTGTTCAAGTTTTGTTAGACGCAAGGAGTGTGCGGTATTTATATTTAATAAGCGCAGGGAGCGTAAGGTATTTAGGTTTATCGGATGTACTTATTTTTTGAATTTAAATATAACCGCCCCAAAACACAGAGTCGCAAGATGCAGCGCGCCAGCTGCGATCACTAAATCCACCACGGTCACGGATAAGTGTGGGGAGTGGCGAAAACTGCAACTTGGGCCGAAGCCGAAGCGTGGGCGAAGGAGTTATGATCGACCTCCGCAAGTGAGCAGACGCGTACGCGAGAGGTAGTAAAGAAAGGTTAGGTTATAAGAACAGAGGGGAGTTTTAATTGATATACGGGAGTGAGCAGACGCGTACGCGTTAGTAAAAGTTGAGTAGAGATAAGGTAAGGGGATAGTTCGTCGCGGTTCATACATATAGGTTAGATATATATATGGCTAGGTTTAGGTTTATTGTAGAAGATAATCTGAATAAATTGGTCACCGGCAAATCCGTGACCCAGTGGAGTGAAATTACTGTGTGTTTTCTTTCTTTCTATTCCTCTTTGGTTTTCGTACACGCGCATACGCGAGGCAAGCTGAGTCGCCTTATACTCTGGCTGCTGAGTGTGTCGGCCGTCGCGTTGGTGCAGACGCAAGCACCTCCCCTTCCAACTTGTAAAAACGCGCACAGTAAAGTCTCACCAAAAATATATAAATATTCTTGTGAGGTGTACCTGGCCAGACTGAGTTTATACCCTGGCTAATTTACTCCTTTACAAGTGGCGCCCGAGCAGGGACTCTAAAGTGCAAAGGTGTGGTATAATCTGGAATTAAAGCCCCAGAAATATCACCAACAAGGGTGGAAGGAAAAGTGCGTAAAGTGAAGTGCGGGTATACCCGACGATACCCTGCTTTACAAGTGGACGGTTTTCGAGCGTGGTTTTTGTGCAGTCGTCGCGGCACAATGAAAGTGACGGCATAAGGCAAGTGCAGATCAGAATAACTGTTCGCGTTCGAGAAGCATTGCCTTAGCAACAATTGCGGCGCAACGAAATTGACGGTGGAAAAAGACTCACCGATCAAACTAGCGGTTCGCGTTCGAGGCTGTGCATAAGTGAACACCTGCGGCGCAACGAAAGTGTCGGCAAAGTGCGTGAGCGGTCAACGAACGGCGTGACAGCAGCTGGTACAGGCAGCTGCAAAGTCGCGGTCGCTTCGCACAGTGGGCTTCGACCGCGAAATAAAAAATTGACTATTATTTCGAGTGCGGAGTTGTCCCATCGGTTCGGGTCGAGTATCGGGCTTACGTGAAGTCGCCGTACACTGGGCCTCGACCGTGTAAACGTACAGTGGGGAAAAAAAAAAAATTAAAGGAATTTAAAAAAAAAAAGGCAGAATTACGAAAAAAAATTAAATAAAATAAACAGTGACCAATTAACAGGAAAATTTTTATTACCTTTAAAAAAAAAAAAAAAAAAATATTTTCGCAATAAAATAAAATAACCGCAATAAACAGTAACCAGTTAACAAAAAAGATTTATATTACACTGCAAAAAAAATACAAAATTCGTTATACCGTGGAAAATTTTTTTTTTAATTTCGTAATAAAAGGAATAACTGCGACAGACAGTGACAAATTAAAAGTTTTTTTTACATCGGGAAAAAAAAATTCGGGAAATTTTTTTTTTTTTTAGTTTCGTAACAAAACGGTTACCGCGATAAACCGTGCCAGATTAAGGGTAAAAATTTTTCCGAATCGGGACATATACGGTTCGAGACGGAATTTTTTTTTTTTGCGTTCGTTTTTTTTCGGTTAAATGGAGAAACCCAAGACTATCGAGCCCGCCCGAGTGGAGGTCGTAGAAAGCAGCAACCCTGGTGTGGGTGTGCAATGGGTCTACCACTGCCATAAGGAGGATCTAAAGGATATCGTCCGGGAGCTCGGATTGGAAAAGTGTGCCACGGTAACTGACTACCGGAAGCTGGTATGTACTTTTATAAGGCAAGGTGGTCATACCACCGATATATGGTCCCGGTTAGCGGAATGGGAGTTGCGGTTCGCAAAGATCCCAGTGTCGCCTACCCGGACTGCCACTTCTGTTGGAGGAATACGACCCAGGCAGAAATCTGAATCAGATGCGGCAATCCCATCAATACAGACCGGTGGCACGGAACATTTGCGTCCGCCCTCCAACAGTACGATTTATAATGAATTTTCCCCACAGAATACAGCATGTATCCCCGATATACGAGTAGGGTCGCCTCTGGCATCCGGGGAAGATACCCCGGTGAGACAGGCGAACCCCCAACTTAATTCTAATGATAGCTATAGTACCCCTAGGAACGGGATGGTCGTCCCCGAACTAGTCCGGAAGTGGGGTATCCTGTTCAATGGGTGCACCGACCCATTAGTTTTCCTGGAGGCAATTGAGGACAGGGCGTTGTCATACGACATAGGCTTAGACCGGTTGCCGAGGGCAATGAGCGAGGCTCTAACGGGTAAGGCCGCGCGGTGGCTATTAATAAGTAGGCTAAGGGACGCGACTTGGGCGACATTTAAAGCCGAGTTCTTGGAGTTTTTTCTACCGCCCCAGTATTTCGACAGGTTAGAAGACAGTATCCGGGCACGACGGCAACATGATAACGAGCCGTTCAAGAACTACTTGCTCGAGCTGCGGGGTATGATGTACCACGCGGGGTACAGGGCAGAACAAGAATTGCATAGGGTATACGAGAATTTGGCACCCGAGTACCGGTTGTACATTCGTAGAGGGGACTTCTCCTCTCTGGCGCAGCTAACTCAGATGGCAGCCGAGTACGAGAATGTGAGACAACAAAGTCGCGAGCGCGCAGCACGGAGTAGGTCCGGGGGTAGTAGGTATTCGGATGGATTAGCCGGTGAGGTAGCCCCCGCCAAACATTTTAATCCTTTCCGGACGCAACCACAGCCAGGGTCAAGCGGTAATGTGGGGAATACGCCACCGCTTGGGTATACGGGAGTAATTTCAAACGGGATGATCAGCCAAGAGCAGTCGAGAGCTCTAGGCGGGAAGAGGCTATGCTATAACTGTTCGCAAGAGGGTCATTTTGCCAAGGAGTGCCCCAATCCACGGGTACAGTTTTGTCGGCAGTGTGGGGCCAAGGGGGTCAATACCAGCCAGTGTTGTCAGCAGTCAAGGGCGGGAAACGATATGCGGCACCATCCGGGACGGGACCCGATGGGGGCCGACGTGAACCAGTCCCGAACCTAGAATACCCTTTAAGAGTGGAAGACGGGCGGATAGTCGCTACTGTAAGGGTCGGGGACCAAGTAGCGACTGCGACAGTAGATACAAGGGCGACTAGGAGTTTTATTAGTGAGGAGTTTTCCCGCAAGGTGACCAGCGGGGGCGAGATGCTGGACGCCTGCGCGAAAATTCGCCTAGCCGATGGGTCCACTTTAGAGGTAAAAAAGCTATTGAGGGTAAAAGTTGGTCTAGCGGGGACAGAGGTCACGGTGAGTATGCTCGTGATGCCCTCGATGCTAGACAACATTATACTAGGGATAGACTTTTTGTGCCGGGTGGGGACGACCATCGAATGTGGCAAGGCTAGGTTAATTTTGGAAGCTGTGGAAGTACCAGATATAGAGGAGGAGCAGGTCCTAATGGAACGTGAGCCAGTTGTGAGCAAACCGGAGGAGGACGGCGGATCAAGGCAGGAGAAGGATGCCCCTGGGGCACCTCAGCCCAGCATCGCCGTGGGAACGGTTCGAGGAGACAGCGTGGACGCGACAACGGCAGGAGTACAACGGTTCGGCGAGGTAGGAGGGTGCGTCATACCCGGCCCCGCAATAACACCAGTGGAAAATGTCGAAACCAAGGATAACGAGTGGCCAGAGGATTTGGAACTAGAGATAAAGGAAATACTGAAAGCGGAATTGGTTCTCTTTGACGAGCTGCAAGGGGTGTCTCACGTAGCCGAGCACCGGATCATCATGAAGGACAAAGGAAGGAACTATAACCTCAGGAGAAGAGAATGGCGACCAGGACTCAATACGTTGGTGCTACTAAGAGCACACCAACTCTCTAAAGCCAGCGAAGGTTTCGCGGCGAAACTCGCTCCCAAGTTCGGTGGCCCATTCCTCGTGAAAAAGTTCGTATCACCGAATATCGTGCGATTGGTAAACAA
>JARNME010000404.1:54389196-54439659 GCA_030179655.1 Scaptomyza flava
TTTGGATGCCACGCCCACCCTACCGCCCCCAGCCCCCCTTTCCCCACATTTAACAATTTTCGAGCTAGAGTCACCAAATATGGTATGAAGGTAGCAATTGACATTTCGCAAAGATCTGCAGTAAAATTTGGATGCCACACCCAATCATACCGCCCCCAGCCCCCCTTTCAACAGCTCTTACAAACTTTCAGCTAAAGTCACCAAATTTGGAAGGAAGTAAGTTGGTGGCATCGGAGAATCTTTAAGGCAGCGTACACCTTTGTCCCATCCGTACCCCTTTGCAATCAGGCCTCTTTTTACCTGTTTTAATACTGGTATCGAGTATGCCGCAGTCGGTTGCGTCCGACTGCAACGTTTCCACTTGTTTTAATAGCTCTTGGTGCTTAATATTCATTGTCTAATGTTTTTATATCCAAATTATATGTTTTGTGGGCTGGTGTGTTAAAAGTTTAAGGTGTGAGCCTTGGAAAGTAGCTGGAAATAATATAAATCAGGGGACTCAAAATCGGTACAGACTATAACAGTACTATTCAAATAAGACGGCTACACGAAAATCGTACCTTATCTATGTAAAAGTTAATTATGTGTTTGCGAGTGATGGTCCAGGTGAGGATCGCTTCGTCGTATGGGAGGGTTGAGGGAGGGGGGCAGGGGGGTGGGGTGTCAAGTGATGATGGTGAGCGATTAAGTCTTTTTAGAATGCCAGGCTGCTGTAAACAGTGACAGTACTCAAATAGTAAGGGAACTAATTTTCAACGTCGGGCAGCTAAATTGTGATTATGAGAAACGATATAGCGGCATCCCCGTTTACTTTACCGTCTGTAAACGAGAGCTCACTATCGGATGTTGAGGGAGTTGAACTGATGTTACCTAAATGTGAAAATCTAAATAAATATGATATGAGCTTAATATGTTCTTTAAAAAACTACATTTTCGAAGAAAAAGCCGGTTTATTAAAAATCAATTCAAATTTTAATTTAATATAAGTAATATTTTAAGTACCCGTATAACAGCCTTCTTTTATTTTTAAATGAAATATAATCACAACTATTCCGTTCCGTCAGTTTTATAGATTAATTGCCTTCCGTTTTTAACAGCCCAGTTTTTGTCAATTAAAGGGCGAGTTAATATAAATTGTAGGGAACATATGATCATTTATTAAAGTAAGTATAGAAGTGGAGCGCAAAAAAAAGAAACATAAGGGAAAAATACTATACGACCCCTGACCATTATTAATTCGTACGACACGTTTTTTGAGGTATACGCAATGTTTTATGGAATGTATGGTCAAAGTATGGAATCAATGGAAAGGTCACTAAATTTCCGTTTGAATGATAAAGTACTGTTCTTAACCCATTAAGTACCCTTTAAAAATTTTCAATTCTTGTAAAAGTCTACCTTTTAAACTTTTTTCCCCTGGCTTAAACAAAAAACTGTTTGATGCAAAAAGTTACTTCGAACAATTCTAATAGTGTCTGAAAAAGAAAATTTTCAAAAATCTCTTCCCATTTTTATACCCTTAACCCATAAAATGGGTAAATAAGGGTATAATGGTTTTGTGCAAAAGTATGTAACAGGCAGAAGGAAGCATCTCCTACCCTATTAAGTATATATATTCTTGATCAGCATCAACAGCCGAGACGATATAGCCATGTCCGTCTGTCCGTCTGTCTGTCCGCCTGTTCGTCTGTATGGACGCGTGGATCTCAGAGACTACAAGAGCTAGAGACTTCTGATTTGAAATTTAAGTTCTCCTATACCATGAGCAGAACAAGTTTGCTTCAAATTATCGATAACTATTCTGGTTTCCGATATACACATAATATCGATAACAATAAAATATCGAATTTGGAAAATCTAAAAATGAGGGTTGAAGTAATGGATAATAATAGAACTTTTCTGAAAATTTCGTCCAAATCGGTTGAGAAATACCGGAGATATTGAACTTAATCGATGGAAGCTAAGCCAGTATACCAAAGTCTTATATAAATTAAATATATTTATTGCAACTGGGTTCAGGGTATCTTCTAGTCGGGCTCTCCCGACTAGAGCCTTTTACTTGTTTTTTTAATGATTTTTTGAAAATTGCAAAATATGACATTTTTCCCCACTTTTCATACTTTTTGTATGAGATATAAAAGAAATAAATAAACAAAAATAATAATTAACAACAATAATCAATCGGGAATCTCAAAGTGCGTGATAAAAAGCGATAGGGAAATAACCAACTAATAATGTTGAAGAAATTCTATAAGACAGTTCAGTTTTTCCACTAATTGTTTTAACCCTCTCATGCCCGATGTTGCATATACGCAACATTGACTTTCCGAGCCTCTAACTCCCGTTATTTTTGAGTAATTGTTTTGATTTTTTTTTAAATTATAGCTTATTGTGTTGAGAAAGCAAACAGCAAGTGTTAAGGCAGTCAGCTGTACACGCTTTCAGTCGGTAGTCACATTTGTGAGCGAGAAGTTGAAAAATTGATTTTGCGAAAATACGGTGTTCTAAAAAAGTGGAAAAAAAGTATAAAAATAATTATTTCATCCTGAAACCAACTTTACTACATAAATATAGAGAGGTAAGAGAGTGTTTAGAAAAAAATCCCATATAAAAATATTATTTAGTTTGTCTGTAATAATTATTTTATTTTCGTGTTGCGTATATGCAACATTGGTCTATTGTGGTAATTTTCGAAAAATATAATTTCTTTCTGTATACACTTTCTTAGATGCATCCAAAAGGGCTGACTCAAGCTGACATTGAAAGAATTGTCAACTTTGATTGGGAAGATTCGGCCGACGAAGAAATTGTAGAAGAAGAAGAGCCAAATATGGAGGAAATTATAGAGGAAACATTGAAAACTTTGGATAACAGAGCTGAAAATGTGGAAGTTGGTTTTATTGACCAAATTATTGGAAGCGACGATGTTGAAGATGTTCAAGATTTGGATGAAATTGAAATCGTTGCACAGGAGGTACAGGAAAAAATTGATTTGAATAGTTTGAAGTGGAGTAGTGATGAGTTTACGGAAGGTGAGACAACCTGGAAAAGTAAATTATGCAGCGATGCGGTGAAAAAACCCATAGAATATTTTAGTACTTTCTTTGCGGATGAACTGTGGCTTAAAATATGTGAGGAAACGAATTTATTTGCCATGCAATCAAAGGGAATAGAATTGAAATGTACTGTTCCTGAAATGAAAAGGTTTGTTGGCATACTTCTTTATCTTTCTGTTGTAAAAATAACAACCTATCGAATGGCGTGGGCGTCCAATTTCAAATTAGCGGCCGTTGGAAATGCATTGGCAAGAAACAGATTTGAGAAAATAAAACAATTTTTCCATTTGAATGATAATACTAAACAGCCTCAGAAAGGAACGCCTAACTATGAAAAGTTGTACAAAGTCCGGCCAATGTTGGACATCAAAAAAAAAAAATTCAATGATATTTCACAGGAAGAATACCAAAGTATAGATGAGCAAATGATTGCACATAAAGGTCAACATAGTTTGAAGCAGTATCTGCCATTGAAGCCCCACAAGTGGGGTTTCAAAATGTTTACGAGAGCTGGTGTGTCCGGGATTATATATGATTTTAGTCTATACATTGGAGAAGGAACGTGCAAGACTTATGGCCTGGGAATATCATCAGATATCGTGCTATTTTTATCATCCAATATGCCAGTAAATCAAAATTTCAAACTGTTTTTTGACAATTGGTTTTCTTCAATAAGCTTGATGTGCGCTCTAAAACAAAAAGGCATACTTGCCGTTGGTACAATTCGAAGCAACCGATTGAAAAATTGTGATCTAATTACTGAGAAAATCCTTCAAAAGCGAGGACGTGGATCAAGCGATTTCAAATATGAAGCAACGCACAACTTGATAGCTTGCCGTTGGTATGATAATAAGAGCGTACAACTGGTCTCAAATTATATAGGTAGAAATCCCATGAATGAATGCAACAGATGGTGTCGCAAAGAGAAGAAATTTATAACTATACCTCGTCCAGGTATAGTTGAATGTTATAACAAACACATGGGAGGGGTTGATCTTGCAGACATGCTGCTTGAATTGTACAGACTCAACCACCGCTCAAATAAATGGTACATGAGCATAGTATACTGGTGCATAAATCCGAGTTTAGTAAACAGTTGGTTGTTGTACCGCAGAGACACTGAACATGCAAACGGCGATTCAAAGTATATTCCGCTCATAGATTTTCAATTGGATGTTGCTGCCGAACTTTTGAACGCAAGCCAAACTACAGTTGTCGCCAAAAAAAGAGGTCGTCCATCATCACTCCTTTTGGCAATGAATTCAGGAGCACCATCTTCCCCAGCATCACCATCATCACCCGCTCCATCATCACCAGCTGGTTCTACAGACTCTGAATCAAATTCCTATAAAAGAGCTTACGTTGAAGACCCACCCAAATCACTACGATATGATGGTTATAATCATTGGCCGGAATGGGGAACAAGAGGCAGATGTAGAGTATGCACCACTGGGTTTCCAAGCTCTAAATGCAGTAAATGTAATGTGCACTTGTGTTCCAATCCCCAAAAAAACTGTTTCGTGTCTTATCATACATAAAATATAAATAAACGGCATTTGTAAAAAAAAAACTTGTTTTGAAATATATACCACCATTGCCCAATGTTGCATATACGCAACATCCTGTAGCTCTTGAACTAGGACACCTAGGACCTTGAAATTTTGAACAGTTAATACTGATGTCAACCCTATCTTAAATATCTACTCAAAAAATTTTTAGCCCCGCCCATTTTAATTCGGGCATGAGAGGGTTAACTGTATAACCTACCAAGCTCAGTTAAGCAAATTGTTCTTAAAAGCGTCAAATAGTAAACTCTTTAAAACGACAAGATCTGATGCTCCTTAGTCAAATAGAATCAAATAACATAGTAGAAGAATAAAATTAAAATTAAATAACAAAATATAAAAAACAATATACAAATATTATTAGAATGGAATGACATACTACTTTTAAATCTTACTCCCTGCCGTATTATATGGCAAGGAAAATGGACCAAGAAAATAGATTGTGGACCTAAACAAGAACAACTTTATCTCGCTCTTTCAATGTACGAATTACAACCCACAAGAAACATAATAGAATATAGCCTAGCAAAACTTCTGAAGTCCAAACGGTCTTAAGACCATGAATCCTAAGCTAGTGAAAATTATAGTAAATGACTTGCTCGCGCACTTTTTATTAGTTTAACACACACACAACTAGTGCTCTAAAATATAACCACAAATGAGAAGAATAAATCTTACCATACAATTACTAAATCAAATCTTATTATATGGAGCCTCCTCAACAAACAGTATACAATAAAATCAGACCCTAATCTAAAATCAAACAAGTAAGAAGGCTCTAGTCGGGAGAGCCCGACTAGAAGATACCCTGAACCCAGTTGCAATAAATATATTTAATTTATATAAGACTTTGGTATACTGGCTTAGCTTCCATCGATTAAGTTCAATATCTCCGGTGTTTCTCAACCGATTTGGACGAAATTTTCAGAAAAGTTCTATCATTATCCATTACTTCAACCCTCATTTTTAGATTTTCCAAATTCGATATTTTATTGTTATCGATATTATGTGTATATCGGAAACCAGAATAGTTATCGATAATTTGAAGCAAACTTGTTCTGCTCATGGTATAGGAGAACTTAAATTTCAAATCAGAAGTCTCTAGCTCTTGTAGTCTCTGAGATCCACGCGTCCATACAGACGAACAGACGGACAGACAGACGGACAGACGGACATGGCTATATCGTCTCGGCTGTTGATGCTGATCAAGAATATATATACTTAATAGGGTAGGAGATGCTTCCTTCTGCCTGTTACATACTTTTGCACAAAACCATTATACCCTTATTTACCCATTTTATGGGTTAAGGGTATAAAAACAGGATCAAGAGCTAGGGTGTATAAAACGACTAATACATAGGAAGAAACACGTAAGAAGGCTTTAGTCGGGAGAGCCCGACTAGAAGATACCCTGAACCCAGTTGCAATAAATATATTTAATTTATATAAGACTTTGGTATACTGGCTTTGCTTCCATCGATTAAGTTCAATATCTCCGGTGTTTCTCAACCGATTTGGACGAAATTTTCAGAAAAGTTCTATCATTATCCATTACTTCCACCCTCATTTTTAGATTTTCCAAATTCGATATTTTGTTGTTATCGATATTATGTGTATATCGGAAACCAGAACAGTTATCGATAATTTGAAGCAAACTTGTTCTGCTCATGGTATAGGAGAACTTAAATACAAAATCAGAAGTCTCTAGCTCTTGTAGTCTCTGAGATCCACGCGTTCATACAGACGGACAGACGGACAGACGGACAGACGGTCAGACGGACAGACAGACAGACAGACGGACATGGCTATATCGTCTCGGCTGTTGATGCTGATCAAGAATATATACACTTTATAGGGTCGGAGATGCTTCCTTCTGCCTGTTACATACTTTTGCACAAAACCATTATACCCTTATTTACCCATTTTATGGGTTAAGGGTATAAAAACAGAAAATACCAATATTTAGTGGGTATAAACCAATCCGGTGATAGTTAACGTACATTATTTTATAAATACACTACGATTGAAAATATTAAGTACTCTACCGCCTGTTTTGCAAAATGCCGACATCTCTAGCTTTAGTAAATCACAACCTTATTTTGCCATCCAAATTCAAGATTAATGCAAAGGTTCAAGAAGAATAAAACACAAAACAATGGTTTCATGAATTAAATAAATAACTCAGATCAAGAAAAAATAAATCCTTTAACAACAATAAGTTTTTAGCATTAAAGAAAATAAGTCTCCTGAAGAAATAATTATAATAATTAAATTAATAAATACGCCCTAATAACATGGCATCTAGAACAAAAAGGTTTTGTTCTCATTAAAATTAATAAAGCACATATATAAAAACGAAAAAAAAAATAGAATAAATAAATAAATAATTTTGGAAATATAAAATTCTAACATAATCACTAAAAAAGTAGAAAGGTATATAGGTTGACAGTTAAAATATACTAAAGCAATCAATTATAAAGTGAAAAATCAATGTCCGATCGATTTCCCTGTTAAAATTAAGTTAACTTGTTTGGGACAATAATACAGTCTATCTCGTTTTAAGCGTTAAGCCTAATCAAAAAAGCTAACTAGTAAGTTAAAATGTTTAAAAATCAGTAGAATACTAAGTTGAAGAAAACGATTAAATATAACACAAATTAAAATAGGGTAACAGACAATGTTCAATCATGAACATACAATCCAATAAGATAAGACTTATAACATGCCTTGTGCGCTCTCAAGGGCCAACAGGCAGACGAACTGACAGTGCAAGGGAAACATGTTGGTTATTCCAACTGAGAGTGCAGTACAGATAGGGACATATATTTGTTATCTTAAATAGCCATATGCACGCTGTACCTTACAAACACAGCGATAGGATAAGAATATTAATAGACCAACGCTGAGTCTTACAAACACAGCAATAGATAAGTTAGAATTAAGGGATGATATATGCATGAGTCTGGGTATAAGAAGCCTGGCTCAGGAAAATAAAGATCAGTATAAAAAGTACAACACCACGAGTACTTACTTCTCAACATTTTGGTCCTTCGAGTACTGTGTACTTTACTCTGCAAAATAATAAAGCGTTTCTGTGGCATTCAACAACAGAAGTGTTAATAGTGTGTGTGTATAGTGAAAAAATTTTTTTGGCTAACCATAACAAGCTGTGAGTCGAAGCACAGCACGATCAACCAGGCGATCAAACAAAAACACCTCCAACGGGTTAAGCCAAAAGAAAAATAAAAACATACAAAATGCTGTCAGCACAAACTCTGCAACTGTTGAAAAAGCAATCGGAGATATTTGAAGAAGTCCGGCGGGCAATAGAAAAAAAGGAAGCAGTATCAGCTGTTGATAATTTGGCAGCCGAATTCACTGCCAATCATGACATGCTGATGAAAATTGGAGTCGTTGATCATCAATATTTTACTGGAAAAATATATGATGTCACAATGGCAAACATCAGGACCTATAAAGAGTCCCTGATGAAGGTCAAAGCTGCCGACCAAGCCAAGATAAGCGACCAACAAAATGACTTGGAAATGCTACCTGGGACGTCCAAAGGAAAGCATATTCAAGAGAAATTTGAAATGTCTTCTCAACGGAGCCCAAGCCCAATGGACGTACTGGTAGATCTTGTGGACAAAAGGGCACAGAAGGTAAGGCAGCACATTAATACAGTGAATGCCTGCCTAGAAATCAGCAACCAGGAAGATATAAATGATCTTAGGAACAAACTTAACTTCCTTTGGAACAAGGTGCAGTCAACACTTACAGAATTAGAGGAACGCTATGAAAAATTTGCATTTGACATCGACGAGATCGATGATCTAGAGTGCAGTGTAGACGTTCTTTTAAAAAAATTAAACAAAAGAATAAGTGACATGCACCGAATTAAAGAAGAAGTTCCAGAGCTACCAAAAGTGAATCTTCCTCACTTCAATGGAAGTCCCAAAGAGTGGCTAACATTCTTCGAGCTGTTCTCCGAGGTAATTCACAACAGGAAAGACATCAGCGATACAAGGAAGCTGAACTATCTAAAATCTTGCCTCAAAGGAGAAGCTAAAATGGTCGTCGGCCATTTATTAATAGGATCAGCAGCTAGCTACAATGCAGCGTGGGAGCTTATATGCAAGCGCTACGAAAATACGCGCAAAATATTTGCTAACTGCGTAAACCAGCTGCTGGACTTGGAACTGCTGAAGAACAATGATGAAGGCAGTATCCGCAAAATCTTGGGCACAGCTACTGAGTGCATCTACATCATTAAAGAAAAAGGTCAAATTTCTAGTGATGCTGATGTTTTATTCGCTCAAATTCTGCTGCGAAGATTTTCCACAGAAGTCCTACAACTTTACGAGCAACATGTAAAGAAGGCTAGGGAAATTCAGTCCTTGTCCGATGTACTAGAGTTTATTGAGCAACTATATAACTCAATAGACTCAGTACAAAACAAGTGGAAACGTTGCAGTCGGACGCAACCGACTGCGGTATACTCGATACCAGTATTAAAAATTTTGATGCCCATCCATGTGGGATGTCAATTGCTATCTTCATACCAAATTTGGTGACTCTAGCTCGAAGCTTGTATAAAGTGGGGAAAGGGGGGCTGGGGGCGGTATGGGTGGAATTGCATCCAAATTATTGATGCAGATCTTTGTGGAATGTCAATTGCTATCTTCATAACAAATTTGGTGACTCTAGCTCAAAGTTTGTAAAAGTGGGGAAAGGGGGGCTGGGGGCGGTATGGTTGGGCGTGGCATTCAAATTTTTGGTGCAGATCTATGTGGGATGTCAATTGCTAACTTCATACCAAATTTGGTGACTCTAGCTCAAAGTTTGTATAAAGTGGGGAAAGGGGGGCTGGGGGCGGTATGGTTGGGCGTGGCATCCAATTTTTGCTGCAGATCCTTGTGGAATGTCAAATGCTACCTTCATACCAAATTTGGTGACTCTAGCTCAAAGTTTGTATAAATTGGGGAAAAGGGGGCTATGGGGCTGGGGGCGGTATGGTTGGGCGTGGCATCCAAATTTTTGCTGCAGATCCTTGTGGAATGTCAAATGCTACCTTCATACCAAATTTGGTGACTCTAGCTCGAAGTTTGTATAAAGTGGGGAAAGGGGGGTGGGGGCGGTATGTTTGGGCGTGGCATCCAAATTTTTGCTGCAGATCCTTGTGGAATGTCAAATGCTACCTTCATACCAAATTTGGTGACTCTAGCTCAAAGTTTGTATAAGGTGGGGAAAGGGGGGCGGAATGGATGGGCTAGGCTCAAAAACTTTGATGCAGATTGTTGGGGGTCGGTGCCAGCTATCTTCCTACCAAATTTGGTGGCTCTAGCTCCACTACTCTGGAATATACACGCATTCCCGTTTTTGACGAAGCGTTGGGGCAGATGGGGTGGCTAGGGCGGTGTGGGTGGTCGTGGCATCCAAACTTTTGATGCAGTTTTTGGGGGGTCATCATCATCTATCTTGGCACCAAATTTGGTGACTCTAGCTAAAAAACTGTGGGAGATATAGGCTTTTCTGATTTCTAAATGCGGGGGGGCTGGGGGCGGGATGGGTGGGCGTGGCTCCAAAACTTTGATGCAGTTCTTTTGGGGTCGTTACCAGCTATCTTCCTACCAAATTTGGTGGCTCTAGCTCCACTACTCTGGAAGATACACGAATTCCCGTTTTTTACGAAGCGTTGGGGCATCTGGGGGCGGCTAGGGCGGTATTGGTGGGCGTGGCATCCATCATCACTCCTTTTGGCAATGAATTCAGGAGCACCATCTTCCCCAGCATCACCATCATCACCCGCTCCATCATCACCGGCTGGTTCTACAGACTCTGAATCAAATTCCTATAAAAGAGCTTACGTTGAAGACCCACCCAAATCACTACGATATGATGGTTATAATCATTGGCCGGAATGGGGAACAAGAGGCTGATGTAGAGTATGCACCACTGGGTTTCCAAGCTCTAAATGCAGTAAATGTAATGTGCACTTGTGTTCCAATCCCCAAAAAAACTGTTTCGTGTCTTATCATACATAAATATAAATAAACGGCATTTGTAAAAAAAAAACTTGTTTTGAAATATATAACACCATTGCCCAATGTTGCATATACGCAACATCCTGTAGCTCTTGAACTAGGACACCTAGGACCTTGAAATTTTGAACAGTTAATACTGATGTCAACCCTATCTTAAATATCTACTCAAAAAATTTTTAGCCCCGCCCATTTTAATTCGGGCATGAGAGGGTTAACTGTATAACCTACCAAGCTCAGTTAAGCAAATTGTTCTTAAAAGCGTCAAATAGTAAACTCTTTAAAACGACAAGATCTGATGCTCCTTAGTCAAATAGAATCAAATAACATAGTAGAAGAATAAAATTAAAATTAAATAACAAATATAAAAAACAATATACAAATATTATTAGAATGGAATGACATACTACTTTAAATCTTACTCCCTGCCGTATTATATGGCAAGGAAAATGGACCAAGAAAATAGATTGTGGACCTAAACAAGAACAACTTTATCTCGCTCTTTCAATGTACGAATTACAACCCACAAGAAACATAATAGAATATAGCCTAGCAAAACTTCTGAAGTCCAAACGGTCTTAAGACCATGAATCCTAAGCTAGTGAAAATTATAGTAAATGACTTGCTCGCGCACTTTTTATTAGTTTAACACACACACAACTAGTGCTCTAAAATATAACCACAAATGAGAAGAATAAATCTTACCATACAATTACTAATCAAATCTTATTATATGGAGCCTCCTCAACAAACAGTATACAATAATATCAGACCCTAATCTAAATCAAACAAGTAAGAAGGCTCTAGTCGGGAGAGCCCGACTAGAAGATACCCTGAACCCAGTTGCAATAAATATATTTAATTTATATAAGACTTTGGTATACTGGCTTAGCTTCCATCGATTAAGTTCAATATCTCCGGTGTTTCTCAACCGATTTGGACGAAATTTTCAGAAAAGTTCTATCATTATCCATTACTTCAACCCTCATTTTTAGATTTTCCAAATTCGATATTTTATTGTTATCGATATTATGTGTATATCGGAAACCAGAATAGTTATCGATAATTTGAAGCAAACTTGTTCTGCTCATGGTATAGGAGAACTTAAATTTCAAATCAGAAGTCTCTAGCTCTTGTAGTCTCTGAGATCCACGCGTCCATACAGACGAACAGACGGACAGACAGACGGACAGACGGACATGGCTATATCGTCTCGGCTGTTGATGCTGATCAAGAATATATATACTTAATAGGGTAGGAGATGCTTCCTTCTGCCTGTTACATACTTTTGCACAAAACCATTATACCCTTATTTACCCATTTTATGGGTTAAGGGTATAAAAACAGGATCAAGAGCTAGGGTGTATAAAACGACTAATACATAGGAAGAAACACGTAAGAAGGCTTTAGTCGGGAGAGCCCGACTAGAAGATACCCTGAACCCAGTTGCAATAAATATATTTAATTTATATAAGACTTTGGTATACTGGCTTTGCTTCCATCGATTAAGTTCAATATCTCCGGTGTTTCTCAACCGATTTGGACGAAATTTTCAGAAAAGTTCTATCATTATCCATTACTTCCACCCTCATTTTTAGATTTTCCAAATTCGATATTTTGTTGTTATCGATATTATGTGTATATCGGAAACCAGAACAGTTATCGATAATTTGAAGCAAACTTGTTCTGCTCATGGTATAGGAGAACTTAAATACAAAATCAGAAGTCTCTAGCTCTTGTAGTCTCTGAGATCCACGCGTTCATACAGACGGACAGACGGACAGACGGACAGACGGACAGACGGTCAGACGGACAGACAGACAGACAGACGGACATGGCTATATCGTCTCGGCTGTTGATGCTGATCAAGAATATATACACTTTATAGGGTCGGAGATGCTTCCTTCTGCCTGTTACATACTTTTGCACAAAACCATTATACCCTTATTTACCCATTTTATGGGTTAAGGGTATAAAAACAGAAAATACCAATATTTAGTGGGTATAACCAATCCGGTGATAGTTAACGTACATTATTTTATAAATACACTACGATTGAAAATATTAAGTACTCTACCGCCTGTTTTGCAAAATGCCGACATCTCTAGCTTTAGTAAATCACAACCTTATTTTGCCATCCAAATTCAAGATTAATGCAAAGGTTCAAGAAGAATAAAACACAAAACAATGGTTTCATGAATTAAATAAATAACTCAGATCAAGAAAAAATAAATCCTTTAACAACAATAAGTTTTTAGCATTAAAGAAAATAAGTCTCCTGAAGAAATAATTATAATAATTAAATTAATAATACGCCCTAATAACATGGCATCTAGAACAAAAAGGTTTTGTTCTCATTAAAATTAATAAAGCACATATATAAAAACGAAAAAAAAAATAGAATAAATAAATAAATAATTTTGGAAATATAAAATTCTAACATAATCACTAAAAAAGTAGAAAGGTATATAGGTTGACAGTTAAAATATACTAAAGCAATCAATTATAAAGTGAAAAATCAATGTCCGATCGATTTCCCTGTTAAAATTAAGTTAACTTGTTTGGGACAATAATACAGTCTATCTCGTTTTAAGCGTTAAGCCTAATCAAAAAAGCTAACTAGTAAGTTAAAATGTTTAAAAATCAGTAGAATACTAAGTTGAAGAAAACGATTAAATATAACACAAATTAAAATAGGGTAACAGACAATGTTCAATCATGAACATACAATCCAATAAGATAAGACTTATAACATGCCTTGTGCGCTCTCAAGGGCCAACAGGCAGACGAACTGACAGTGCAAGGGAAACATGTTGGTTATTCCAACTGAGAGTGCAGTACAGATAGGGACATATATTTGTTATCTTAAATAGCCATATGCACGCTGTACCTTACAAACACAGCGATAGGATAAGAATATTAATAGACCAACGCTGAGTCTTACAAACACAGCAATAGATAAGTTAGAATTAAGGGATGATATATGCATGAGTCTGGGTATAAGAAGCCTGGCTCAGGAAAATAAAGATCAGTATAAAAAGTACAACACCACGAGTACTTACTTCTCAACATTTTGGTCCTTCGAGTACTGTGCTACTTTACTCTGCAAAATAATAAAGCGTTTCTGTGGCATTCAACAACAGAAGTGTTAATAGTGTGTGTGTATAGTGAAAAAATTTTTTTTGGCTAACCATAACAAGCTGTGAGTCGAAGCACAGCACGATCAACCAGGCGATCAAACAAAAACACCTCCAACGGGTTAAGCCAAAAGAAAAATAAAAACATACAAAATGCTGTCAGCACAAACTCTGCAACTGTTGAAAAAGCAATCGGAGATATTTGAAGAAGTCCGGCGGGCAATAGAAAAAAAGGAAGCAGTATCAGCTGTTGATAATTTGGCAGCCGAATTCACTGCCAATCATGACATGCTGATGAAAATTGGAGTCGTTGATCATCAATATTTTACTGGAAAAATATATGATGTCACAATGGCAAACATCAGGACCTATAAAGAGTCCCTGATGAAGGTCAAAGCTGCCGACCAAGCCAAGATAAGCGACCAACAAAATGACGTGGAAATGCTACCTGGGACGTCCAAAGGAAAGCATATTCAAGAGAAATTTGAAATGTCTTCTCAACGGAGCCCAAGCCCAATGGACGTACTGGTAGATCTTGTGGACAAAAGGGCACAGAAGGTAAGGCAGCACATTAATACAGTGAATGCCTGCCTAGAAATCAGCAACCAGGAAGATATAAATGATCTTAGGAACAAACTTAACTTCCTTTGGAACAAGGTGCAGTCAACACTTACAGAATTAGAGGAACGCTATGAAAAATTTGCATTTGACATCGACGAGATCGATGATCTAGAGTGCAGTGTAGACGTTCTTTTAAAAAAATTAAACAAAAGAATAAGTGACATGCACCGAATTAAAGAAGAAGTTCCAGAGCTACCAAAAGTGAATCTTCCTCACTTCAATGGAAGTCCCAAAGAGTGGCTAACATTCTTCGAGCTGTTCTCCGAGGTAATTCACAACAGGAAAGACATCAGCGATACAAGGAAGCTGAACTATCTAAAATCTTGCCTCAAAGGAGAAGCTAAAATGGTCGTCGGCCATTTATTAATAGGATCAGCAGCTAGCTACAATGCAGCGTGGGAGCTTATATGCAAGCGCTACGAAAATACGCGCAAATATTTGCTAACTGCGTAAACCAGCTGCTGGACTTGGAACTGCTGAAGAACAATGATGAAGGCAGTATCCGCAAAATCTTGGGCACAGCTACTGAGTGCATCTACATCATTAAAGAAAAAGGTCAAATTTCTAGTGATGCTGATGTTTTATTCGCTCAATTCTGCTGCGAAGATTTTCCACAGAAGTCCTACAACTTTACGAGCAACATGTAAAGAAGGCTAGGAAATTCAGTCCTTGTCCGATGTACTAGAGTTTATTGAGCAACTATATAACTCAATAGACTCAGTACAAACAAGTGGAAACGTTGCAGTCGGACGCAACCGACTGCGGTATACTCGATACCAGTATTAAAAATTTTGATGCCCATCCATGTGGGATGTCAATTGCTATCTTCATACCAAATTTGGTGACTCTAGCTCGAAGCTTGTATAAAGTGGGGAAAGGGGGCTGGGGGCGGTATGGGTGGAATTGCATCCAAATTATTGATGCAGATCTTTGTGGAATGTCAATTGCTATCTTCATAACAAATTTGGTGACTCTAGCTCAAAGTTTGTAAAAGTGGGGAAAGGGGGGCTGGGGGCGGTATGGTTGGGCGTGGCATTCAAATTTTTGGTGCAGATCTATGTGGGATGTCAATTGCTAACTTCATACCAAATTTGGTGACTCTAGCTCAAAGTTTGTATAAAGTGGGGAAAGGGGGGCTGGGGGCGGTATGGTTGGGCGTGGCATCCAATTTTTGCTGCAGATCCTTGTGGAATGTCAAATGCTACCTTCATACCAAATTTGGTGACTCTAGCTCAAAGTTTGTATAAATTGGGGAAAAGGGGGCTATGGGCTGGGGGCGGTATGGTTGGGCGTGGCATCCAAATTTTTGCTGCAGATCCTTGTGGAATGTCAAATGCTACCTTCATACCAAATTTGGTGACTCTAGCTCAAAGTTTGTATAAAGTGGGGAAAGGGGGGTGGGGGCGGTATGTTTGGGCGTGGCATCCAAATTTTTGCTGCAGATCCTTGTGGAATGTCAAATGCTACCTTCATACCAAATTTGGTGACTCTAGCTCAAAGTTTGTATAAGGTGGGGAAAGGGGGGCGGAATGGATGGGCTAGGCTCCAAAACTTTGATGCAGATTGTTGGGGGTCGGTGCCAGCTATCTTCCTACCAAATTTGGTGGCTCTAGCTCCACTACTCTGGAATATACACGCATTCCCGTTTTTGACGAAGCGTTGGGGCAGATGGGGTGGCTAGGGCGGTGTGGGTGGTCGTGGCATCCAAACTTTTGATGCAGTTTTTGGGGGGTCATCATCATCTATCTTGGCACCAAATTTGGTGACTCTAGCTAAAAAACTGTGGGAGATATAGGCTTTTCTGATTTCTAAATGCGGGGGGGCTGGGGGCGGGATGGGTGGGCGTGGCTCCAAAACTTTGATGCAGTTCTTTTGGGGTCGTTACCAGCTATCTTCCTACCAAATTTGGTGGCTCTAGCTCCACTACTCTGGAAGATACACGAATTCCCATTTTTTACGAAGCGTTGGGGCATCTGGGGGCGGCTAGGGCGGTATTGGTGGGCGTGGCATCCAAACTTTTGGTGCAGTTTTTGGGGGGTCATCATCAGCTAAATTGGCACCAAATTTGGTGGCTCTAGCTCAAAAACTGTGGGAGATATAGGCTTTTTTGACTTTAAAATGCGGGGGGTCTGGGGGCGGAGTGGCTCCAAAATTTTTGATGCAGTTTTTGGGGGTTGCTAGTAGCTATCTTCTTACCAAATTTGGTAGCTCTAGCTGTAAGGGTGTGTGAAATATGCGGATTTATCGTTTTTGAGTTATCGAATTTATCGATTTGCCAGCCCCCCAGTTATCGTAGAACCCCAATCTTGACACTTTAATTTACTATCCCATAGATAAAGAGAATTGGAAAGTTTCAAGTCCCTAGCTTGAAGGGTGTGGAAAAAACTTGCACACATACGGACGGACAGACGGACAGCCACCATGACGGACATTGCACAAAACCAATATACTCTTTACCTTCGGTATCGAGTATAAACATGCCATTCAGTCAAGAAAACGAACAACAAAAGATGCCGTTATTGCCAACTGGATGGTCATGAAATAACGAGATGCCAGAAGTTTAGAACCGAGCCAGTCAAAAAGCGCAAGGAATTTCTGACCAAAAGCTCGCTATGCTTTAAATGCTTGGGCACACATAGCATCAAAGATTGCAAAAAGGATTGGAAATGCAATCGATGCTCAAAAGCTCACAACAATTTGCTTCATGAGGATGCAAATAATAAAGAGACCGTCAGCAGCAATTGCCTTAAAGAAAGTAAAGGGCAAGACACGTTGCTGGCAACTGCGCTCATCCGGATAAAAAATAAGTCTGGAAACTATGAGCAGCTAAGAGCCCTGATCGATGGAGGCTCGCAAAAAACGCTCATCTCGGAAGAAGCCGCACAACAACTGAAACTTCGACGAACAAAAAGAAATGTTGAAGTTCAAGGAGTTTCACAAAACGTGGAAATATTAAAAAACAGCGTTTGCCTAATGATTAAACACAGGTTTAAAAGCCAGTTTATTACAAAAACACAGGCGCTTGTGATGCCAAAACTACAAAGAGCTCTACCAAGCAAGAAAATTGACATGAATGTCTGTAAAGATTGGATGGGCTGCGAGCTAGCAGACCCACACTTCAATGAGCCCAGCCGAATTGATGTCATAATCGGCGTTGACTTACTTCCTATAATTATGTTAGGACAAGTAAAGAAAATCAATGAAACTCTGGGTCAAAAAACCAAACTTGGGTGGATAGTTTCCGGCAACATAGCTAGATCGTCCAGCAATAAAGTGATCAGTGCAACAACGACAATTTGCCTGGACGATCTGGAACGCTTCTGGGAGCTTGAAAGCGACTCCAGCGACTCGGAAGACAACACTGTTTGTGAAAAGGTGTTCCAGGAAAAAACTACGCAGGATGAAAATGGACGGCTGGTAGTCTCAATACCATTCCGTAAAAACTTTGAGTTAGGCAACTCTCGGAAACAGGCAATGGCAAGACTACTTCAAATGGAAATTAAGTTCAAGAAGCACCCGCAAATATTCAATGAATACAAAAAGTTCATGAGGGAATATTTGAAACTGGGTCACATGGAACCGGTGAACACAATCGGCCAAGGCAAATATTATATGCCACACCAAGCAGTGATCAGGCCAAACAGTCTTACTACTAAACTAAGAGTAGTGTTTGACGCATCGGCAAAAACGTCCAACGGATTAAGTTTAAATGGCGTGATGTTAGTTGGTCCCAAAATACAAAAGGACTTATTTGATATACTAATCAAATGGCGACTATGGAAGTTCGTAATGACAGCTGACATTGAAAAGATGTACCGTCAAATTAAAGTCGCCAAAGACGAGCAGGAATATCAATATATCCTCTGGAGAGACGACCCAAAGTTGCCAATTAAGGAGTTCAAGCTAACTACGGTAACGTACGGGACTTCAGCTGCGCCATTTTTAGCAGTCCGCTGTCTACAAAAACTAGCAAATCAGCATTGCCAAGGCAACATCAAACTGATGACGGCAATAAAGGAAGACTTTTACATGGATGATCTAATCACTGGTGGCGACTCAATTGACGACTGCATCAAAACACAAACTGATATTAGAATCGTCATGGAAAAGGCTGGCATGCATTTGAGAAAATGGGTATCAAATGATGACAGAATCATCGCTGGAATTCAAGGAGGAGACTCAACCGAAAAAATTATAATAAACAATGACGAGTCGGTAAAAACTCTCGGTCTGCAATGGGATCCCAAAAAGGATGTATTTACATTTTTCGTCGACTGTCCAAAATTAGTGCGCATAACAAAGCGTCTAATTTTATCTCAATTGGCACGAATCTTCGATCCATTGGGATGGCTTACACCAGCTACACTGCAGGGAAAATGCTTTATTCAGGAGCTATGGAAACTACCGCTTACTTGGGACGCCGAGCTGGAGCCCAGTCTTGCCAATTATTGGCAAGAATATGCGAGCGCATTGCCAGACTTAGAAAAATTATAATACCGCGCTGGTCTGGAAAATCGAGCACTGATGCTACGGAGCTCCATGGATTTTGCGATGCATCAGAAAAAGCGTATGCAGCAGTGGTGTATACCAAAATTGGAAATAAAATCACTTTGCTAACAGCGAAAAGCAAAGTAAATCCAATAAAAAACAAAAAAACAATCCCTAAGCTAGAGCTATGTGCAGCTCACTTATTAGCCAAACTATTAGCTAAAGTCCAAGCAATCGTAGGAAACCACACCAAAACGCAAGCATGGAGTGATTCACAGATTACGCTAGCTTGGATAAAGAACAAGCGCAGCAAAGATAAATTCGTCAAAACAAGAGTAGATGAAATAAACAAAAAATTGCCTCATGTCGAATGGAGTTACGTTAAATCAGCAGACAACCCAGCAGATGTCGCCTCAAGAGGAATTTCACCAAACCAATTAAAAGCATGCAACATATGGTGGAAAGGACCCGAGTGGCTAACAAGACCGTCAAATCAGTGGCCACAATTTGAAGAACCTGAGTTATTAATAGTATCAACTCTAATAAAAAAAGAAAACTGCCTCATCCAACTATTGACAAAATTTTCGTCGCTTAACAAGCTAAAAAGCGTACTGGCCTATGTATTACGCTTTATAGCAAAACTACGAGGGAAGCAACAGCAGTTGACCTACCTCACCGTTGACGAATTAAAGAAAGCCAAAACAGCCGTTGTAAAATTACAACAACAGCTTGATTTTGGGCAAGAAATTAATTTGCTGACAGCTGGAAAATCTCTAGAAGCAAAGAGTAAATTGCAGCCGCTCAACCCCTTTCTGGATGGAGATAGAGTATTACGTGTGGGAGGCCGTCTTCAAAATGCAATGGTGCCATATGACGTGAAGCACCCAGTTATAGTTGGAAAATCAAACTTAGCTTCTCTAATCATACACAATGCTCATAAGGAAACTTTACATGGTGGAATGAAGCTGATGAGGAACATAATTCAACGAGAATTCTGGATCTTTGGTCTTCGGAACTCTTTAAAAAAATATGTACGCCAATGTATTACCTGCGTTAGGTATAGACAGGAAATGGCCAGTCAACTGATGGGCAATTTGCCTGTGTATCGAGTAACAGGTGATTACCCGTTCCAGAATACTGGCATCGACTACGCTGGACCTTTCCAAATTCGCTGTTCAAAAGGAAGAGGTCAAAAATCATATAAAGGATACATATGCCTATTTGTATGCATGGCCACGAAAGCAATACACCTGGAAGCCGTCAGCGACTTATCATCAGATAAGTTTTTAGAGGCTCTACGCCGATTTTTCGCCAGACGCGGCAAAAGCGAACATCTGTATTCAGACAACGGCACAAACTTCGTGGGTGCAGCTAGAATACTTGACAAGCATCTGGTCACCGCCGGCAAGCCCCCACATGGGAGGAATATGGGAAGCTGGAGTAAAGTCGGTAAAACACCATCTCAAGCGGGTCATCGGCGATAACAGCTTCAAATTTGAGGAGTTTACAACACTGCTCTGCCAAATTGAAGCAGTGTTAAACTCACGCCCATTAGTCACCTTGGATAGTGACACAGATGGGGATGACATTTTGACTCCAGGTCACTTTATTGTGGGAAGACCACTCATTGGAGCTCCAGAACATGTTGATGACAATCGGAAAATTGGGTCTTTAGACAGATGGAGACACATGCAGCGCATTAGAAGAGAATTCTGGAGGAAATGGAAGGAAGAATACTTGGCGTCACTGCAACAGCGAACAAAATGGCGACAAGGAAAGTCAAACCCCAAGGAAGGCCAACTTGTTTTATTAAAACAAGAAAACACGCACCCGGGTAGATGGCCCATGGGAAAAATAATTAAAACTACTAAAGGACAAGATGATAAAGTTCGAGTAGTAACAGTAAAAACAAACACGGGTGAAGTAAAAAGATCAATAAATAAGATCTGTTTACTACCAACTCAGGACAAAGATGAGCAAGTCGACAACACAAAAAAGCGGATCAAAACAAGAGCAGCTAAAATAACTCCAGTTAAAGCCACGATTTTAAGCCTGCTAATGATCCTACAGATAGCAAGTGCTTATACGATACCTGCCGCAAATACAAGCAAGTTGAGAATCCAGAACATGGATCAGCAAACAGCAATGCTGATGGACAATCTTGGAAAAGTGGAAGTCGTCTCGTCAAGCTGGCAATTGTTGTTTTACTACAACATGCAAGCATATTTCGAAGTCTTGAGACAAGCTGATGAGGTCATGAGAAAACGGACGCCATTTGCGAGAAATTGGGTGAATTTAAAGAATACTGTACAACCGTGAGCCGCACCGTCAGTTGAAAATAACAATATACAGGAGAAAAATAAAATCATCACTCAAGCTTCGGAAAGGAAAAAAGGTTTATAATGTTTTTCGACATTGGCACAGCTAACAGAATCAAAGAAAACATGCAAACCATAATCCAGACGAGAAACGTCTTAATGAATATGTCAGCAACCAGACTTCGATTATCAACGCAACTTCAAACTTGGTACGCTCAACTACAGAAGATATAAATAAAAGCTTTGAAGAAGTATCAAAGGAAATGAACAAGATGGCAAACACGATAAAAGAGAACTTTTTCGTCTACAAGGAATCCATAAAATTCTTCATGTTAATTACTCAAGTACGTAACTGGATTGATGAAACCGAAGATCTTCAATCAGCGGTCATTGCGCTTGTAACGGATGTTAACCAAGGAAGAGTTCATCCCTCGCTTGTTGAACCAAATAAAATGTTAGCCGAGCTCAATGAAATTCAAAAAAGGTTGCAAAGAAATCAACTTATTCCCGGCGGCAATTCCCCACATCGATTACAATAAGTATACAAACTAATGAAGGCACAAACCATATTTAAGGACAACATGCTAATCATCGATGCAAGGATGCCCATATACATAAATCAACATGCCAGCCTCTTCAAAACAATTCCAATACCGCTGGAACTCAATGGAAGAAGGGTAATTCCTAAAATTAAAACGGATTTTCTTATCTTCAATAACGAGATAAATGCATACCACTCAATGAACGAAGCTGAAGTAAATCGTTGTCGCCATGAAGACGAGAACACTTGGCTATGCGAGGGAAGTTGGGCCTGGAAAGATGCCGACGATCAGAGCTGTGAAATATCACCCATCAAGCCAAGCAACAAGCAGCCATGCAACATGGTCGAGTACGAGGAGGATACCTTCTTACAAAAGCTGAATGGAAAAAATCGGTGGTTGTTTAAAATATTCGAAAAGACGTCAGCTCACATAATATGCGGAAACTACCAGGAGATGACCCTATTGCCTAACCAAGGCATAATAGAGCTATACGCTGGATGTACAGCCAGGATAGGTAAAATCACCATCATAACACCGCAGGAAGTCACATCAACAGATACAGCAAGGTACTCTCCACTCTTCCTAAAAGTACTCAACCACAACAGCACATGGGTGCCGACACCACTCCACCACATTGTAGTAAATAACTCAGTGGAACTACAGCGACTACAGCAAAACATAAAGGATCTACACAGGCAAAAAGTGCACATTGAGGATCTGGCATTTCACACCATGAATGGTCATATTTCCTTAGCATTAACAATAATAATAGTTGTAATTTTCATTTATGTAAAGAAAAAGCAAAACCAGAGGCAGCAGTTGCTAGCTGTCACATTTGCTGCCCCCCCCGCAGAATGTTCAATCGCGAACATACATTATAATAAGATAGGACTTATAACATGCCTTGTGCGCTCTCAAGGGCCAACAGGCAGACGAACTGACAGTGCAAGGGAAACATGTTGGTTATTCCAACTGAGAGTGCAGTACAGATAGGGACACATATTTGTTATCTTAAATAGCCATATGCACGCTGTACCTTACAAACACAGCGATAGGATAAGAATATTAATAGACCAACGCTGAGTCTTACAAACACAGCAATAGATAAGTTAGAATTAAGGGATGATATATGCATGAGTCTGGGTATAAGAAGCCTGGCTCAGGAAAATAAAGATCAGTATAAAAAGTACAACACAACGAGTACTTACTTCTCAACAGACAACATCAATAGAAGAATTTTTAAAATCAGTAAATGAGTACAAAACACATTCTTAATACATTTTCATCGTAAGTAGCATACTGGGAAAGAGTATAGTAAAACCCGTTTATAAAAAAAAAATCAAGCTGCTAAGAACATCTTACTGTTTTCATTTTCTTTATTTTAGAAATTGATTTGATATGTGAGTTTGATGAAATAATTTTAGCTGATTATAAGAAATAGTTTGACGGATATCTTAAATATAAAAAGTGTCATTTGATGAAAATCTTATAGCGAGCAGAGGGAAAGTTAAGGAAAAGATTATTGATAAGCCTAAAAGATTACCTTAAAGAATTTAAAGAATGTATAAGCAAATTACTGAGATAGAACGGAATCCAATGTATGGGGATTAAAAAAAAAAAAATAATAATAATCTCAATAAACGATGGAGTATAAATATTAAGATCAAAATTATTTTGTTAAAACATGATTTCTTATACCAGCTACACGAACTTATTTATGCTTTCAAATAATGGCATACATAAAAGAATTTTTAGATATGTATATAGTGAGTACTAAAACTTAGGCTTATAATATTGACTTAAAAAAATCTTTTATAAAGCCGAAACAAAATCATGGAGTATAACTTGTGTGTTCTACCGGCTATAACTATATTAAATTAATCTTAATGTTCGGTGTTTGTGTTTGCTAAATCACTCAACGGAACAAGCTTAAAATAAATCTCAAATTTAACATACTGCAAAAATCTAAAAAAAAAAAAAATAAAATGAAAACATACCCATAAGAAAAACATAATTTGATAGTTCATTATCAAAGTACGCCAATTAAAAAATTATCATTGCTTTATTAAAAAGTTAAACTTATAAGCTCTATAAAGTAACAGAAATCAGTGCAATAATAACAAGTAAGAAGGCTCTAGTCGGGAGAGCCCGACTAGAAGATACCCTGAGCCCAGTTGCAATAAATAATTAAATTTATGTAGACTTTGGTATACTCACATAGCTTCAATCGATTAAATTCGATATCTCCGGTGTTTCTCAACCGACGAAATTTTCAGAAAAGTTCTATCATTATCCATTACTTCAACCTCATTTTAGATATTTCAAATTCGATATTTTTTGTTATCGAAATTATGTGTATATCGGAAACCACAATAGTTATCGATAATTTGAAGCAAACTTGTTCTGCTTATGGTAAAGGAGAACTTAAATACCAAATCTGAAGTTTCTAGCTCTTGTAGTCTCTGAGATCCACGCGTTCATACAGACAGACAGACGGACAGACGGACGGACAGACGGACATGGCTATATCGTCTCGGCTATTGATGCTGATCAAGAATATATGTACTTTATGGGGTCGGAGATGCTTCCTTCTGCCTGTTACATACTTTGCACCAAACCATTATACCCTTATTTACCCATTTTATGGGTTAAGGGTATAAAAACAGATATATGCAAATAAAGGTTAGAAACGTTAGTAGCGAACAAGTTGGGTGTGCGTTAGAAGGAGGGACAATCAATTAACATACCACCTGCATTTCATAGACGCTCGTGTACAGAATCGCATAAGGGAGCGTGCTTTAATATAATAACACAAGCAGGATCACTTTCCCCTATAACACTTTCCCCCTCTAACACTTACTCTCTCTAATACTAACTCTCTCTTTCTCCCTCTAACACTTTCCTCCTCTTACAACTTCCCCTATAATATTTCAAACTAAATCTGCAAGTCTCAATACTATTGTTTTAAAACAATGTGTTGATCTTGCTGCTGCTGCTGCTAAAAAGATTCCCATCCCTTGCTTACATAACACTCACGAATGTTGTTGTTCTTATTGTTGTTGGTGTTGCTTTTGATCATAACAATGCCGCCTACGAATGTACTGCCCTTTGACTAGCGTACTTCAAACAAGCACAATCTTGTCTCAATCCTTTTATCCTTTGATTACTGTTTTCACAACCATAAACATTCATTGCTTATGTTTTGCTTGCAGGTGTGGAAGGCAACGCACTTCAAACAGGCGCCCTCTCGACTCTCTCTTATCTACTTATTCGTAGCTAAGAAACCTGAGCACAGTTGACTCTCTCTCTCTCTTATCTACTAGCTTGTAGCTAAGAAACCTTTGCACACTTGAATCTAGCACTTAAAGTTTCATAGGCAATGTACTTTGCTCACTGATCCTCACAGACGGTGATACCTATAACACATTAGCCAACTAATGTACTTGACCTTTGACTAGCACATTCAAGAATGCACTAACTTGACTCTAAGTCTTCCTCCCTCTAACACTTTCCCTCTCTAAATCTTTCCTCTTCTTACACACAGTCTCTTTCTAACACTTTCCCCCTCTAACTCTTTCCTCAACTAAAATTTAATGGGGTCATAAATTGTCGGCATGTTTTTGAGTTAGAACCCCCAGTTTCCTACTACTGACAGGTTCTTGTACACTTGACATGCATACAAATAACCATTAATACGTAATGTGAGCGGACACTTTCATCACTGTTGAAATTAAAAAATCCCACCCAAAATAACAAAACTATCACACGCAAAATAACAAAACCATCACACGCAAATCCCACACGCATATAAATCGAAGAGCTGTGTGGACCGACCGTCTCAGTCGGCTGCCTCTCTGAATCTAAGCGCAAACAAAATAATTCTGAGCAAGAACGCGAGAGCGCCGGGTCGGCTCGACACCCGAAGTGCTATGGGAGCATTCAGGAAGTTTTCGCATAAATGTACAGCATATGCTTTGCCAACAAGCCCCGTACCCAATGATTGCTCTATAACGCTTTATACTTATTGGTTATGCCCAACGACCATTTAACATAAAGACCTTTTTTTTTTTAAATTGCTGATTTTAACGAGCTGTAAACAAAACTGCAACCCAAAGACCATTTAACATAAGGACGGGTTTTAAGAATTGTTCCAGTTAACATGCTGTAAACCAAGTCGCAACCACGAAGCGGACAGACCAACGAGTAGAAAAGTCGGTTTCCCCTAATGACAAACAGCTGCGCTTGTTTTGATTGTTGCTTTTTATACCCTTAACCCATAAATGGGTAATAAGGGTATAATGGTTTTGTGCAAATGTATGTAACAGCAGAAGGAAGCATCTCCGACCCTATAAAGTGTATATATTCTTGATCAGCATCAACAGCCGAGACGATATAGCCATGTCCGTCTGTCCGTCTGTCTGTCTGTCGTCCGTCCTGTCCGTCTGTATGAACGCGTGGATCTCAGAGACTACAAGAGCTAGAGACTTCAGATTTTGTATTTAAGTTCTCCTATACCATGAGCAGAACAAGTTTGCTTCAAATTATCGATAACTATTCTGGTTTCCGATATACACATAATATCGATAACAATAAAATATCGAATTTGGAAAATCTAAAAATGAGGGTTGAAGTAATGGATAATGATAGAACTTTTCTGAAATTTCGTCCAAATCGTTGAGAAACACCGGAGATATTGAACTTAATCGATGGAAGCTACGCCAGTATACCAAAGTCTTATATAAATTAAATATATTTATTGCAACTGGGTTCAGGGTATCTTCTAGTCGGGCTCCCGACTAGAGCCTTCTTACTTGTTTGTTTACAATACACTGCTGTCTTGTTGGTGTGCAGGGTAGCTACCCTGCAGTCACGTTGACTAGGCCAAACAGAGTGTTTGGACTAGTCCACATGGGCTACTACTATCCCGCCTAGGCCATGTCAATGTATTTCTCCTCCTATTCCATTTAACACGAGGATGTCACTGGGAGTGGACGTATCGGCCGCCACTGCAGCCACGTGTCTAGTCTAGTCTATAAAACAGGCCACGTAGACAGTCTATAAAACAGGCCATCAGGACTAGTCAAAAACAGACCAAATGGACTAGTATTATAATAATCTGGTGTAAAAGATTCCCACGAAGCATATCATGTAAACGTTACTTTACGTTTTGTTATTAATATTATTTAATGTAATTTAATTTTAAATTATGCAACTGTTAGAAGAATAGAATACAAATAAACTTACCGATTCTGAAATTATGATGTCTACGACGGGATTCAACTGGAACTCTCTTTCACTAAGCAGATGCCTTAGCCATTGCGCTGGTGCCAAACATATTTCATACGCAGCAAGTTATATTGGTAAATTGAAAAATGTATAAATTGGTTTTCACCCGGTCGTTCTTTTGCCGCTGCAACGAACATAAACGAGGCGCAAAATGGGTGTTCGTTTTCATGATTCGTAAAATTTACGTTTTTGTTCCGCATTCACGTCTGCATCGACTTTGACGCTCGATGAGCTGGTCCACACACAAATGATCAATGATCATTTTAAAAAGTGTTTTCTTCCGCTGCGTCTACACAGACTAGTTCAGTGTTAGCCTACGTGGGAAAGTCGTGGCTAGGCTTGACCAACAACAATAACACACACTAGCCCAACCATGTAATTTTCTGCACCCCACTTGGACTAGTCCTTGACTTGTCCTTATATCTAGTCACTGGACAGTTTATATATGCACTAGCCCATACAAAATTCGTAGTGTAGCTAGTTTGCCTATGCACACGAAGTCAATTCTTCTATGCGTGTAATTAGTTATGTATGTGCGTGTGCCATTCGAGAATAGGCAATCGCAACAACAACACGTGCAGCTCGGCGTAGCCCGTATATCTTACATGTGCTTTTTAAATGTATTTGCCATGGCACTTCATTGACCTTTCTCTACTTTTATGAATTGCGGCAAACCCTAAACAGCCAATATTTATATTACAATTTGGTGCATATTTGAATTTGCCTACAAAACCTAAGAAAAAAACACAGTCAAAAGGCTCTAGTCGGGAGAGCCCGACGAAAGATACCCTGAACCCAGTTGCAATAATCTTTCAATTAAATTTATAATTGTCTTTGGTATACTGACTACAACTTTGGACGAATTTTCAGAAAAGTTCTATCGTTACCCATATTTCAATCCTCATTTTACATGTTACAAACTCGATATTTATGTTATCGATATTAGGTTATCGGAAACCAGATAGTTATCGATATTTGAAGCAACTGTTTCTGCTCATGGTATAGGAGAACTTAAATGCAAAATCAGAAGTCTCTAGCTCTTGTAGTCTCTGAGATCCACGCGTTCATACAGCGACAGACAGACGGACAGACAGACGATAGACAGGACCGACGACGGGCAGGCTATATCGTCTCGCTGTTGATGCTGAACAAGAATATATATGCTTTATGGGGTCGGAGATGCTTCCTTCTGACTGTTACATACTGGTGCACAAAACCATATACCCTTATTTACCCATTTTATGGGTTAAGGGTATAAAAAAACAAGTAAGAAGGCTCTAGTCGGGAGAGTAATAACTTTATATTTAAAAATGTAAGTTAAATTTTATAATTGACTTTGGTATCTGACTAACGTCAATCGATAAAATTAATATCTCCGGTGTTTCTAACCGATTTGGACGAATTTTTCAGAAAGTTCTAATCGTTACCCCTTATTTCAACTCTCATTTTACATGTTCCAAATCGATATTTTATTGTTATCGATATTGTGTGTATATCGGAAACCGAATAGTTATCGATCATTTGAAGCAAACGTTGTTCTGCTCATGGTATAGGAGAACTTAAATCGCAAAATCCGAAGTCTCTAGCTCTTGTAGTCTCTGAGATCCCGCGTTCATACAGACGGAAGACAGCCGGACAGCCGGACATGGCTATATCGTCTCGGCTGTTGATGCTGCTCCAGACTATATATAGCTTTATGGGGTCGGAGATGCTCATTCTGCTGTTACATACTTTTGCACAAAACCATTATACCTTATTTACCCATTTTATGGGTTAAGGTATAAAAACAATACTTGCCAGGGAGTCAAATTCAATTTCTGGTGGTGGTCGATCATTTGCAGAACAGGCGAACAGGAAAACACATAAGAAGGCTCAAGTCGGGAGAGCCCGCCTAGAAGATACCCTGAACCCAGTTGCATAATATAATTTAATTTAGTGTAAACTTTGGTATACGTCTTAGCTTCCATCGATTACAGTTCATATCTCCACCGATTTGGACGAAATTTTCAGAAAAGTCGAATCATTATCCATTACTTCAACCCATTTTTAGTATTTCCAAATTCGATATTATTGTTATCGATATTATGTGTATATCGGAAACCAGAATAGTGATCGATAATTTGAAGCAAACTTGTTCCTGCTCCTTGTATAGGAGAACCTTGAATACAAACAGGCAAAGTCTCTAGCTTCTTGTAGTCTTCTGAGATCCACAGCGATCATGCAGAAAACGGACAGTACGTCCAGACGACAGACGGACAGCAGACGGACAGACGACCTGGCTATATATCGGCACCTCGGCTGTTGATGCTGATTCAAGAATATAGTAGACTGTTATAGGGTCGAGAAGCGATCTTCCTTTCTGCCTGTTACATACTTTTTGCATTGCTGGTCCATACATCTTCTGTGTCATGTTTTTAGCTCTATGTAGGACACTTTCCCAACCAGTTGCCATTGCATCCTATCACACAGTTACGGCAGGCGGGGGATGCGCAAAAATTTACGAAAGATGGAACTGAATATTGTATGTGGTCCGAAAAAACGTTCATACGGAAACTAACAAAAATCTCAACGAGCAGGCCCCGCCAAGGTAGACTTAAGACTGTACTCGAGCTTGCTCTCGTCCCTCTTCTCTGTTCACGTCTTAAATTGTCAGTCTTGTTAGGCATGCAGGTGTGAGGCGACGGCATCTCCTCGGCAGATTTTTTCGTGTAACAAAACTTTTTGTGCTACAGACTTTACGTAGTTTGCCTCGGCTCTCTCGCGTCTCTTTTCTGTCAAGTTAGAAATTAAGTAAGAAGTTGCTGAGGCGAGCAAGTGCGGCTACCCCTTCTTTTAGCATACCTTGGGCACCCGCAAGAAGGAAGCAAACCCACATGCATACCATCCTAACGCAATATATGCACAGCAGGCCGCTGAACGCAAAGTGGAGCTGAAGCCAAACAAGCAACGTGCTTGATTGTCGCAGATGAAGATGCCACAAATAGAACAAATTAAAAATACGCCTTGGTCACATAGTCAGTTATCGTCACCAAAAACCTGCACATATAATGTTTAATATAGTTAGTAAGTTATATTTCAAGCCATATAAAGACACTAATACGTGTGTATTAAATTTCTTTATATACACCTTGTTCCTTTATAAGTTGGTGACAGCCCACAACTTCATTTGCCCACCATAGAAATTGTGTGTCGCTATAAACAGACACATAATCTTAAAAATATCTCCTGTGCTTGGCTCTACACCTGCACAAAGTTCATATGCAGTCTTAATACTCCCCTTTTTTTGGTGCGGCAGCAGCAAGCCGAAAGAAGCAAAAGTCTAAAATTATCTGATTTCACATTTTTGGCAGTCACACACAAAAGCTAAACAATGATGGCCGACTAGTGCATCCAGACTGGGATTGTTGCGAGTACAGTGTGGAAACATGTACTGAAAATACTCGGCTTATTCGCCTGGTTCCTCCCGTTGTCCGCGTTCGTGGTTGGCGACTCTGGTAATTAACATAGAACCTTCCAGCTCTTAAGACCCCGTCTTGTTACATTATTCGTCTATGCAGCAACCGATGGCAATACACACGACAGAGTAGAACAGTCGGTTTCTCCCCTAATGAACTAAGACAGCTGCGCTTGTTTTGATGAGTGCTTTGTTGTTTACACTACACCATGCCGCCATGTTTTACTCTGCTTTGTGGTGTGTTTTGCACTGCGGTCTTGTTGGTGTGCAGTGGCAAGGCACCTAAGGCCAAATCGCTCAATGGTGCCGGACGTAAATTTTGCGTTTTAGCGAACGGCCGGCATTAGTTTGCAATTTGGTTTTCTCAAAGCCAAAATACGCGCTTTCATATCGATAATAACTATCGCCCCCCCTTTAACAGCTGTTATGAACCCGGCCTTTGCTTACCAACAACCTGGTGCGATAGCCAGCTAGCAAATCGGTGACCCAGGGATGCGTACGAACCTCGCTACCTGGTGTGCCGGTGGACACAAATTTATATTTTTTTACCAAATAAAAAAAACTAACAACCATCCAACCTAGCAGCGATAATTCGCCCAATCGGACAACGAAGGACATACAAGTGAAAAAGATCTTAAGTTTCACCCCCAAGGACCCCCCCAAACCTCTGACTTGGCTTTCCTCTTCATTTTACCGCCACCACGCCCTTTATACTACACTAACAACACAACACACTTACCCCCGCCAATCCACACCGCTGTCCCCACCCACACACAGAATCACTACTCAAACATGTTTTTTACATTACGAGAACGACACATTCATTTATTTAATATCTCAGATGATCAATATTGTTTTTCTTAAATTAAATTTACGTTACTTAAACTTAATACAGAAATAAAAAAAATATAATTACAGAAATCAACAAAGTAAACAATCATCAAATACGCACACACAATAAACCATCAACAAAAACACACAGAACGAAGAAATAATAATAAATTAAATACATAATGCAAATTAAATAATCATTAGTGGCGAAGATAAATAATGCTATATACGGGGCACTGAAATACATAAATACGGCGAATAAATAAACTAAATTTCCTATTTTCGCAGTTGTTCGCCCTCGTCGGCGGGCACACTGTGGCTGTGGCGGAAAAAAAAAAAAAAACAGCGGCGTTATTGAGTGAGTGTGCGCGTATTGTTGCGCACTGTGTGTGGCTGGCAGCCGGCACTGTTGAATATTGCGCTCGGGCCGCAGGGCGCCTGGATATAAAGGCCTTCGGGTTTTAAGGTAAACCAACTTGCTTTTTGCTGTAAATTGAAGCTGAATGACCACCCAGACGGGTTGGTCCAATCTCGTCCGGTGGGCCTGATTGCCGCCTTGCGGCCGCTGCAGTTGGCGCTTGTGTGTAGTGTGGTGTGCACGTTTGGTTTGCCGCGCCGCTGTCTAAATAACCACTATTCGAACACTTGTCACTACATCAACGAATATTTGTATCGCCTACCTCGTATACTGTAGGCGCCTCACTACGCCACTTGGCGTCAACTTTTTTTTTGTTTGATTAGATATATAATTAATATTTTCCTGCTAGCGCCTTGCCGGCGGCCGCTAACGAATTTGTGCCTACTCACGGCCCACATTCTGCTTCTTATAGGAGCCTTGTGCCCATTCCCCTATTCCGCATCAGCGAACAATCGATTATTGGAGCCAGCACGACTCGCCAACCCCTCGATTCAGACACCCAAACCATCGATTGCCTTCAAGCCGACCATAACACCACAACTCCGGTTCGCTTGCTCCACTCCCGCCTTAGAACCTGTGTGCCCCCCCCCCCCCCCCAAAACTGAGGCGCCCGGCCGCTATGCTGGCCCAACGTAGGCCATCGCCCACGCCCTGAGACTAAGCGTACTCGTGCTCTATGCGCTATATACCGACGGAGCTGGCCGGGCATAGATTCAACGCTCGGGTGTCCACTGTTGTGATCCCTTAGCGTGGAACACCCAGCGGATTGCCTGATTTCTCTAGCTCATCGAGGCATCGTCCCTACTGGGCCGCACCACTCTGCCTTGATGACGCGGCGACAGAATTTCGCTTGAGGTTTTTTTGCGAAGTCACTCAAACTCACACCAAATTGCGCTTTGAATACCCTTGCCCTGCTGTGTATTGACTCCCTTGCCTTCAGATCATCTGCTTCGGCCGACGCTCGTACCCTCGTGTAGCGTCTCCCCTGGAGGCGAGCGCTGTAAATCTGTTGCTTTTGCTGCCCTCTCTAATGGCTTATGGCTGAGTCGCTGACGGTTCGCCCAGGCCTTCGGCCAGTCCATATTCGCTGCGTTACTCAGCAGATGCTGTTCCAAACAATGCCCGTAGGTGATGTCCCAGTCGCCGTATGCACCTCACTGCGTAACGCCCAATGCGATTTCTTTCTGGCACTTCTCCGTCCCAAGTCTTCTGTCATTCCCAAGATGTGTCCGGATCGCTGCCACGACCGACGGTTCACCCCTTCGGACGTCGTTGGATTGTGGAGCATAGTTGCTCTACGACTGCTGATGCCCCCGCATGGCTTCGACCTCCGGCGACACGAACTGCTTACCATTGTCGTGTGCACGATCTCCGGGGACTCACAAACACACGTGTACCCCTCCTCCTTCAAAAACTCCGCATGATCGCTGCAGATTTCACTTTCGTCATCGCCTAAGCCAACGAACTTGCTGAAATGTCCAGCCCACAAATGTACGCATTGCCATGCCCTAGAACGTGGTAAAAAACCTTGTTTTTTCCCTAAGATCCAAGTAAAGCTTCTGCAGCGTGCGCTCAGTACCACTCCTTTCACCATCTATGGCCTTCCGACTTGCCGTGCTGTGTTTGCCTCCTTGCCACTTCGCAGCTGACACGTACGACCCGCGCCCTGGGCTTCCATCCTCGGCCAAAGTAACTTTCGTAGGCTCGTCACCGTTCGGGCTATGCCTCCCTGCTACCCTTCGCTATCGTGAGCCTGTTGACCACCGTGCTCGTTAGCGGCCGCCGACCCACAGCTTCCACAAGACTTCCTCGCTATCTTCTCGAGCGAACTGCGCGTACCTATCATCGTCGTAAAAGAGCAGACCGTCCCTCGAATCCGGAGATCTGGAAAAACGCTTCTGACTCTGTTCGCACCACCGCCAACGCTCCCAGATCCCCTCTCGCTCTCAAAGGCTGTCTGTCTCAAACTCGCACATTTGCTAGTTCTTCCACCTCCATGGTCGGGAAAGCAGTATCGGGCAAGTGGGAGCCCACAGTGTCTGGTCACACAGGGGTGGAACCCAGTTCTACCGGGTGCTACCCGAACAACTCGCTTGCAAAGGTCAAATGCTTGAAGCGCTAGGGAACCACCTTGCTAATCTTCCACATCAGGTCCTTGAGCGACATTCAACCATTGCATGCTCGCATATCCGTGATGACTGTGACGGGCATGAGCTCCACCTATGGCCGACAACTCCGATTGCCTTCCACCCGCTGCCAAACCCCTCTTTTTTCCGTCACGCTATTAGTTCAGCTGGCTCCACGCAGCTTCAGCTGCAAGAACGCGATTGGTCGGTCCTGGCACCTTCGTCGTCACGGCCGGAAAGAGAACTGCACCACCATCCCCAGTGGCTTGCATCGCATCTGTAAGTGCCACAATATGCGTCGCAAAAATCTGGGTGTACAGTACCCGCGCAGGTTAAGTTCCTTCTTCAAATTATGAAACGCTTCGACTGCGTCGTCGACATCTCAACTTCTTGCCGATATCAGGCAGTCAGATTCGCCTCCTTCAAGCCCTTGCCTACCGCCTTCACGCTGTAAATGCTCCTCAAAAGTGCGGGAGATGTCAGCAAGTCGCTAAGTACCGAACACTCGATTTCCGCAGACGTTTGGATCACCCGGTCCTCATCGCACAACCGTGAGCAGCTTACCGCCCGAAAGCATCATACGGACCTGGGAGAGTGGACGTCCGGGATAGTAATTCAGTGTATGCTCTGCTCGTGCTCCAACTCAATCTTGCCGTACTGTAGCCAGACCTCGCAAACTCTTTTTCTGCGCTCCTACTGGCTTACTGTGGTCCTCCTCTGCCTCCGGAAACTGGTGGCGTGGCTCGTTTCGAGTCATCCTCTTCGGCAAAGAATCCGCGCTCTGGCTTCTTTTACGCGGCCTCGCGCTCCTTCCCACGGCTGTCGTGTCGACCACTTGGGCCTCGTTAGTGCTCTGCTGTTGGCTCTCCCTGACTATGTCCTTATTATCATGCATCCTTATCTCTATCCTTATATCTAACATGCATTGTGAGAGTGTCTTAGTGGCTCTTTCGGCAACCATCGTTGAGCGTGGCTCCTCTTCGGCTGTGTCACGCTCTGCTCCCGTTTCCCTCCCCGACTTTGGACACTTCGCACACGTACTCCGTGCAATGCGCATTTGTAGGCAAAATACATGTCGCTACGGTGGCCTCGCACATCCCAGAACGTGTGCCCCTCGCTAAGCGCATAGTTTGCCAGCCCGTAAGCGCGTTGCGATATCGCCCGCTAACCGCCTCTGGGGCCTGTACATCGCTTACGACTTGCCAAGTCCGGCGCAAACCTCTACAGTGGCCTCCTCCTCTCCTCGTGGAACTCCCTCATGGACTTGAGAGCGGTTCCCCTAGGCCGACTTACCGGCTCAGCCGTGGTCTGACTCCTCGAACAACGGGATGACACATCCTCTCTGCGTCATGGCAACTTTTTTTCTCGTCCGCCTCTCCATGATCAGTGATCCACATCGTATAGAAACAAATTGACCCGTGAAATTCCGGCCCGGATGTTCTCCTTTCACGTCTCTTGCTCCAGGTCGTGGTCGCTGAACGGGTATCCTCCAACCTCGATCTGAGAGCCAACATGGCCGGCAAATATTCGTCGATGCCTCTCCTCTGCTGTTGGCCTACGCTCGCGAAGCGCCTGCTCACGCTCAAAAGTTGGACCTGCGCGTCTGGAAGCGCTGCTTCAACGCGGTAGCGGCAGTTTGGCCAGTGTGTTGTTTTCCACTCGTCCTGAGGAACATTCCAGTACCCAATCCTTGGCTCGTCCCTCGGCCAGAGTGGTGACAATCCCGCAGGAGGACGCCGGCCAAACGGCACCTGGGTAAGTCTGCCTCAGATTGGTCTCGTCTTGAAAATAAATTCGCGCAACTGGCATTCCAGATGGGCTGGCAATCAAGACGAGACCGTCGCCCTTGCGCCCAACAGCCCTGTGCCGATGTCCAAACATCCAGGGTTTCGGCCTGTTCACAAGTCTGCTCGGATTCCACCGCCCCGTTTGTTAAACCAGTGCTTTCGGCGCTGCTTGGGGGCGTTTTTGCTGTTGAGCTGTACGCTATGGTTCGCATGTGGTGCTGCGTTTTGTCCGGGTGATGGGCCGTAGAGTTGGCGGTCGCTTCTTTGGACCCTGACAGCTGTGTATACAGGCTCTCTCCTCTCAGATTGCCTTCACGTACTCGAGCTTTCTCGCCTGGTTTGGGTCTGGATCTCGCCCATTCCTTCGCCATGACCGCCTGAAATGTTTCCCGCGCCTCTTGTCCCAGAGCTGATTGATTGCGCTCCTCAGCTCTTTGTAGATGCGAGGGGCTGGCTGTTGTTCCGTCCGTTCGTCCAGAAGAGCTGCGTTTTGGGCCTGCTCCGATGCTGTTTGGACTCGCTTCCCCGCTACTGTTCCTGCAGCCGAAAAATATCAGCTCTTCTGGGGGCGATATTGTCCAGTGGAGTGTTGGACTTTCCCTGTGACTGAGATGCGAACGTGTTCTTTTTCCGCTAACGCCTTACTTTTCCTTTTTCTATTATTAAACATTTTCTTTCTTTCTCTCTTTTAGATGATACCACACATCTATAAACGGGGGTGAGACCAACATGGACCAATGATTACGGGTAACAGTAGGTTAGTACATACATTGGTCCTAATCCTAAAGTTTCCCTATTCTATATCCACAGTGTGCTAGTGACACTACATGCTAATACGGTACATGGCCTGGCAGGAAACGCAATCCGTTCTTACTGACATGCCAACGAACATCGCCCGTCTCATGAACCCGCATATGGGAAACAAACAAGTCGTTGAGGTATGGATATTAAAACAAAACTGAACGGTAACTTTGCCCACCAATCCTCGGATCATCGGCCCCTACTACGGCTGGATGTACTGATCCACGCTGGATCCGCCTGGGTACTGAAGGATGTGGGCATTATCATGTGGTCCCGTCGTTTGTGCTCAACTACCGTCCTCCACTGTTACTTTTTGCGCCAGCTTAGGCATTCTACCTTGCTGCGAGCCAGCCAACTTGTGGAGTAATAGTTAATAGCACAACCATCATACCACATGTAAACTTGAACAAATAAACTGAACTGTATGGTGACCTTCACTAGCGACTTTCATTGAGTTGTTTCCCTTGGCGCGCACCTTGTTATTGAACCGGACCTTTGCTTACCCCAGCACGTGGTCGATCGCCAGCTAGCAAATCGGTTGACCCAGGGATGTAGTACGACCCGATACCGTGTGGGCCGGATGTACCAACACAATTTATATATTTACAAAAAAAAAAACATAAACAACAATCAAACTAGCAGCGGATAATTTCGCACCATCGGACAACTACGGACATCACAAGGTAAAAAGATCTTAAGATTAACCCCCAATGAGCCCCCCCACACTATGAATTGGCTTTCTCTTCATTTTTCCGCAATTCCCTTATCCTACACTACACAACACAAACAACTTACCCCGACACTCACACACTCGTCCCACCCCACCATAAAGCACTACTCACACATGTTTTTACATTAACATAACGACACTTCATTTATTTATATATATATTTGAATAAACATTGTTTTTCTGTAAAATTAAATTTACGTTCCATAAACTTAATAAAGAAAATAAAAAATATAATTTAGATAAATACACAAAGTAACCAATATCCAATACGACACACAAAATACCCACTCACCAACCAAAACCCGGGAAAGAATAAATAAATAATGAAAAAAAGAAATAAATTAGTGCGAAGATAAAATTACATGATAAATAAGGGCAATGAATCAATAAATAAGGCGACTAAAATAAACTACATCCTATTTCGACACGCATCGTTCGCTCGCTGCGGCTGGTGGGCGGCAGCCGCGTTATGGAAGTGAGTGTGCGCGTATTGTTGCGCAGACTGTGTGTGGCTGGGCAGCCGGCATCTTGAATATTGGCGCACTATTAGAAAAATTTGTCCACTAAAATAAACGCTTTTGTATCGCTACCTCGTAATCCTGTAGGCAACCTCACTCACGCACTTGGCGTCAACTTTTTTTTTGTTCTTATTTAGATAGTAAATTAATTATTTGTCTGCTAGCGGGCCTTGGCCGCTGCCGCTAAGGGAATTTTTGCCTACTCACGGCACACTCTGCTTCTTATATCGCGGGTGCCCCATTCCCCTATTCCGCAGCAAGACAAACAATCGATTCCTTGGGAGCCAGCACGACTGTCCACCCCTCGTTCAACACCCCAACCATCGAGTGCATACAAGCCGACCCTAACCCAGCTTGCCACATGTATACAAAAACGTTGCCATTTATAGCGAGCAGCTCAGCTGTTTTTTGGTATTGTTTTGGTTGGTGGGCCTGGCAAATTTTTGGCAGCTTTTACAATATCTAAAATATAACATTAAAACAAACACGGCCTGATTGCAAACGGTTCGTGGAGAAACCTTTCGCTTTCTGAGGATCGTTGTTGGTGGAACTAGTGGAGTCGAATCAGCATATTTTTAAGTGCAAGAAGAGCGAACGCCCGTTACCGTGGAAGCAGAAGGACGAAGCCTGGCAGAAACTTGACTGCTCAGATTCACTGCGCAAACTTGTGTTCGTCGTTCGTGAAAGCCTTTAAGGACAAAATATGCTGTGCGTATGACCAAAAATTTTTTCCTTTACTAACCAACTAAATCTACAATTCAAGGGACAGCTGTTTGCTTGATCGATGATTCTTATCGATATGATCGTGACTTCAACGCGCTAGAAAATTTTACACCGCGACCCGCCTTCCGGTTAGTTTGTTTCCTCAGATTACTCCTACCCGAAACATTGGGGAGACTCAAATTCGCCTAAACTCTTAGAATAAGTGACTAACCGGACATTGAGATATGGGCCTCAGTCAATTCTTTTATGCGTGTAATTTTGGTGTGGATGCATGTGCCCCGATGTGCCATTCGAGAACGCAAACAACAAACGCGTGCTGGCTAGTCTAGACCCACAGTTTATGGGGGGCCTGGGCTTTGTCTTAATTTTTGATTTTGTGTTTGGCTAGCTGATCCCGGGAAGGATTGTGGGTGCGTCCCCTGTATAGATACAGATATATCTCCATGTGCATATTTACATGGTATTGCGTAGCATTTGTCCTATGGCTTCATTGCCCTTTCCTCTACTAGTATGATTGCAGCAAAAACGCTAAAAAGCCGATATAGTTCGATTAAATTTTGTGCATAGTTGGATGATTTGCCTTCAAAAACTTAAGAAACACAACAATATTTCCACAAGCCATTACAATTTAATTTTTGGTGCGTGGTCGCTACGTTGCCAAGGCAACAGGCGAACAGGAAAATAACAAAGCCGTGAGTAAAGTAGCAGGCAAATATTATTTGGTTTTGCATTGCTGGTCATTCATACTCCTTGCATGGATGGAGCTCTATGCACACTTTCCAACAATTTTGCCATCGCAACCTAACCATCCAGTGTAGGCAGCGACTGCGCAAAAAATGTTGAAGTGTAATTTGCTGTTCCTGTGTCCAAGGCGAGTTGCTTGAAAACTCGGAGAGGCCCAGCAAGAATGAACCCAACACGCACAGGCAGTACACATGGGATACACATTTTTTACCGTATCTTTGCTATCCGTCGGCCTTTCGCCTCTCTTTAATACACAGGCGCTGAACGCAAAAACAGAGCTCAAACAAATCATGAGCCACGTGCTGGCTTGTGGTAGATGCGACGCACAAATGCGCAAAGTCAAAATAACCCTTGTTCCCATATTCAATTGTAGGTCAATTTAAAAATTGCATATATAAATGTTAATGTGTTGAATTGGTTATTCATTCAGTTTACAAAGACACAATGGCATGTGCTTATTGTAGTTAGTGTCAATTAATTATAAGCACTTGTTTTTGGTTTTTATTTAGTCAGGAAAGCCTTTACTTACTGGCCCTCATATACAATAAACGTAATAAAACCAACAGTATATATGTAAGTATCTCAATGCTGTGCCTCTACAAGTGCACAAAGTTCATATAAAGTTTATACCACCCTTCCTGTGTCTTTGTGACAACAACAATGAGAACTGAAGTGCCGGCAACAACGAATTATGCCTGGCGCTTCGCAATCTTTGCCCGCGAAGGGGAAAATACCAATAGCCAGTAGTTTCTAGCACTCTGTTTGCTATCTTCACCTCGCACATCGCCACAATGCCAGCCTGGTGCGAAGCCCATCATCATTGTTTCGCTTTTTGTTGTGACTGGCAAACAGAGTGCGACGCGCAAGGCCTAAGTAAGTAGTTGCCGCACTTTCACTTCTCTCGTAGTTGTCACAAAAATTGAAATTCGGCAATTTCAACAACTTTTGCTTCTGCTTTCGGCTGCTCCCAAGAAAGGGTGGTATAGACTTTATACGACCGTTTTATGCAACTTAAGTAGCTACACGTGAGATCCTTTAATATAAGTAGTAAAGAGAATGGCGGTTCTCTGACAGGAAGTAGCTGTCACTTTATAGCACGCTCAATCACAATTTATGACCCCATTAATTTTTAAGACACTTTTTTTTCGCTGACCCCTTTTTGACCCTTTCTCTTTGTGACCCCTTGATTTTTGTCCCCTGCCACTACGTAATTTATGACCCTTGTTTTCCCATGATCGTGTCCTCCTTTGATTAGACGAGGGTGGACCAACAAAGGATTAACCATTCCTAGGCCACCATTAATCAGCAGAGTCGTGAGAAATCAGTGATCATAGGATTTGGAGTCAAGTGCGCAACCTGGTAAACTCGTTGCGATTATACACCTGAAAGCACGCCACAATCATAGATGGCATTCTTACAGGACTCTAGCAACAAGATTCTTGAGAAAAGCAGTGATCCAGAGGACACATATTTTGGTTAGGTACCTAACTAGTGTGTAGAGTCCATTGTGCGCCTCTTTGACGTGAGTTGCCATTGTAAACCTGTTTATGGTCATGATGGGCAGTGTGCACAGGAAGAAAGGATAGATAAGAAAGGTCGAGAGGCGCGCTGTTGACGGGGCGTTGCATTGTTTAACCTGAACGCAAGCCATAATGAATGAATGCTTATGGTCATGATTAGTAGTGGATCAAACGGATCTGGAATTCTCTGGACGGTGCGTGGCAGGGGTAAACCGGGTTATGGACCATGAGGTGCAGTGTGGCAACAGGAAGAAAGGATCGAGAATAGAGGACAGCGAGCGCTTGTTCGAGGTACGTTGCATTGGGATGGTCAACAGCAACCACACGACAACCGTCGTGTGGGGCTTTTGGAACAAGGGATGGAAATTTCCTTACGCAGCACCGCAGCTGCAAGATCATAACGTTTTCGACTTTACTGAGCTTTAGGAGAGGATCAGTTTTTAACTATTTTACCAATAAGTGTTAGTGCCAAGTGGTTGCTCCTGTTTTAAAATGACGTTGCTCTGCACACGTGCATTGTGATTGTTGAACCTCGTGGGGGCGTTAATGTGTCAAGGATGGCAGCAAAGCTCACCACACCTGTTTTGCCACAAGAGTATTGGTACGATGTCGATGAGATTAAAATGTTTTAGAGGGGGAAGAGTTAGGGAGAGGCCAGTGGTAGAATGAGCGAAAATGTGTGTCGAGGGGAGAGAGGTTGAGGGGGCAAGACTTAGAGCCAGGTTGGTGCATGCTTGAAGTGCGCTAGTCACAGCGTCACGTACCTTTGTTGGCTAATGGGTTCTCGGATACACCGTCTGTAGGGAGGATCCGTGAGCAAAACTCATTGCATAAAAAAACTAGTTAGTGCGAGAGGTCAAGTGTGCACAGCCGCTCTAGTGAGCTTAGTTAGGAGATAAGCGAGAGAGTCCACTTGTGCGACGTGTTTCTTAGCTACGATTAAGTGCGATAAGGAGAGGTCGAGAGGGGCGCTCTGTTTGACGGACGTTGGCACTTGCACACCTGCAGGCAAAACATCAACATGACTGTTTATGAGTTGTGAAACCAGTGATCAAGACTATAACAGGATTGAGACCGAGATCTGTGTTTGTTTGAAGTACGCTAGTCAAAGGGCAGTACATTCGCTAGGCCGCATTGTTTTGATTAAAAGCAACACCACCACCAACCACACACCAACAACTTCGGTAGTGTTATGTGTGCAAGAGGGATGGGGAATTTTTGCGCGAGCAGCAGCAGCAAAATCAACACATTGTTTTACACAGAAGTAATTAGAGACTTACAGATAAAGTTTGGAATATTAGAGGGGGAAGGTGCAAGCCGGGGAAAAGTGTTTAGAGGAGCGAAAGAGAGAGTTGTAGTAGAGTAGCCAGTGTTAGAGCGAGGAAGTGTTATAAGGGAATGTGAGCCTGCTTGTATATCACTTATTAAAACACGCTCCCTTTATTGACGAGGCTAGACACGAGGCGTCATATGAAATGCGAATACCGAATGTTAAAGAGTATATTGGGGTTGTGCCATGTCCGGCATGGTGTCCTGGTCCGGCTGTATGACGCAACTTTTTTCATACCCTTCCAAGCTAGGGGACTTGAAACTTTCCAATTCTCTTTATCTATGGGAATAGTAACATTAAAGTGTCATGATTGGGGCTCTACGATAACTGGGGGGCTGGGGCAAACTCGATAATTCCGATAACTCAAAGACGATACAATCCGCATAGGGTCACACACCATTGACAGCTTACCAAATTTGGTAACACAGATAGCTACTAGCAACCCCCAAAAACATGCCGCAAAAATTTTGGACGGCCCACGCCCCCTTCCGCCCCCGCCCCCAACGCATTTTAAAGTCAAAAAACATATATCTCCCACAGTTTTTGATCAAGATAAGCGATGATGACCCCCAAAAACTGCATCAACATTTTGGATGCCACGCCACCAATACGCCCTAGCCGCCCCCAGCTGCCCCAACGCTTCGTCAAAAACGGGAATGCGTGTATCTTCTTCCAGAAATGTGGAGCTAACAGCCACCAAATTTGGCAGGAAGATAGCAGGCAACGACCCCCAACAATCTGCTTTCCCATCTTTTACAAACTTTGAGCTAGAGTCACCAACTGTTTGTATGAAAGGTAGCCAATTGACATTCCCTATAGATCTGCAGCAAAAATTGGATGCCACGTCCACCCATACCGCCCAGCCCCCCTTTCCATACTTTTGACAAACTTTGAGCTAGAGTCCACCCAATTGGAAGGAAGGTCGCAATTACATTCCCATAGATCTGCAGCAAAACTTTGGATGCCACGCCCAACCATACTGCCCTCAGCCCCCCTTTCCCCACTTTTTACAACTTTCGAGCTAGATTCACCAAATTTGGAAGGAAGTAGCAATGAGATTCACAAAGATCTGCAGTAAAATTGGATGCCACACCCACCCATACCGCCCCCAGCCCCTCTTCCACACCTTTTACAAACTTCGAGCTGGAATCACCAAATTTGGTATGAAGATAGCAATTGACATTCGCCCAAAGATCTGCAGTAAAAAATTTAAATGCCAACCCCACCCATAGTGCCCCCAGCCCTCATTTTAACAGCTTTTACAAACCTTCAGCTAGAGTCACCAAATTGGAAGGAAGATGCAATTGACATTTCGCAAAGATCTGCAGTAAAATTTAAATGCCACACCACCCATACCGCCCCCAGCCCCCTTTCAACAGCTCTTACAAACCTTCAGCTAGAGTCACCAATTTGGAAGGAAGATAGTTGGTGGCATCCCCATCTGCATCGGAGAATCTTAAGGCAGCGTACATCCTGCCCCATCCGTACCCCTTTTGCAATCAGGCCTCTTTTACCTGTTTTAATACTGGTATCGAGTATCAACATGGCTTCGTTGGTGACGGTCGTGTTCTGCGTGCTCTTGATTATTGTTGTTCTCTTGTGTTTGTGAACGGTGTTTTTACTCTGTTTAATCTGGTAAATAGTTTTAGCAGTGATTGCAAATATATGTGAATTTATTACGTTTACATAAAAGAGTTTGCCGAGTTTATACTCACTTTAATTAGCAGTTTAACCTGAGACTGCTCTGCCTGAACATAAAGAAAACATAAAGTAAACACATACGTTCATACTTACAACATATATTACATTTGCATATTCTGTGTGATTACTAACAACAACCAGTTTGTCAGTTGTTTTTGCTCTCGCTTACAGCTCTCCCGCTATTATCCGTCGCACTTGCGGTTCTATCTGCCTACGCGCTTACGCGCTCTCATTTAAGCGCTCATTTGATATTTACTGTTTTATAATGTTCTTGCAGTGATACGTTTACTTATACTTACCGTCGCCTTACTTTGTTTTGTGCTAGCATATTAGTTGCCAGAGAAAACCTTAAATCAATTTGAAAATGTTTGCATGCTGTAGCACCAATTGCAAAGTGGTTGGAACCACCAACCAAGATTTAATATTGTGTGGATTGTGTGACAACATGATCCACATGAAATGTGCTGGCCTCACTCCCAAAATCAGGGACTTCTTAATTGTAGATACAGGCCTTACATGGTACTGCGAGCCCTGCAATTAAGCTGTGAAAGATTCGAACCAAGTTCATGAGGCAAGACTCATGCTGGCTTTAAAGCTATGCATGAAGCTTTTAATAATCTGCAAGCGTCATTCAACGAGCTTGAGCTTATTTTCAAAAATGGCAAGGTGATTACCGAATCTCCGAAGCGTAAAAAGACTTCGGGTCCTAATCCACTTATTGCCCCACCTGTTCTTCCAACCAAACCCCTTACCTTACCCTAACTTGCTCTTATATTCATCCTCAATCTGATATTAACATTTACTCATCCCATCTGAGTGCCCTGCAAATTGTTTCGTCATTTTGACAGATATTGATAATCTGATAGTGGTTGGTGATTTTAATCTGCCACAGTGTGTATGGTCTGTGAATGACACATCTTCGGCGGTGTTACCAGTCACTTCTGATGATTTATCGATGGCCTACTGGAGCTAGGCATATCGCAAGTTAACAGGGTGCATAACTGTAGTTGTAGAATTTTGGACTTAATATTTTTTTCGGACTCCGATTGCAGTATGCTAGTAGAATACCCCCTCTAGTGCTTCCGGAAGATACCTACCATCCAACCGTAGAACTATCCATCGAAATTCTTAACCCTATTTCAGTATCTAAAAATACTTTAAAAACCCGTTGCTTTCGTAAAACTAACTTTATTAAATTAAATTATCTTCTTCAACTACTAATTGGTCTCGGCTTTATTCTTGTAGTGATATAGAAACGCTATAGCCATCTTTTATAGGACCTTGAATTCGCTTTTGGATATTTGTGTTCCCCTCACTTGTTCTTCAAGTGACAATAAACCACCTTGGTTTACGAGAGAACTATCGAAGTTGAAAAACGCAAGACAAGACATATAAAAAATTTAAAAAATCGGGAACTACTTTAGATTTATCTTCGTATTTAGTAGCAAAATCTAGTTTTATTTCCGTTGACACATCTTGCTATAATAATTATCTTAATCGTTGTTGACTAAACTTTTCACGTGACCCTAAACAGTTTTATAAATTTGTTAACTCTAAACGTAAGACTTCTTGCTTGCCATCCTCAGTATACCTAGATGATACAAAAGCAAGTTCTGATCAGGCAGTAGCCGATCTATTTGCTAAGTATTTTCAATCAGTATACTCATCGAATATGTATAGTAGTAGTAATTCCTATCCATTTCAAATTCAAACGTTAAATGTATATATGTCCCAGTAGTTACTGAGTCTATGCTCCTGAGTGAATTTAACTCTATTAAACCTGGCTACTTGCCTGGTCCTGATGGAGTGCCAGGTTGTATTCTAAGATACTGCGCGATTCTCTTTGTGCGCCATTAATAAATTATTTATCTTGTCTGTTGATTCAAACGTGTTCCCTGATAAATGGAAGGAATCCTTTATAATTCCACTCCATAAAAATTCTTCAAAAGTTGTCTGCCATACCAAAATTCTTTGAAAAAATTATATGTTCTCAACTGCAACACGGATGTAGTTCGATTATATCGCCTTATCAACACGGTTTTGTTAGGCGTAGATCTACTACCACTAACCTTCTTGAATTCACTTCGCTTGTTATCAAAGAGTTTCAGGAAAAAATGCAAACTGACGTTGTTTACACCGATTTTAGTAAGGCATTTGATTCTGTAAGTCATTCTCTGTTGCTTCCAAAATTAAATTTTATGGATTTCCATCAAAACTATTATTGTGGCTTTCGGAGTACTTGTGTGGTCGAACACAAAAAATTATTTTTTAAATCGTCGGTATCTAAACCTATTTTGTTACCTCTGGTGTACCCAGGGTAGTCACCTTGGACCTTTCCTATTTAATTTGTTTATTAACGATCTTCCAGCAGTTATACTTATTAGATCTTCACGTAACTTTTTACCCCTTAGCCTTGATCGTTGCTTCAGCAACTATTTATTCATGAACCATTTCGTGTTATATGTTCTGACTATAACAAACTTATTCTATTGTCTCCTTGGAGGCTTCAACTCCAGTACTAAAAAATCGATCCTTTTGCTTTATCTAATCGTAACCACTAACTACTAATCTAACGCTGGTCTGATTGGTTTCTGGGTTTTTCCAATCCTCGCAACAATGTTGGACAACTCAATTTTTTATTGAATTTCCCAGAGCTTTAACGTTAACTTTTAATTATTTTTTCAGATTTATATTAATTATATAATAATAAATAAGTTCGTGTAGATGGTATAATAAATCATGTTTTAACAAATTAATTTTGATCTTAATATTTATACTTCATCGTTTATTGAGATTATTATTATTATTTTTTAATCTATATATATAAAAGAGTTCGTCCGCGTTAAAATGGATCAGCCACAGCCTAAACGAAAAGAGCTAGAAGGCTGAAATTTTCACACAATTTTTTATGCAGGTAGTAAGTGAGCACTAAGAAGGGAATTTTTATTTGGACAACTCCTTCAAGTACCTCCCATACGATTTGGAGCACTTTTTACCCATTTTAAAAATCAAATTACAATTACAACAATTACCCGTTCCACTACTGTCGCCTGATTGTCGCACAAGCTGAGGGTTTGATCGCGAGCGAGAATACAAAAACAAAACAAATGCGCAGTGACGCCTTCGCGTCGCACAAGCAAAGTCATAAAAAAAGGTTCGACACTTGCAAAAACGAAACGGATTTCTGCTTCTTAATGAATATGTGCATACACAATTAAGTGAACAATGCGCTTGAAAATAGTTTTCATAATTTTATGTACATGTATCACTTCGCACAGTGCATATTCTTTTTTTTTCAAATTTGTGTGCCTTTGACAATTGATTTACGACCCAAGTAGCGTTTGTTGTTGTTGTAAGTGTTGTTGTTGGGCCCGCACTGCTACTTTTTGTTGGTGTCATTGATTTAAAAAAAAAACAAGAACAACATAACAAAACTTGGTGCGTCTAGAAAAATTTCCCACACCAGAATATGTTTTGGGGGTGGATTCGCCTACTTGCTGCTTATATAACTTAGACAAAACTAACTAACATTATTAATATGTTATTGATATGCAATTGCGAACAAGCATAGGGCGTTCACATAAGTGCGCGTGTTGCTCTTAAGATAATAAAATAATTACAACAATTACCCATTCCACTACTGTCGCCTGATTGTCCCACAAGCTGAGAGCTCGATCGCGAGCGAGAATACAAAAACAAAACAATGGGCAATGACGCCTTTGAGTGCCGCAAGCAAAGTGTCATAAAAAAAAGGTTCGTACACTTGCAAGAAGCGTTTGTTGTTGTTGTTGTTGGGCCCGCACTGCTACTTTTTGTTGGTGTGATTGATTTAAAAAAAAAAAACAACAAAACAAAACTTGGTGCGTCTAGAAAAATTACCCACACCAGAATATGTTATGGGGGTGGATTTGCCTACTTGCTGCTTATATAACTTAGACAAAACTAACTAACATTATTAATATGTTATTGATATGCAATTGCGAACAAGCATAGGGCGTTCACATAAGTGCGCGTGTTGCTCTTAAGATAATAAAATAATTACAACAATTACCCATTCCACTACAGTTGCCTGATTGTCCCACAAGCTGTGAGCTCGATCGCGAGCGAGAATACAAAAACAAAACAATGGGCAATGACGCCTTTGAGTGCCGCAAGCAAAGTGTCATAAAAAAAAGGTTCGTATACTTGCAAGAAGCGTTTGTTGTTGTTGTTGTTGGGCCCGCACTGCTACTTTTGTTGGTGTCATTGATTTTAAAAAAACCACAACAACATAACAAAACTTGGTGCGTCTAGAAAATTTCCCACACCAGAATATGTTTTGGGGGTGGATTCGCCTACTTGCTGCTTATATAACTTAGACAAAACGTAACACACTAACATTTATTGATATATTATTGATATACAATTTTGAATAAGCAAAGGGCGTTCACATAAGCGCGTGTGTTGCTCTTATGATAATCAGATAATTTGAAATCTCGCTCCGATCATGCGCCTTTGTTGTTGCTCATTTACGTTCACTCTCTATTTTATGTGCGCGCTTTGCATGTCAATCATAAAGTTTAATAACCCTAGCTCCTCCGCACACACACTAAATTAAAGCTAAAGGCAATATACAATTCACTTAACTGCAGCCTCTTAGATATGTTTTGCATTGATTCAGTGCGTGTGAAGAAGGTTGCGATACTACGCTCTTTGTTTGACTTGCAGAGCGCGCGCTTAGATAAGAGAATTAGCCGAAATAGCCAACAACGAAGGCGCGATTTAAAAATAATTTGTCATCTAGCGCCGAACATGAAGAGCGATGCGCGAGCGAATCTGAAAACAAGTAAGAAGGTTTTAGTCGAGAAATCCCGACTAAAAGATACCCTGAGCCCGTGTATTAAATGACTTGCAGAAGTGAGTTTTTCTTGACTTTAACTTTAATTTAAAATATCTCCAGTGTTTCTTAACCGATTTGGATCAAATTTTCATGGAAGTTATAAAGTTATCCATAGTTTCAACTCCTATTTTTACATTTTCTAAATTCGCGATTTTTTCGTAATCGATTCCATATGTGTATCGGAAACGAGAATAGTTATCGATAGTTTGAAATAAACTTGATCTGCCTGTGGATTAGGAGAAGTTATGATCCAAATTGGAAGTTTCTAGCATATTTAGTCTTTGAGATTGACGCGTTTATACATACGGACGGACGGACGGACAGACTGACAGAAGGACATACGGTCATGGCTATATCGACTCGGCTGTTTATGCTGATCAAGAATATATATACTTTATATATGGGGTTGGAGATGCTTCTTTTTGCCTGTTACACACTTTTACACAAAACAAATATACCCATTTCATGGTTTAGGGTATAAAAAAATTTATATTTTACGCATCGATTGCTTTCTAATATTTTGTAGCCACAGTAAGATAACAGAGAGAAGAACAAAGAAGAAGAAATATAACTGTTAATGGTACTCACTGCAAGCAGCATGCTCAGCTGATGCATGTCTGCATCACAAAGAGCGGCTTAAAGCTTGATCAGCGCGTGCGTCGCTCTTATGACTGTCGCTACATATAAAATAATTTGAATGCAATCATGCGTCTTTGTTGTTATTTACGCTCTTTTGTTTATGCGCGCGCTCTGCATGTCAAACATAAATCTTAATGTCCCTATCTCCTCCGAACTCACTAAGCTAAGCTTGCCATAACTAAGAGGCTGCAGTTAATGGAATGGCATTGCCTAATTTGCACCAACTATACCTAGCTCTTAAGTGCAAGCGTTGTATGTTAGAGCTCGGTGTCTGTTGCTTAGATGAATAACTGTAATGCTCTTTCCAACATTATGTTTTTACATACGATGGTAAGAGAATTGGTTATGCATTTTAGTTCATATTTAATGTGAACAAAGAAAGTTAATTTTCGTTTCAGTGAGTTTTTTAATAATAATATTGTTTATATTAAGGATAATAATAACATCGAAAGTTACTTTTTGGATCAGTGAGTTTTTCAATATTCTGATTTTCGTATATCTATATCTATATATATATATAAACATTCCTTTAAAATACGTATATATATATATAAGTTAATTTAAAATACGTATTTTATGATAAGTTAAACAAAAATTTAATTGCTATTTTTAAAATATTTAAATAACAATCAACGTATTTTAATTTCTTTAGTTGTTTTTTGCACACAAGAAAATTAAGTTGATTTTCGACTTAATAATTGAAGCAACATTATATATAGTTGTCTTCTATTTTGCATATTATATAATAGTTATATAGACGCTGCTTTAGTGCATTTAAAAATCAAATAAAACTAAGCAGTCTGAATATTCTATTAAAATAATATAAGTTGGCATATTCAATTTTATTGAATTTTATACTTTGTATAGACGCTGTAACGTTGTTCAGTGAAGTCAATTTTTGACTTTTTTTTGAAGTATTTATCTATATATATAAAAGAGTTCGTCCGCGTTAAAATGGATCAGCCACAGCCTAAACGAAAAGAGCTAGAAGGCTGAAATTTTCACACAATTTTTTATGCAGGTAGTAAGTGAGCACTAAGAAGGGAATTTTTATTTGGACAACTCCTTCAAGTACCTCCCATACGATTTGGAGCACTTTTTACCCATTTTAAAAATCAAATTACAATTACAACAATTACCCGTTCCACTACTGTCGCCTGATTGTCGAACAAGCTGAGGGTTTGATCGCGAGCGAGAATACAAAAACA
>JARNME010000404.1:54439670-54539362 GCA_030179655.1 Scaptomyza flava
TCAGGAAAATAAAGATCAGTATAAAAAGTACAACACAACGAGTACTTACTTCTCAACAGACAACATCAATAGAAGAATTTTTAAAATCAGTAAATGAGTACAAAACACATTCTTAATACATTTTCATCGTAAGTAGCATACTGGGAAAGAGTATAATAAAACCCGTTTATAAAAAAAAAATCAAGCTGCTAAGAACATCTTACTGTTTTCATTTTCTTTATTTTAGAAATTGATTTGATATGTGAGTTTGATGAAATAATTTTAGCTGATTATAAGAAATAGTTTGACGGATATCTTAAATATAAAAAGTGTCATTTGATGAAAATCTTATAGCGAGCAGAGGGAAAGTTAAGGAAAAGATTATTTGATAAGCCTAAAAGATTACCTTAAAGAATTTAAAGAATGTATAAGCAAAATTACTGAGATAGAACGGAATCCAATGTATGGGGATTAAAAAAAAAAAATAATAATAATAATCTCAATAAACGATGAAGTATAAATATTAAGATCAAAATTATTTTGTTAAAACATGATTTATTATACCATCTACACGAACTTATTTATGCTTTCAAAATAATGGCATACATAAAAGAATTTTTAGATATGTATATAGTGAGTACTAAAACTTAGGCTTATAATATTGACTTAAAAAAATCTTTTTATAAAGCCGAAACAAAATCATGGAGTATAACTTGTGTGTTCTACCGGCTATAACTATATTAAATTAATCTTAATGTTCGGTGTTTGTGTTTGCTAAATCACTCAACGGAACAAGCTTAAAATAAATCTCAAATTTAACATACTGCAAAAATCTAAAAAAAAAAAAAATAAAATGAAAACATACCCATAAGAAAAACATAATTTGATAGTTCATTATCAAAGTACGCCAATTAAAAAAATTATCATTGCTTTATTAAAAAGTTAAACTTATAAGCTCTATAAAAGTAACAGAAATCAGTGCAATAATAACAAGTAAGAAGGCTCTAGTCTGGAGAGCCCGACTAGAAGATACCCTGAGCCCAGTTGCAATAAATAATTAAATTTATGTAAGACTTTGGTATACTCACATAGCTTCAATCGATTAAATTCGATATCTCCGGTGTTTCTCAACCGACGAAATTTTCAGAAAAGTTCTATCATTATCCATTACTTCAACCCTCATTTTTAGATATTTCAAATTCGATATTTTTTTGTTATCGAAATTATGTGTATATCGGAAACCACAATAGTTATCGATAATTTGAAGCAAACTTGTTCTGCTTATGGTAAAGGAGAACTTAAATACCAAATCTGAAGTTTCTAGCTCTTGTAGTCTCTGAGATCCACGCGTTCATACAGACAGACAGACGGACAGACGGACGGACAGACGGACATGGCTATATCGTCTCGGCTATTGATGCTGATCAAGAATATATGTACTTTATGGGGTCGGAGATGCTTCCTTCTGCCTGTTACATACTTTTGCACAAAACCATTATACCCTTATTTACCCATTTTATGGGTTAAGGGTATAAAAACAGATATATGCAAATAAAGGTTAGAAACGTTAGTAGCGAACAAGTTGGGTGTGCGTTAGAAGGAGGGACAATCAATTAACATACCACCTGCATTTCATAGACGCTCGTGTACAGAATCGCATAAGGGAGCGTGCTTTAATATAATAACACAAGCAGGATCACTTTCCCCTATAACACTTTCCCCCTCTAACACTTACTCTCTCTAATACTAACTCTCTCTTTCTCCCTCTAACACTTTCCTCCTCTTACAACTTCCCCCTATAATATTTCAAACTAAATCTGCAAGTCTCAATACTATTGTTTTAAAACAATGTGTTGATCTTGCTGCTGCTGCTGCTAAAAAGATTCCCATCCCTTGCTTACATAACACTCACGAATGTTGTTGTTCTTATTGTTGTTGGTGTTGCTTTTGATCATAACAATGCCGCCTACGAATGTACTGCCCTTTGACTAGCGTACTTCAAACAAGCACAATCTTGTCTCAATCCTTTTATCCTTTGATTACTGGTTTTCACAACCATAAACATTCATTGCTTATGTTTTGCTTGCAGGTGTGGAAGGCAACGCACTTCAAACAGGCGCCCTCTCGACTCTCTCTTATCTACTTATTCGTAGCTAAGAAACCTGAGCACAGTTGACTCTCTCTCTCTCTTATCTACTAGCTTGTAGCTAAGAAACCTTTGCACACTTGAATCTAGCACTTAAAAGTTTCATAGGCAATGTACTTTGCTCACTGATCCTCACAGACGGTGATACCTATAACACATTAGCCAACTAATGTACTTGACCTTTGACTAGCACATTCAAGAATGCACTAACTTGTCTCTAAGTCTTCCTCCCTCTAACACTTTCCCTCTCTAAATCTTTCCTCTTCTTACACACAGTCTCTTTCTAACACTTTCCCCCTCTAACTCTTTCCTCAACTAAAATTTAATGGGGTCATAAATTGTCGGCATGTTTTTGAGTTAGAACCCCCAGTTTCCTACTACTGACAGGTTCTTGTACACTTGACATGCATACAAATAACCATTAATACGTAAATGTGAGCGGACACTTTCATTCACTGTTGAAATTAAAAAATCCCACCCAAAAATAACAAAACTATCACACGCAAAAATAACAAAACCATCACACGCAAATCCCACACGCATATAAATAGAAGAGCTGTGTGGACCGACCGTCTCAGTCGGCTGCCTCTCTGAATCTAAGCGCAAACAAAAATAATTCCCGAAGTGCTATGGGAGCATTCAGGAAGTTTTCGCATAAATGTACAGCATATGCTTTGCCAACAAGCCCCGTACCCAATGATTGCTCTATAACGCTTTATACTTATTGGTTATGCCCAACGACCATTTAACATAAAGACCTTTTTTTTTTTAAATTGCTGATTTTAACGAGCTGTAAACAAAACTGCAACCCAAAGACCATTTAACATAAGGACGGGTTTTAAGAATTGTTCCAGTTAACATGCTGTAAACCAAGTCGCAACCACGAAGCGGACAGACCAACGAGTAGAAAAGTCGGTTTCCCCTAATGACAAACAGCTGCGCTTGTTTTGATTGTTGCTTTTTATACCCTTAACCCATAAAATGGGTAAATAAGGGTATAATGGTTTTGTGCAAATGTATGTAACAGGCAGAAGGAAGCATCTCCGACCCTATAAAGTGTATATATTCTTGATCAGCATCAACAGCCGAGACGATATAGCCATGTCCGTCTGTCCGTCTGTCTGTCCGTCTGTCCGTCTGTCCGTCTGACCGTCTGTATGAACGCGTGGATCTCAGAGACTACAAGAGCTAGAGACTTCTGATTTTGTATTTAAGTTCTCCTATACCATGAGCAGAACAAGTTTGCTTCAAATTATCGATAACTATTCTGGTTTCCGATATACACATAATATCGATAACAATAAAATATCGAATTTGGAAAATCTAAAAATGAGCGTTGAAGTAATGGATAATGATAGAACTTTTCTGAAAATTTCGTCCAAATCGGTTGAGAAACACCGGAGATATTGAACTTAATCGATGGAAGCTAAGCCAGTATACCAAAGTCTTATATAAATTAAATATATTTATTGCAACTGGGTTCAGGGTATCTTCTAGTCGGGCTCTCCCGACTAGAGCCTTCTTACTTGTTTGTTTACAATACACTGCTGTCTTGTTGGTGTGCAGTGGTAGCTACCCTGCAGTCACGTTGACTAGGCCAAACAGAGTGTTTGGACTAGTCCACATGGGCTACTACTAGTCCACGCCTATGCCATTTCAATGTATTTCTCCTCCTATTCCATTTAACACGAGGATGTCACTGGAGTGGACGTATCGGCCGCCACTGCAGCCACGTGTCTAGTCTAGTCTATAAAACAGGCCACGTAGACTAGTCTATAAAACAGGCCATCAGGACTAGTCAAAAACAGACCAAATGGACTAGTATTATAATAATCTGGTGTAAAAAGATGCCCACGAAGCATATCATGTAAACGTTAATTTAGCTTTTGTTATTAATATTATTTAAATGTAATTTAATTTTAAATTATGCAACTGTTAGAAGAAATAGAATACAAATAAACTTACCGATTATGAAATATGATGGTCTACGACGGGATTCAAACCTGGAACTCTCGTTCACTAAGCAGATGCCTTAGCCATTGCGCTGTTGCCAAACATATTTCATAAGCAGCAAGTTATATTGTAAATTGAAAAATGTATAAATTGGTTTTCACTCGTTCGTTCTTTTGCCGCTGCAACGAACATAAACGAGGCGCAAAATTGGGTTCGTTTTTCATGATTCGTAAAATTTACGTTTTTGTTCCGCATTCACGTCTGCATCGACTTTGACGCATCGATGAACTGGTCCACACACAAATGATCAATGATAATTTTAAAAAGTGTTTTCTTCCGCTGCGTCTACACAGACTAGTTCAGTGTTAGCCTACGTGGGAAAGTCGTGGGCTAGGCTTGAACAACAACAATAACAAACACTAGCCCAACCAATGTAATTTTCTGCACCCACTTGGACTAGTCCTTGACTTGTCCATTATAGCTAGTCAATGGACTAGTTTATATATGCAACTAGCCCATACAAAATTCGTAGGGTAGCTAGTTGCCTAGGCAACGAAGTCAATTCTTCTATGCGTGTAATTAGTTATGTATGTGCGTGTGCCATTCGAGAATAGGCAAATCGCAACAACAACACGTGCTAGCTCGGCGTAGCCACGTATATCTTACATGTGCATTTTTAAATGTATTTGCCATGGCATTCATTGACCTTTCTCTACTTTTATGAATTTCGGCAAACCCTAAACAGCCAATATTTATATAACAATTTGGTGCATATTTGAATTTGCCTACAAAAACCTAAGAAAAAAACAAGTCAAAAGGCTCTAGTCGGGAGAGCCCGACTAGAAGATACCCTGAACCCAGTTGCAATAAATATGTAAATTAAATTTATAATTGACTTTGGTATACTGACTAAACTTTGGACGAATTTTTCAGAAAAGTTCTATCGTTACCCATTATTTCAATCCTCATTTTTACATTTTACAAACTCGATATTTTATTGTTATCGATATTATGTGTATATCGGAAACCAGAATAGTTATCGATAATTTGAAGCAAACTTGTTCTGCTCATGGTATAGGAGAACTTAAATGCAAAATCAGAAGTCTCTAGCTCTTGTAGTCTCTGAGATCCACGCGTTCATACAGACAGACAGACGGACAGACAGACAGATAGACAGACGGACAGACGGACATGGCTATATCGTCTCGGCTGTTGATGCTGAACAAGAATATATATGCTTTATGGGGTCGGAGATGCTTCCTTCTGCCTGTTACATACTTTTGCACAAAACCATTATACCCTTATTTACCCATTTTATGGGTTAAGGGTATAAAAAAACAAGTAAGAAGGCTCTAGTCGGGAGAATAATAAATTTATATTTAAAAATGTAAGTTAAATTTATAATTGACTTTGGTATACTGACTTAACTTCAATCGATAAAATTAGATATCTCCGGTGTTTCTTAACCGATTTGGACGAATTTTTCAGAAAAGTTCTATCGTTACCCATTATTTCAACTCTCATTTTTACATGTTCCAAATTCGATATTTTATTGTTATCGATATTGTGTGTATATCGGAAACCAGAATAGTTATCGATAATTTGAAGCAAACTTGTTCTGCTCATGGTATAGGAGAACTTAAATGCAAAATCAGAAGTCTCTAGCTCTTGTAGTCTCTGAGATCCACGCGTTCATACAGACGGACAGACGACAGACGGACATGGCTATATCGTCTCGGCTGTTGATGCTGATCAAGAATATATATGCTTTATGGGGTCGGAGATGCTTCATTCTGCCTGTTACATACTTTTGCACAAAACCATTATACCCTTATTTACCCATTTTATGGGTTAAGGGTATAAAAACAATACTTGCAAGGGAGTCAAATTCAATTTCTGGTGGTGGTCGATCATTTGCAGGAACAGGCGAACAGGAAAACAAGTAAGAAGGCTCAAGTCGGGAGAGCCCGACTAGAAGATACCCTGAACCCAGTTGCAATAAATATATTTAATTTATGTAAGACTTTGGTATACTGGCTTAGCTTCCATCGATTAAGTTCAATATCTCCGGTGTTTCTCACCGATTTGGACGAAATTTTCAGAAAAGTTCTATCATTATCCATTACTTCAACCCTCATTTTTAGATTTCCAAATTCGATATTTTATTGTTATCGATATTATGTGTATATCGGAAACCAGAATAGTTATCGATAATTTGAAGCAAACTTGTTCTGCTCATGGTATAGGAGAACTTAAATACAAAATCAGAAGTCTCTAGCTCTTGTAGTCTCTGAGATCCACGCGATCATACAGACGGACAGACGGTCAGACGGACAGACGGACAGACAGACGGACAGACGGACATGGCTATATCGTCTCGGCTGTTGATGCTGATCAAGAATATGTATACTTTATAGGGTCGGAGAAGCTTCCTTCTGCCTGTTACATACTTTTGCATTGCTGGTCATACATATTCTTTCATGTTTTTAGCTCTATGACACTTTCCAACAATTTTGCCATTGCATCTATCACACAGTTAGGCAGCGATGCGCAAAAATTAAGAAAGTGTACTGAATATTGTATTTGTCGAAAAAACGTAATAAGGAAAACTAACAAAAATCTCAACGAGCAGGCCCAGCCAAGGTATACTTAAGAAGGTACTCGAGCTTGCTCTCTCACTCTCTCTGTTCACTTCTTAAATTGTCAGTCTGTTAGCTGCAGTTGTGAGCGACGCATCTCCTCGGAAGATTTTTTCGTGTAAAACTTTTTGTGCTACAGACTTTACGTATTTTGCTCGCTCTCTCTCTCTCTTTTCTGTCAATTTGAAAATTAAGTAAGAAGTTGTGAGCGAGCAAGTGCGGCTACCTTCTTAAGCATACCTTGGGCCCAGCAAGAATGAAGCAAACCCACATGCATACGCATACTAACGCAATAATGCACAGGCCGCTGAACGCAAAGTGGAGCTGAAGCAAAACAAGCAACGTGCTGGATTGTCGCAGATGAGATGCACAAATAGAACAAATTAAAAATACCCCTTGTCACAATATTCAGTTATCGTCAACAAAAACCTGCATATATAATTTTAATATATTAGTAGTTTATTTCAAGCATATAAAGACAAAATACGTGTGTATTAAATTTCTTTATATACAACTTGTCTTATAAGTTGTGAAAGCCCAAACTTATTGCCAAAATATAAATAAGTATATAAACAGACATAATATTAAAATATCTCATGTCTTGCTCTACAACTGCACAAAGTTCATATGAAGTCTATACTACCCTTTTTTGGTGAGCAGCAGCAAGCCGAAAGAAGCAAAAGTCTAAAATTATCGATTTCAAATTTTGCAGTCACAACAAAAAGCTAAACAATGATGGCCGACTATTCACCAGCTGGGATTGTTGCGAGTAAAGTGTGGAAACAGGTAATGAAAAATACTGGCTATTCGCTGTTTCTCCAGTTGTCCGCTTCGTGGTTGCGACTCTGTTAATTAACATAACATTCCAGCTCTTAAGACCCGTCTTGTTACATTATTCGTCTATGCAGCAACCGATGGGCATACACACTAAAGAGTAGAAAAGTCGGTTTCCCCTAATGACAAACAGCTGCGCTTGTTTTGATGATTGCTTTTTTGTTTACAATACACATGCCGCCATGTTTTATATGCTTTGTTGTTGTTTTGCACTGCTGTCTTGTTGGTGTGCAGTGCAAGGCAACTAAGGCCAAATATCTCAATGTCCGGTTAAATTTTCGTTTAGCTAACTGCCGCATTATTTTGCAATTTGGTTTTCTCAAAGCCAAAATACCCTTTCATCGATAAGTAACTATCGCCTTAACAGCTGTTATGAACCGGCCTTTGCTTACCAACACTGTGTCGATAGCCAGCTAGCAAATCGGTGACCCAGGGATGAGTACGACCTCGATACAGTGTGGGCCGGTGTAACAAAAATTTATATTTTTACAAAAAAAAAACTAACAACAATCAAACTAGCAGCGATAATTCGCACAATCGGACAACTAAGGACATACAAGGTAAAAAGATCTTAATATTCACCCCCAATGAGCCCCCCCAACCTATGAATTGGCTTTCTCTTCATTTTACGCCAATTCCCTTATACTACACTAACAACACAAACAACTTACCCCGACATCACACACTCGTCCCACCCACACATAAATCACTACTCAAACATGTTTTTACATTAACGATAACGACACATTCATTTATTTATATATATAATTATGATAAATATTGTTTTTCTTAAAATTAAATTTACGTTATATAAACATAATAAAGAAAATAAAAAAATATAATTAAATAAATAAACAAAGTAAACAAACATCAAATACGACAAACAAAATAAACAATCAACAAAAAAACACAGAAAGAATAAATAAATAATAAATTAAATAAATAATGAAAATAAATAATAATTAGGGCGAAGATAAATAAATGAATAAATAAGGGCAATGAATAAATAAATAAGGCGAATAAATAAACTAAATCCTATTTCGCAGTTGTTCGCTCGTCGCGGCACACTGTGGCTGTGGCGGCAGCTGCGTTATTGAGTGAGTGTGCGCGTATTGTTGCGCAGCTGTGTGTGGCTGGCAGCCGGCACTTTGAATATTGCGCTCGGGCGCAGGCGCCTGGATATAAAGGCCTTCGGGTTTTAAGGTAAACAAACTTGCTTTTTGATGTAAATTGAAGCTGATGACCACCCAGACGGGTTGGCCAATCTCGTCCGGTGGTCTGATTGCCTCCTTCGGCCGCTGAAGTTGCGCTTGTGTGTGAGTGTGTGTGCACGTATTGGTTGCCGCACTGCTGCTAAATAACCACTATTAGAAAAATTGTCACTAAAATAAACGATTTTGTATCGCCTACCTCGTATACTGTAGGCACCTCACTACGCACTTGGCGTCAACTTTTTTTTGTTTTATTTAGATATTAAATTAAATATTTTTCTGCTAGCGCCTTGCCGCTGCCGCTAAAGAATTTTGCCTACTCACGGCCACTCTGCTTCTTATAGCCGTGTGCCCATTCCCCTATTCCGCAGACAACAATCGATTATTGGGAGCCAGCACGACTCTCCACCCCTCGTTCAACACCCAACCATCGATTGCATACAAGCCGACCATAACACCACACTCCGGTTCGCTTGCTCCCGCTTAGAACAGGAGTGCCAAAACGGAGGCGTCCGTCCGCTATGCTGCCCAACGTAGGCCATCGCCCACGCCCTGAGACTAAGCGTCTCATGCTCTACCGACTGAGCTGGCCGGGCATAGATTCAACGCTCGGGTGTCACTGTTTGAGATCCTTAGCGTGGAACACCCCGAGCGGATTGCCCTGAAGTGTCTCTAGCTCATAGAGGCATCGTCCTACTGGCCGCACCACTCGGCACTTGATGAAGCGGCGACAGAATTTCGCGTTGAGGTTTTTTGCGAAGTCACTCAACACAAAATTGCGCTTGAATACCTCTTGCCCTGCTGTGTATTGAACGTCCCGTGCCTTCAGATCATACTGCTTCGCCGACTTCTCGTACGCCTCGTGTAGCGTCTCCTGGATGCGAGCGCGGTATATCTGTTGCTTTGCTGACCTCTCTAATGGCTTATGGCTGAGTCGCTGACGTCGCCCAGCCTTCTGGCCAGTCCATATTCGCTGCCGTTACTCAGCATATGCTGTCCAAACAATGCGAAGTATGGAGATGTCCCAGTCGCCGTATGCACCGCACTGCGTAACGCCAATGCGATTTCTGGCAGCTTCTCGTCCCAAGTCTTCTGGTCAGTCCCAAGATGTGTCCGGATCGCTGCCAACACCGACTGGTTCACCCGTTCGGACGCGTTGGATTGTGGAGCATAGTTGCCTGTACGGACCTGCTGATGCTCCAGCATGGCTTCGAACTCCTGCGACACGAACTGCTTACCATTGTCGGTGTGCACGATCTCGGGGACTCCAAACACGGTGTACACCTCCTCCCTCAAAAATCGCATGATCGCTGCAGATGTCACTTTCGGCATCGCCTTAAGCCAGACGAACTTGCTGAAATGGTCCAGCACCACAAAAATGTACGCATTGCCATGCCTAGAACGTGGGTACTTCCCTAAGAAGTCCAAGTACAGCTTCTGCAGCGGGCGCTCAGTTACCACCTCCTTTCCCATCTATGGCCTTCCGACTTGCGTGCTGTGTTTCGCCTCCTTGCACACTTCGCAGCTGAGCACGTACGACCGCACCTGGGCTGCCATCCTCGGCCAAAAGTAAAACTGGCGTAGGCTCGTCAACGTTCGGGCTATGCCTCCATGCATACCCTTGTCGCTGTCGTGAGCCTGTTGTACCAACGTGCTCGTTAGCGCCTCCGGGACCCACAGCTTCCACAAGAACTCCTCGCTATCTTCTCGAGCGAACGGCGACCTCTTGAAGAGCAGACTGTCCTCGATCCGGAGATCTGGAAAACGCTCTGACTCTGTTCGCACCAACGCCAACCGCTCCAGATACTCCTCGCTCTCAAAGGCTGTCGTCTCAAACTCGAACAAGCTAAGATCTTCCACCTCAAATGGTCGGGAAAGCATATCGGCTACCACATTGTCCTTCCCTTTCCGGTGCTCGATCGGGAAGTCAAATGCTTGAAGCGCTAGGGACCACCTTGCTAAACTTCCACTCAGGTCCTTGAGCGACATCAACCATTGCAGGCTCGAATAATCCGTGATGACTGTGAAGGGCATGAGCTCCACTTGATTGCCTTCACCGCTGCCAAACACTCTTTTTCCGTCACGCTATAGTTCAGCTGAGCTCCACGCAGCTTAGCTGAAATAAACGCGATTGGTGGGTCTGCACCTTCGTCGTCACGCCGGAAGAGAACTGCACCAATCCCCAGGTGGCTTGCATCGCACTGGATGAAATATCGTCGGCAAAAATCTGGGTGTACAAGTACCAGCGCGCAGGTAAGTGCCTTCTTCAGATTATGAAACGCTTCGACTGCGTCGTCAGACATCTCAAACTTCTTGCCGATATTCAGGCAGTCAGATTCGCCTCCTTCAAGCACTGCGCTACCTCCTTCAACAGCTGTAAATGCTCCTCAAAAGTGCGGGAGATGATCAGCAAGTCGTCTAAGTAAACGAACACTCGATTCCGCAGACGTTGTGGTATCACCCGGTCCATCAATCGACACAACCGTTGAGCAGCATTACACAGCCCGAAAGGCATCATACGGAACTGGTAGAGTGGACGTCCGGGGATAGTAAATGCCGTGTATGCTCTGCTCTGGGGCTCCAACTCAATCTGCCAGTACTGTAGCCACGACCTCGCAAACTCTTTTGCGCTCCCTACTGCGTAATGTGGGCCTCCTCTGCCTCCGTGAAACTGGTGAGCGCTGGCTCCGTTTCGAGTCATCCTCTTCGGCAAAGATCCGCGCTCTGGCTTCTTTGTACGCGGCCTCGCGCTCTTCCAACGGCGGTCGTGTCGACCACTTGGGCCTCGGTAAGTGCTCGCTGTTGGCTCTCCTGACTATGTCCTTAATTATCATGCAATCCTTATCTCTAGTCCTTATATCTAACATGCATTGTGGAGAGTGTCTTAGTGGCTCTTCGGCAACATCGTTGAGCGTGGCTCCTCTGCCTGTGTCACGCTCTGCCTCCCGTTTCCCGCCCGACATTTTGGACACTTCGGCAGCACTACTCCGGGCAATTCGCATTTGTAGCAAAATACATTTCGCACGGTGGCCTCGCACTCCCAGAACGTGTGCCCTCGCTAAGCGCAGTTCCAGCACATAAGCGCGTTGCTATCGCCGCTAACGCCTCTGGGCCTGTACATCGCTTCGACTGCCAAGTCCGGCGCAACCTCTACAGTGGCCTCCTCCTCCTCGTGGAACGCCTCATTGACTTGATATCGGTCCCTAGGCCGACTTACCGGCTCAGCCGTGGTCTGACTCCTCGAACAACGGGATGACAACATCCTCTCTGCGTCATGGCACTTTTCTCTCAGCCTCTCCAGATCAGTGATCCACATCGGATAGATGACCCGTGAAATCCCGTCCCGGATGTTCTCCTTCACGATCTTGATCAGGTCGTGGTCGCTGACGGGTATCTCCAACCTCGATCTGAGAGCAAACATGGCCTGCAAATAGTCGTCGATGCCCTCTCCTGCCTTTTGCCTACGCTCGCGAAGCTCCTGCTCACGCTCAAAATTGGACCTGCGCGTCTGGAAGCGCTGCTTCAACGCGTATCGCAGATTTGGCAAGTGTGTTGTTCCACTCGTCCTGAGGAACATCCAGTACCAATCCTTGGCTCGTCCCTCGACCAGAGTGTGAAAATCCCGCAGGACATCCGTCCACGGCACCTGGTAAGTCTGCCTCAGATGGTCTAGTCTGAAAATAAATTCGCCAACTGGCATTCCAGATGGGCTGGCATCAAAGACGAGACCCTTCGCCACGTGCTCCAAACATCCAGTGTTCGGCCTGTTCACGCTGCTCGGATTCCAACGCCCAGTTGTTAAACCAGTGCCCCTGCGCTGCTGGGGGCTTTTGCTGTTGAGCTGCGCTATGGTTAGCATGTGGTGCTGCGTTTTGTCCGGGTGATGGGCGTAGAGTTGGCGGCGCTTCTTTGGACCCTGACAGCTGTGTATACAGGCTGCTCTCTCAGATTGCCTTCACGTACTCGAGCATTTCTCGCCTGGTTTGGGTCTGGAGCTCGACCATTCCTGTCGCCATGACCGCCTGAAAGGTTTCCCGCGCCTCTGTCAGAGCTGAATTGATTGCGGCTCTCAGCTCATTTTGTAGATTCGAGGGGGCTGGCTGTTGTTGCGCCGTCGTCGAAGAGCTGCGTTTGGGCACTGCTCCTAGGCTGTTGGAATCTGCTTCCCCGCCTACTGTTCCTGCATCCGAAATATCCATCTCTTCTGGTGGCGAAGTATTGTCCAGTGGAGTGTTGGACTTATTCACCTGTGACTGAGATGCTAAACGAGTGTTCTTTTCCGCTACGCATTACTTTTCCTTTTTCTATTAATTAAACATTTTCTTTCTTTCTCTCTTTTAGATGAATACACACAACATATATAAACGGGGTGAGACGAACATGGAACATGATACGGGTACAGTAAGTGTTGAGTACATACATTGGTCCTAATCCTAAAAGTTGTCCTATTCCTATATCACAGTTGGGCTATTGAAACTACATGCTATACGGTACATGGCCTGGCAGGAAACGCAATGCCGGTCCTGAAGGACATGACACGAACCATCGCCCTGTCTCATGAACACGCATATGGTAAACAAACAAGTAAGTTGAGGTATGGATATTAAAACAAAACTGAACTTTAACTTTGCCCACCAATCCTCGGATCATCGGCCCTACTACGGCTGGATGTACTGATCCACGCTGGGATCCGCCTGGGTACTGAAGGATGTGGCATTATCATGTGGTCCGTCGTTTGTGCTCAACTACCTCCTCCTGTTACTTTTTGCGTCAGCTTAGGCATTCTACCTTGCTGCGAGCCAGCAACTTGTGGAGTATAGTTAATAGCACAACCAACATACAACATGTAAACTGAAACAATAAACTGAACTGTATTGTGACTTCACTAGCGACTTTCATTGAGTTTTTCCATTGGGCGCCACTTGTTATGAACCGGCCTTTGCTTACCAACACTGTGTCGATAGCCAGCTAGCAAATCGGTGACCCAGGGATGAGTACGACCTCGATACAGTGTGGGCCGGTGTAACAAAAATTTATATTTTTACAAAAAAAAAAAACTAACAACAATCAAACTAGCAGCGATAATTCGCACAATCGGACAACTAAGGACATACAAGGTAAAAAGATCTTAATATTCACCCCCAATGAGCCCCCCCAACCTATGAATTGGCTTTCTCTTCATTTTCCGCCAATTCCCTTATACTACACTAACAACACAAACAACTTACCCCGACATCACACACTCGTCCCACCCACACATAAATCACTACTCAAACATGTTTTTACATTAACGATAACGACACATTCATTTATTTATATATATAATTTGATAAACATTGTTTTTCTTCAAATTAAATTTACGTTACATAAACTTAATAAAGAAAATAAAAAAATATAATTAAATAAATAAACAAAGTAAACAAATATCAAATACGACAAACAAAATAAACAATCAACAAAAAAACACAGAAAGAATAAATAAATAATGAAAAAAAAAATAATAATTAGTGCGAAGATAAATAAATGAATAAATAAGGGCAATGAATAAATAAATAAGGCGAATAAATAAACTAAATCCTATTTCGCAGTCGTTCGCTCGTCGCGGCTGTGGCGGCAGCTGCGTTATTGAGTGAGTGTGCGCGTATTGTTGCGCAGCTGTGTGTGGCTGGCAGCCGGCACTTTGAATATTGCGCACTATTAGAAAAATTGTCACTAAAATAAACGATTTTGTATCGCCTACCTCGTATACTGTAGGCACCTCACTACGCACTTGGCGTCAACTTTTTTTTTGTTTTATTTAGATATTAAATTAAATATTTTTCTGCTAGCGCCTTGCCGCTGCCGCTAAAGAATTTTGCCTACTCACGGCCACTCTGCTTCTTATAGCCGTGTGCCCATTCCCCTATTCCGCAGACAACAATCGATTATTGGGAGCCAGCACGACTTTCCACCCCTCGTTCAACACCCAACCATCGATTGCATACAAGCCGACCATAACACAGCGTTGCCACATGTATACAAAACGTTGCCATTTATAGCGAGCAGCTCAGCTGTTTTTTGTTATTGTTTTGGTTGGTGACTGGCAAATTTTGCATATTTTAAATATATAAAATATAAAATTAAAACAAACACGCCTGATTGCAAACGGTTCCGTGGGAAAAACCTTTCGCTTTCTGAGGAGCTTTTGTTGGTGGAACTAGTGGAGTCGAATCAGCATATTTTAAAGTGCAAGAAGAGCGACGCCGTTACGTGGAAGCAGAAGGACGAAGCCTGGCAGAAACTTGCTGCTCAGTTCACTGCGCAAACTTGTGTTAGTCGTTCGTGGAAAGCCTTTAAGGACAAATATGCTGTGCGATGCCATTTTTCTTTAATAACAAAATAAATATACAATTCAAGGGACAGCTGTTTGCTTTATCGATGATTCTTATCGATATATCGTGACTTCAACGCGCTATAAATTTTAACCGAGACCCAGCCTTCCGGTTAGTTTGTTTCTCATATACTCCTAACCGAACATTGAGAGACTCAAATTCGACTAAACTTAGAATAAGTTGACTAACCGGACATTGAGATATTGGGCCTAAGTCAATTCTTTTATGCGTGTAATTTTGTGTGTATGCATGTGCGTGTGCCATTCGAGAACGCAACAACAACACGTGCTGGCTAGTCTTAACCACACAGTTTAGGTGGGCCTGGGCTTTGTATTAATTTTTGATTTTTGTTTGGGCTAGCTCCCGTGAGATTGTGTGTGCGTCCCTGTATATATACAGATATATCTACATGTGCATATTTAAATGTATGCGTAGCATTTGCTATGGCATTCATTGACCTTTCTCTACTATTATGAATTTCGGCAAACGCTAAAAAGCCTATATATTTAGATTAAATTTTGTGCATATTTGTATTATTTGCCTTCAAAAACTTAAGAAAAACAACAATATTTCCAAAGCATTAAAATTTAATTTTTGGTGCTGGTCGATAATTTGCAGGCACAGGCGAACAGGAAAATAAACAAGCGTGAAGTAAAGTAGGCAGGCAAATATTTGTTTTGCATTGCTGGTCATTCATACTCTTTCATGTATTTAGCTCTATGACACTTTCCAACAATTTTGCCATCGCAACTACCATACAGTTATGCAGCGATGCGCAAAAATGTTGAAAGTGTATTGCTTGTTCACTTGTCCAAGGCATTTGCTGAAAACTCGGAAGGCCCAGCAAGAATGAAACACACGCACATGCATACACATGGTAACACATTTTTACCGTTCTTGCTATCCGCTGGCCTTTCGCCTCTCCTTTAATACACAGGCCGCTGAACGCAAAACAGAACTCAAACAAATCAAGCAACGTGCTGTCTTGTCGTAGATGAGACGCACAAAATGCGCAAAGTAAAAATACCCCTTGTCCAATATTCAATTGTAGTCAATATAAAATTGAATATATAATTTTAATGTGTTAATGGTTTATTTCAAGTTTACAAAGACAAAATGCATGTGCTTAAGTGTTAGTTAAATTAATTATAAGCAACTTGTTTTGTTTTTTTTAGTCATGAAAGCCTTTACTTACTGGCATAATATAAATAAACGTATAAAACAGACATTATATTTAAGTATCTCATGTTTTGCTCTACAATTGCACAAAGTTCATATAAAGTTTATACCACCCTTCCTTTGTCTTTGTGACAACAACAAGAGAACTGAAGTGCGGCAACAACTAATTATGCCTTGCGCTTCGCAATCTTTGCCCGCGAAGGGGAAAATACCAATAGCCAGTATTTTCTATCACTCTGTTTGCTACTTCACTCGCCACAATGCCAGCTGGTGCGAAGCCAATCATCATTGTTTAGCTTTTTGTTGTGACTGCAAAGAGTGCGAAGCGCAAGGCATAATTAGTAGTTGCCGCACTTCACTTCTCTTGTAGTTGTCACAAAAATTGAAATCGGCAATTTCAAACTTTTGCTTCTGCTTTCTGCTGCTCAACAAGAAAGGGTGGTATAGACTTTATACGAACGTTATGAAATTAAGTAGCTAAACGTGAGATACTTTAATATAAGTAGTAGGAGAATGGCGGTTCTCTGACAGGAAGTAGCTGTCACTTTTATCACCCTCAATCACAATTTATGACCCCATTAATTTTTAAGACACTTTTTTCGACCCCTTTTTTGACCCTTTTCTTTTTGACCCCTTGATTTTTGTCCCCTACAATACGATAATTTATGACCCTTTTTTTCCCATGATCGTGTCACTCCTTTGATTAGACTAGGGTGGAAAACAAAGGATTAACATTCCTAGGCCACCAATTAATCAGCAGTATTCGTGAGAATCAGTGATCATAGGATTTGGAGTCAAGTGCGCACCTGGTAAAACTGCGTTGCATTATACACCTGAAAGCAAGCCACAATCATAGATGGCATTCTTAAGGACAATAGCAACAAGATTCTTGAGAAGCAGTGATCAGAGGAACATATTTGGTTATGTACCTAACTAGTGTTAGAGTCCATTGTGCGCCTCTTTGACGTGAGTTTCATTGTAAACCTGTTTATGGTCATGAGGTGCAGTGTGCACAGGAAGAAAGGATAGATAAGAAAGAGTCGAGAGGGCACCTGTTTGACGTGCGTTGCATTGTTAACCTGAAAGCAAGCAATAATGAATGAATGCTTATGGTCATGAGTAGTAGTGATCAAAGGATCTGGAATCTTTGACGTGCGTGGCATTGTAAACCTGTTTATGGACATGAGGTGCAGTGTGCAAAGGAAGAAAGGATAGAGAATAGAGAAAAGCGAGCGCTTGTTCGATGTACGTTGCATTGTTATGGTCAACAGCAACAACAACTACAACCTTCGTGTGGGGCTCTTTGAACAAGGGATGGAAATTTTCTTACGCAGCAGCAGCTGCAAGATCATAACGTTTATCTTTATGATCTTTATGAGAGGATCAGTTTTAACTATTTTACCAATAAGTGTTAGTGTCAAGTGTGCTCCTGTTTTAAATACGTTGCTCTGCACACGTTCATTGTTATTGTGAACCTTCGTGGGGGCGTTATGTGTACAAGGATGGCAGCAAGATCAACACATTGTTTTTCAACAAGAGTATTGGTACTTGTAGATTAAGATTAAAATGTTTTAGAGGGGGAAAGAGTTAGGGAGAGAAAGTGTTAGAAGGAGAATGTGTGTTAGAGGAGGAAAGAGTTAGAGGGAGGAAGACTTAGAGACAAGTTTGTGCATGCTTGAAGTGCGCTAGTCAAAGGTCAAGTACATTAGTTGGCTAATGTGTTATAGGTACCACCGTCTGTGAGGATCAGTGAGCAAAATACATTGCATAAAAAACTATTAAGTGCTAGAGTCAAGTGTGCACAGGCTTCTTAGCTACAAGTTAGTAGATAAGAGAGAGAGTCAACTGTGCGCAGGTTTCTTAGCTACGATTAAGTAGATAAGAGAGAGTCGAGAGGGCGCCTGTTTGACGTACGTTGCCTTGCACACCTGCAGGCAAAACATAAACAATGAATGTTTATGGTTGTGAAAACCAGTGATCAAAGAATAAAAGGATTGAGACAAGATTGTGTTTGTTTGAAGTACGCTAGTCAAAGGGCAGTACATTCGTAGGCCGCATTGTTTTGATCAAAAGCAACACCAACAACAACAACAACAACATTCGTTAGTGTTATGTGTGCAAGGGATGGGAATTTTTGCGCAGCAGCAGCAGCAAAATCAACACATTGTTTTTAAACAAGAGTATTGAGACTTACAGATTAAGTTTGGAATATTAGAGGGGGAAGGTGCAAGAGGGGAAAAGTGTTAGAGGGAGAAAGAGAGAGTTAGTATTAGAGAGAGCCAGTGTTAGAGCGAGAAAGTGTTATAAGGGAATGTGATCCTGCTTGTATTATTATATTAAAACACGCTCCCTTATGCGATTCTATACACGAGCGTCTATGAAATGCGATACCGAATGTAAAGAGTATATTGGGTTTGTGCAATGTCCGTCATGGTGTCTGTCCGTCTGTATGAACGCAACTTTTTTCCATACCCTTCAAGCTAGGGACTTGAAACTTTCCAATTCTCTTTATCTATGGGATAGTAAATTAAAGTGTCAAGATTGGGGCTCTACGATAACTGGGGGGCTGGCAAATCGATAAATTCGATAACTCAAAAACGATAAATCCGCATAGTTCACACACCCTTACAGCTACCAAATTTGGTAAAAAGATAGCTACTAGCAACCCCCAAAAAACTGCAGCAAAAATTTTGGAGCCACGCCCCCATTCCGCCCCCAGCCCCAACGCATTTTAAAGTCAAAAAAGCATATATCTCCCACAGTTTTTGAGTCAAGATAAGCGATGATGACCCCCCAAAAACTGCATCAACATTTTGGATGCCACGCCCACCAATACCGCCCTAGCCGCCCCCAGCTGCCCCAACGCTTCGTCAAAAACGGGAATGCGTGTATCTTCCAGAAATGTGGAGCTAAAGCCACCAAATTTGGCAGGAAGATAGCAGGCAACGACCCCCAACAATCTGCCTTTCCCCATCTTTTACAAACTTTGAGCTAGAGTCACCAAATTTTGTATGAAGGTAGCAATTGACATTCCATATAGATCTGCAGCAAAAATTTGGATGCCACGTCCACCCATACCGCCCCAGCCCCCCTTTCCATACTTTTGACAAACTTTGAGCTAGAGTCACCAAATTTGGAAGGAAGGTAGCAATTTACATTCCACATAGATCTGCAGCAAAACTTTGGATGCCACGCCCACCCATACTGCCCTCAGCCCCCCTTTCCCCACTTTTTACAACTTTCGAGCTAGATTCACCAAATTTGGAAGGAAGATAGCAATTGAGATTTCACAAAGATCTGCAGTAAAAATTTGGATGCCACACCCACCCATACCGCCCCCAGCCCCTCTTTCCACACCTTTTACAAACTTCGAGCTGGAATCACCAAATTTGGTATGAAGATAGCAATTGACATTTCGCAAAGATCTGCAGTAAAAATTTAAATGCCAACCCCACCCATAGTGCCCCCAGCCCTCATTTTAACAGCTTTTACAAACCTTCAGCTAGAGTCACCAAATTTGGAAGGAAGATAGCAATTGACATTCCACACAGATCTGCATCAAAACCTTGGATGCCACGCCAACCATACCGCTCCCAGCCCCCCTTTCCCCACTTTTTACAATTTTCGAGCTAGAGTCACCAAATTTTGTATGAAGATAGCAATTGACATTCCACACAGATCTGCATCAAAGCTTTGGATGCGACGCCAACCCATACCGCCCCCAGCCACCCCTTTCCACACTTTTAACAATTTTCGAGCTAGAGTCACCAAATTTGGTATGAAGATAGCAATTGACATTTCACAAAGATCTGCAGTAAAATTTGGATGCCACACCCACCCATACCGCCCCAGCCCCTCTTTCCACACCTTTACAAACTTCAAGCTAGAGTCACCAAATTTGGTATGAAGATAGCAATTGACATTTCGCAAAGATCTGCAGTAAAAATTTAAATGCCACACCCACCCATACCGCCCCCAGCCCCCCTTTCAACAGCTCTTACAAACCTTCAGCTAGAGTCACCAAATTTGGAAGGAAGATAGTTGGTGGCATCCCCATCTGCATCGGAGAATCCTTAAGGCAGCGTACATCCCTGCCCCATCCGTACCCCTTTGCAATCAGGCCTCTTTTACCTGTTTTAATACTGGTATCGAGTATCAACATTGGCTTTCGTTGGTGACGGTCGTGTTCTTGCGTGCTCTTGATTATTTGTTGTTCTCTTGTGTTTGTGAACGGTGTTTTTACTCTGTTTAATCTGGTAAATAGTTTTAGCAGTGATTGCAAATATATGTGAATTTATTTACGTTTACATAAAAGAGTTTGCCGAGTTTATACTCACTTTAATTAGCAGTTTAACTGAGACTGCTCTGCCTGAACATAAAGAAAACATAAAGTAAACATACGTTCATACTTACATACATATATTTACATTTGCATATTCTGTGTGATTACTAACAACAAACAGTTTGTCAGTTTTTTTGCTCTCGCTTTACAGCTCTCCCGCTATTATCCGTCGCACTTGCGGTTCTATCTGCCTACGCGCTTACGCTCTCTCATTTAAGCGCTCATTTGATATTTACTGTTTTATATTGCTCTTGCAGTGATACGTTTTACTTATACTTACCGTCGCCTTACTTTGTTTTGTGCTAGCATATTAGTTGCCAGAGAAAACCTTAAATCAATTTGAAAATGTTTGCATGCTGTAGCACCAATTGCAAAGTGGTTGGAACCACCAACCAAGATTTAATATTGTGTGGATTGTGTGACAACATGATCCACATGAAATGTGCTGGCCTCACTCCCAAAATCAGGGACTTCTTAATTGTAGATACAGGCCTTAAATGGTACTGCGAGCCCTGCAATTAAGCTGTGAAAGATTCGACCAAGTTCATGAGGCAGACTCATGCTGGCTTTAAAGCTATGCATGAAGCTTTTAATAATCTGCAAGCGTCATTCAACGAGCTTGAGCTTATTTTCAAAAATGGCAAGGTGATTACCGAATCTCCGAAGCGTAAAAAGACTTCGGGTCCTAATCCACTTATTGCCCCACCTGTTCTTCCAACCAAACCCCTTACCTTACCCCTAACTTGCTCTTATATTCATCCTCAATCTGATATTAACATTTACTCATCCCATCTGAGTGCCCTGCAAATTGTTTCGTCATTTTTGACAGATATTGATAATCTGATAGTGGTTGGTGATTTTAATCTGCCACATGTTGTATGGTCTGTGAATGACACATCTTCGGCGGTGTTACCAGTCACTTCTGATGATTTTATCGATGGCCTACTGGAGCTAGGCATATCGCAAGTTAACAGGGTGCATAACTGTAGTTGTAGAATTTTGGACTTAATATTTTTTTCGGACTCCGATTGCAGTAATGCTAGTAGAATACCCCCTCTAGTGCTTCCGGAAGATACCTACCATCCAACCGTAGAACTATCCATCGAAATTCTTAACCCTATTTCAGTATCTAAAAATACTTTAAAAACCCGTTGCTTTCGTAAAACTAACTTTATTAAATTAAATTATCTTCTTCAACATACTAATTGGTCTCGGCTTTATTCTTGTAGTGATATAGAAACTGCTATAGCCATATTTTATAGGACCTTGAATTCGCTTTTGGATATTTGTGTTCCCCTCACTTGTTCTTCAAGTGACAATAAACCACCTTGGTTTACGAGAGAACTATCGAAGTTGAAAAACGCAAAGACAAGAACATATAAAAAATTTAAAAAATCGGGAACTACTTTAGATTTATCTTCGTATTTAGTAGCAAAATCTAGTTTTATTTCCGTTGACACATCTTGCTATAATAATTATCTTAATCGTTGTAGACTAAACTTTTCACGTGACCCTAAACAGTTTTATAAATTTGATAACTCTAAACGTAAGACTTCTTGCTTGCCATCCTCAGTATACCTAGATGATACAAAAGCAAGTTCTGATCAGGCAGTAGCCGATCTATTTGCTAAGTATTTTCAATCAGTATACTCATCGAATATGTATAGTAGTAGTAATTCCTATCCATTTCAAATTCAAACGTTAAATTGTATATATGTCCCAGTAGTTACTGAGTCTATGCTCCTGAGTGAATTTAACTCTATTAAACCTGGCTACTTGCCTGGTCCTGATGGAGTGCCAGGTTGTATTCTAAGATACTGCGCGGATTCTCTTTGTGCGCCATTAAATAAATTATTTATCTTGTCTGTTGATTCAAACGTGTTCCCTGATAAATGGAAGGAATCCTTTATAATTCCACTCCATAAAAATTCTTCAAAATCAAACGTTAAAAATTATAGGGGCATATCCAAGTTGTCTGCCATACCAAAATTCTTTGAAAAAATTATATGTTCTCAACTGCAACACGGATGTAGTTCGATTATATCGCCTTATCAACACGGTTTTGTTAGGCGTAGATCTACTACCACTAACCTTCTTGAATTCACTTCGCTTGTTATCAAAGAGTTTCAGGAAAAAATGCAAACTGACGTTGTTTACACCGATTTTAGTAAGGCATTTGATTCTGTAAGTCATTCTCTGTTGCTTCCAAAATTAAATTTTATTGGATTTCCATCAAAACTATTATTGTGGCTTTCGGAGTACTTGTGTGGTCGAACACAAAAAATTATTTTTTAAATCGTCGGTATCTAAACCTATTTTTGTTACCTCTGGTGTACCCCAGGGTAGTCACCTTGGACCTTTCCTATTTAATTTGTTTATTAACGATCTTCCAGCAGTTATTACTTATTAGATCTTCACGTAACTTTTTACCCCTTAGCCTTGATCGTTGCTTCAGCAACTATTTAATTCATGAACCATTTCGTGTTATATGTTCTGACTATAACAAACTTTATTCTATTGTCTCCTTGGAGGCTTCAACTCCAGTACTAAAAAATCGATCCTTTTTGCTTTATCTAATCGTAACCACTAACTACTAATCTAACGCTGGTCTGATTGGTTTCTGGGTTTTTCCAATCCTCGCAACAAATGTTGGACAACTCAATTTTTTATTGAATTTCCCAGAGCTTTAACGTTAACTTTTAATTATTTTTTCAGATTTATATTAATTATATAATAATAAATAAGTTCGTGTAGATGGTATAATAAATCATGTTTTAACAAAATAATTTTGATCTTAATATTTATACTTCATCGTTTATTGAGATTATTATTATTATTTTTTAATCCCCATATATTGGATTCCGTTCTATCTCACTAATAATTTATTTTGCTTTTAGATTCTTTAAGGTAATCTTTTAGGCTTATCAAATAATATTTTCCTGAACTTTACCTCTGCTCGCTATAAGATTTTCGTCAAATGACACTTTTCATTTTTAAAATATCCGTCCAACTATTTCTTATACTCAACTAAAATTATTTCATCAAACTCACATATCAAATAAAGAAAATGAAAACAGTAAGATGTTCTTAGCAGCTTGATATTTTTTTTTTTTTTTTATAAACGGGTTTTACTATACTCTTGCCCAGTATGCTACTTACGATAAAAATGTATAAAGAATGTGTTTTGTACTCATTTACTGACTTCAAAAATTCTTCTATTGATGTTGTCTGATACCCTATCTTAATTTGTGTTATACCTAATCGATTTCTTCAACTTAGTATTCTTTTTTTTTTTAAAATCATTTATGTTAAGTAGTTAGCTATCTTGACTAGGCTTCACGCTTAAAACGAGATAGATTGTATTATTGTCCATAAAATGTTAGCTTTATTTTAACAGGGAAATCGGTTGGACATTGATTTTTCACTTTATAATTGATTGCTTTAATATATTTTAACTGTCAACCTATATACCTTTCTACTTTTTTAGTGATTATGTTAGATTTTTATATTTCCAAACTCATTGCTTAAACTAAAAAAATTTCGTTGCTAATTTCTTATAATTGATGGATAGAAATATTTTATTTCATTATTGTCCCCATTTTTGTTGAATTTAATAAGGAAGTGTATTGAACGAGCTTAACAGTTTGAGATATGAGTCTTACACTGATTCGAAAAGTATGAATACGTTAAGTGTTTTAATTTAAGGGTTAAGTATCAACTACTAATGTTCCTTAACTGTGATAGATGCAGTTTTGTTACATATTACTTCCATTTTTTTCTTGTTTTTATTTTTATTTATATATATTTATTTTTTTTTGTAGGTGCTTTATTAATTTTAATGAGAACAAAACCTTTTTGTTCTAGATGCCATGTTATTAGGGCGTATTTATTCATTTAATTAATATAATTATTTCTTAAGGAGACTTATTTTCTTTAGTGCTTAAAACTTATTGTCGCTAAAGGATTTATTTTTTCTTGATCTGAGTTATTTATTTAATCATGAAACCATTGTATTGTGTTTTATTATTCTTGAGCCTTTGTATTAATCTTGAATTCGGATGGCCAAATAAGGTTGTGATGTACTAAAGCTCTGTTTTTTCTTCCTTTGTTTTTATACTCGATACCGAAGGTAAAGAGTATATTGGGTTTGTGCAATGTCCGTCATGGTGTCCGTCCGTCTGTCCGTCTGTCCGTCTGTATGTTCGCAACTTTTTTCCACAACCTTCAAGCTAGAGACTTGAAACTTTCCAATTCTCTTTATCTATGGGATAGTAAATTAAAGTGTCAAGATGGGGGTTCTACGATAACTGGGGGGCTGGCATATCGATAAATTCGATAACTCAAAACCGATAAATCCTCATATTTCGCACATCCTTACAGCTAGAACTACCAAATTTGGTGGGCAGATAGCTACTAGCAACCCCCAAAAAAATGCATCAAAATTTTGGAGCCACGCCCACCCATTCCGCCCCCAGCCCCCCCGCAATTTAAAGTCAAAAAAGCGTATATCTCCCACAGTTTTTGAGCTAGAGCCACCAAATTTTGTGCCAAGATAGGTGATGATGACCCCCCAAAAACTGCATCAAAAGTTTGGATGCCACGCCCACCGATACTGCTCTAGCCGCCCCCATCCACCCCAACGCATCGTAAAAAACGGGAATGCGTGTATCTATCAGAGTTGTGGAGCTAGAGCCTCCAAATTTGGTAGAAAGCTAGCTGGTAACGACCCCCAAAAAACTGCATCAAAATTTTGGAGCCACGCCCACCCATTGGTATGAAGGTAGCATTTGACATTCCACAAGGATCTGCAGCAAAAATTTGAATGCCACGCCCAACCATACCGCCCCCAGCCCCCCTTTCCCCACTTTTAAAAATTTTGAGCTAGAGTCACCAAAATTGTTATGAAGATAGCAATTGACATTCCACAAAGATCTGCATCAAAAATTTGGATGCAATTCCACCCATACCGCCCCCAGCCCCCCTTTCCCCACTTTATACAAACTTTGAGCTAGAGTCACCAAATTTGGTATGAAGGTAGCATTTGACATTCCACAAGGATCTGCAGCAAAAATTTGAATGCCACGCCCAACCATACCGCCCCCAGCCCCTCTTTCCCCACTTTTACAAACTTTGAGCTAGAGTCACCAAATTTGTTATGAAGATAGCAATTGACATTCCACAAAGATCTGCATCAAAAATTTGGATGCAATTCCACCCATACCGCCCCCAGCCCCCCTTTCCCCACTTTATACAAACTTCGAGCTAGAGTCACCAAATTTGGTATGAAGAAAGCAATTAACATCCCACATGGATGGGCATCAAAATTTTTAATACTGGTATCGAGTATACCGCAGTCGGTTGCGTCCGACTGCAACGTTTCCACTTGTTTGATCTTAGTTTAGGGTCTGATTTTATTGTATACTTTTTGTGGAGGAGGCTCCAAATAATAATTGTATGGTAAGATTTATTCTTATTTTTTGTGCTGGTAAAGCACTAGTTGTGTGTATGTTAAACTAATAAAAAGAGCACAAGCAAGTCATTTACAATAACTTTCACTAGCTTAGGATTCATGGTCTTAAGACCGTTTAGACTTCATGGTAAGTAGTTTTTGCTAGGCTATATTCTATTTTGATTCTTGTGGGTTGTAATTCATACATTGAAAAAGCGAGATAAAGTTGTTCTTGTTTAGGTCCACAATTTATTTTCTGGGTCCATTTTCCTTGGCATATAATACGATCGGGAGTAAGATTTAAAAGTAGTATGTCATTTCATTCTAGTAACATTTTTACTTTGTTTTTATTATATTGTTATTTAATTTTTAATCTTATTCTTTTATGTTATTTAACTTTGTATATTGCCTTTAAATTTAAGGGTTTTACCTCTCAATTTTTGAACCGAGACATAGTATTTTTTTCTGTACTGCATAAACGAAAGCATCCTTGATCGCAGATAGTATGTTTATTCTTGATCAATATTTAGATCAACACCGTAGGCTCCCTAGATCTGTATGTCTGTATCTATGCAAACAATTTTATCAGCTTTTAGGTATCGAGACTAAGTTTTGCTCAGAATCTAATCGCTGGCTTAAACACATGAGTGTTACAACTTTCACACTTAAGGAGCATCAGATCTTTTTGTTTTAAAGTGTGTACTATTTGACACTTTTAAGAACAATTTGCTTGCCTGAGCTTGGTAGGTTATACAGTTAAAACATATAGTGGAAAGACGGAACTGTCTTATAGAATTTCTTCAACATTATTATTTGGTTCTTTCCCTATCGCTTTTTATCACGCACTTTGAGATTATAACATTACTTAATGGAATGTGCTCTATGTTCCTGATTGTTTGCTGAATTGTTGTTAATTATTATTTTGTTTATTTATTTCTTTTGCATCGCATATAGTATTTTTACCTTATGTTTCTTTTTTCGCTTCAGTTTTATACTTACTTTAATAATTTATTTTACAATTACAATTTACTTTACAATTTATATTCTAACGCCCTATAAAACTGATTGAAGGGAATAGTTGTGATTATTTTTCATTTAAAAATAAAAGTAGGCTGTTACACGGGTACACAAAATATTTACTTATATTAAATTAAAATTTGAATTGATTTTCAATATACCGGCTTTTTTCGAAAATGTAGTTTTTAAAAGAAAATATTAAGCTCATATCATATTTTGTTAGATTTTTACATTTAGGTAACATCAGTTCAACTCCCTCAACATCCGATAGTGAGCTGCCGTTTATAGACGGTAAAGTAAACGGGGATGCCGCTATATCGTTTCTCATAATCACAATTTAGCTGCCCGACGATGAAAATTAGTTCCCTTACGATTTAAGTACTGCCACTGTTTACAGCAGCCTGGAATCCTAAAATGACTCAATCGCTCACCATCATCACTTGACACCCCACCCTCCCATACGACGAATCGATCCTCAACTGGACCATCACTCGTACATACATAATTAACTTTTACCTAGATAAGGTACGGTATGCGTGTAGCCGTTTTTTTTTAATAGTACTGTTCTAATCTGTACCAGTTTTGGATCCCCTGATTTATATTATTTCCAGCTACTTTTCAAGGCTCACACCTTAAACTTTTAACACACCAGCCCACAAAACATATAATTTGGATATAAAAACATTAAACAACGACTATCAAGCACCAAGAGCTATTAAAAAAATTTATAAAGTATTCGGAGGAAATTTGATCCAACAATGTAACACCCAAAATATTTATTACGGTTTACATTAAATCGTGAAGTCATAGTCGAGTCTACTACGTACTTCACATTTTTCCATGAGTTGTTCCCATCTTAAACCCCTATCAATTTATCCGTTTTTTCTTATTATTATTTTTTCAACCAAGTAAGTGCTTACCTGTTTTTTCAATTCTATCTTTCTAGAAAATGTTTTTAAGTTCGGTAGCCTCACAGTCATTCAATATGTATGTTATAGGGATTTTGTATTGTATTTCTATTATTGTAAATTTTAAGTTTTCCGGTTTGGTGAGTAGCCCTTCTCATTTAAGTATTATGTTTGCTGATACACACATAATCATTTACATATGTAGATTTTTATCTGACTAATAAAAATGTCTTAAAATCTTTTAAAAATGTCCTAAAATCTTTTTAGGGTTTACCTTTTTTAGGGTTTACTTTTATGTATGGAATTTTAGCTGTCCTATTATATCGCTGATTGTTCTAACTAAACAATTGATTGAACACTACCTCCATAATGTCTTTTAAACGTATCTTTGATTGAGTTTTCGATAATCATTACTTATTCAATTTTCTATATCGTACCCGAGTCACGTTAATATAGCAGGTTACGTAAAAATTAGCACGCAAACAAGATTGAGGGCACAGACACTCCTAAAAGCCTTTGAGCCGAAGTGTGACGTAGAAAAAGGTACAATAAGGTAGGAGCTAACGAACAGCGAAAGTCTTTAGAGGGAAGCGAGCTGAACGAAGACATCTGATCTCAAGCCAGACAAATGTTTATCGGGAGAAAGAATCCTCCTTTCACATTATAGCAGTATGCGTAGCCTTAACAATGAACAAATTTTACTGTCTTAGAACAACATATCAACCGTATTAAAGGCTAAGAAACCCTCAACTCATCATAAATACTTGATCTCGTACAGTTTCCATGTCCGGTGGAAGAGTCATAGAACTAGAAGGGGGGGGGTGCGCAACAGCCCTCTCAGTTACCAAATCATTTATCGACGATTAAGGTTTATACAGGCAGGAGACATATTATTCTATTATTAATTCCCCTTTTTATTTTTTATTTTTTATTAAAAATATCATTTCAATTCAGTTGTTACTATTTTACAGACTTTTATTGATTATTTTATTAATTTTTTATTATTTTGTCTGAAATTTCCATTTGTTTTCTTAAATGTTTGAAACAGCTTGCTGTTAGCTGTTATTTTTAAATAACATTCAAACATCAACCTGTTTTTAAACCTGAAAAATCGCTGTTTTTAACAGTAAAAATTTACATCCCCCTCCCCACAACTGTTTTTAAACCGGAAAAATAACAGCCAAAAAACAACCTGATTCTTGAAAACCACAATAATAACAGCTTAACAGCCCCAGTATTTAAAACCAGAAAAAATAACAGCTCTCTATTTTAAACAGTTAAACAGCAACCGGTTTCTTAAACCGAAATAAACCTGTTTTTAACAGCTAAACTGCAGCCGGTTTTTTTTTTTACCGGTAAAATAACCGCTCTCTGTTTTAAACAGCTAAATAAAAACCTGTTTCTAAAAAACATCAAAAATAACAGCAAAACAACAAGCTGTTTCTGAAAAACATGAAAAATAACAGCAAAACAGCACCCGGTTTTTAAAACCGGAAAAAAATAGCAGCTCCCTGTTTTAAACAGTTAAACAACAACCGGTTTCTAAAACCGAAAAGAACGTGTTTTTAACAGCAAAACTGCCACCAGTTCCACGTATTTTGGGCTTACCTATTTTCAAGGTTATTGTATGAGTTCTAGAATTGGAGTTGAAAGAGAAAATATTTGCCTGGAAACGTCAGATGGCCACCGCTGCCTCACTTTGCAAGGAGTACTTTACTCTATTCAACAGCGTACTTTTAAGTCCCGGTTTTTGTCGATACGATTGTGAACTTGTTATTTCATTTAAATGTTAAATTAAAGTTATAGTACGAAACGCAGCAGTATTGCGTCAGTACTTTCGTTGGCTTTTAGTGAAAAAAATTGAAAGCACTCTTAAAAAAATAGATTCGAATCTCAAAAAAATTTTCGAAAAAAAATCACGAATTGTATTTACTGACAGATGTAAACTACTTTGTAAAGAAAACAAACGGATATTTCAGACAAAATAATAAAAAATTAATAAAATAATCAATAAAAGTCTATAAAATAGTAACAACTGAATTGAAATGTTCTTTTTTAATAAAAAAAAAATAAATAAAAAGGGGAATTAATAATAGAATAATATGTCTCCTGCCTGTATAAACCTTAATCGTCGATAAGTGATTTGGTAACTGAGAGGGCTGTTGCGCACCCCCCCTTCTAGTTCTATGACTCTTCCACCGGACATGGAAACTGTACGAGATCAAGTATTTATGATGAGTTGAGGGTTTCTTAGCCTTTAATACGGTTGATATGTTGTTCTAAGACAGTAAAATTTGTTCATTGTTAAGGCTACGCATACTGCTATAATGTGAAAGGAGGATTCTTTCTCCCGATAAACATTTGTCTGGCTTGAGATCAGATGTCTTCGTTCAGCTCGCTTCCCTCTAAAGACTTTCGCTGTTCGTTAGCTCCTACCTTATTGTACCTTTTTCTACGTCACACTTCGGCTCAAAGGCTTTTAGGAGTGTCTGTGCCCTCAATCTTGTTTGCGTGCTAATTTTTACGTAACCTGCTATATTAACGGGACTCGGGTACGATATAGAAAATTGAATAAGTAGTGATTATCGAAAACTCAATCAAAGATACGTTTAAAAGACATTATGGAGGTAGTGTTCAATCAATTGTTTAGTTAGAACAATCAGCGATATAATAGGACAGCTAAAATTCCATACATAAAAGTAAATCCTTAAATTTTTAAAAGATTTTAAGACTTTTTATTAGTCAGATAAAAATCTAAGTAAATGATTATGTGGAATAAGCAAACATAATACTTAATTGAGAAGAGCTACTCACCAAACCGGAAAACTTAAAATTTACAATAATAGAAATACAATACAAAATCCCTATAACATACATATTGAATGACTGTGAGGCTACCGAACTTAAAAACATTTTCTAGAAAGATAGAATTGAAAAAACAGGTACTTGGTTGAAAAAATAATGACAAGAAAAAACGGATAAATTGATAGAGGTTTTAGATGGGAACAACTCATGGAAAAATGTGAAGTAGGTAGTAGACTCGACTATGACTTCACGATTTAATGTAAACCGTAATAAATATTTTGGGTGTTACATTGTTGGATAAAATTTCCTCCGAATGCTTTATAAATTTTTTTAATAGCTCTTGGTGCTTGATAGTCGTTGTCTAATGTTTTTATATCCAAATTATATGTTTTGTGGGCTGGTGTGTTAAAAGTTTAAGGTGTGAGCCTTGAAAAGTAGCTGGAAATAATATAAATCAGGGGATCCAAAAATGGTACAGATTAGAACAGTACTATTAAAAAAAAAACGGCTACACGCAAACCGTACCTTATCTAGGTAAAAGTTAATTATGTATGTACGAGTGATGGTCCAGTTGAGGATCGCTTCGTCGTATGGGAGGGTGGGGTGTCAAGTGATGATGGTGAGCGATTGAGTCATTTTAGGATTCCAGGCTGCTGTAAACAGTGGCAGTACTTAAATCGTAAGGGAACTAATTTTCATCGTCGGGCAGCTAAATTGTGATTATGAGAAACGATATAGCGGCATCCCCGTTTACTTTACCGTCTATAAACGGCAGCTCACTATCGGATGTTGAGGGAGTTGAACTGATGTTACCTAAATGTAAAAATCTAACAAAATATGATATGAGCTTAATATTTTCTTTTAAAAACTACATTTTCGAAAAAAGCCGTTATATTAAAAATCAATTCAAATTTTAATTTAATATAAGTAAATATTTTGTGTACCCGTATAACAGCCTACTTTTATTTTTAAATGAAAAATAATCACAACTATTCCCTTCAATCAGTTTTATAGATTAATTGCCTTCCGTTTTTGTCAATTAAAGAGCGATAGAATATAAATTGTAAAGTAAATTGTAATTGTAAAATAAATTATTAAAGTAAGTATAAAACTGAAGCGAAAAAAGAAACATAAGGTAAAAATACTATATGCGATGCAAAAGAAATAAATAAACAAAATAATAATTAACAACAATTCAGCAAACAATCAGGAACATAGAGCACATTCCATTAAGTAATGTTATAATCTCAAAGTGCGTGATAAAAAGCGATTGGGAAAGAACCAACTAATAATGTTGAAGAAATTCTATAAGACAGTTCCGTCTTTCCACTATATGTTTTAACTGTATAACCTACCAAGCTCAGGCAAGCAAATTGTTCTTAAAAGTGTCAAATGGTAAACACTTTAAAACAAAACAAGTGGATACGTTGCATTCGGACGCAACCGACTGCGGCATACTCGATACCAGTATTAAAACCGTTAAAAAAAAGGCCTGGTTGCTGCCTTGAAGATTCTCCGATGCAGATGGGGATGCCACCAGCTATCTTCCTTCCAAATTCGGTGACTCTAGCTCGAAGTTTGTAAAAGGTGGGGAAAAGGGGGCTGGGGGTGGTATGGGTATTCGTGGCATCAAAATGATTGATGCAGATCTATGTAGAATGTCAATTGCTATCTTCATACTAAATTTGGTGACTCTAGCTCGAAAGTTGTAAAAGGTGGGGAAAGGGGGCTGGGGCGGTATGGGTGTGTTTGGCATCCAAAGCTTTGATGCAGATCTATGTGGAATGTCAATTGCTATCTTCATACCAAATTTGGTGACTCTAGCTCGAAGTTTGTTAAAGGTGGGGAAAAGGGGGCCGGGGGCAGTATGGGTGGGCGTGGCATCCAAATTTTCCAGGCAGATCTTTGTCGAATGTCAATTGCTATCTTCATACCCTATTTGGTGACTCTAGCTCAAAGTTTAAAAAAATTGTGGAAAGGGGGGCTGTGGTGGCATGGGTGGGCTTGGCATCCAAGTTTGTGATGCAGATCATTGTGGAATGTCAATTGCTATCTTCATACCAAATTTGATTACTCTAGCTCGAAAATTGTAAAAAGTGGGGAAAGAGGGCTGGGGGCGGTATGGGTGGGCGTGGTATCCAAATGTTTGATGCAGATCTATGTGAAATGACAATTGCTTTCTTGATACCAAATTTGGTGCTCTAGCTTAAAGTTTGCAAAAGGTGGGGAAATGGGGGCGAAATGGGTGGGCGTGGCTCCATAACTTTGATAAAGATTTTTTGGGGTCATTGCCAGCTATCTTCCTACCAAATTTGGTTGCTCTAGCTTAAGATGCACGCATTCCCGATTTTGACGAAGCTTTGGGGTGGATGGGGGCGGCTAGGGTAGTATTGGTGGGCGTGGAATCCAAACTTTTGATGCAGTTTGTGGGGGTCATCGTCACCTATCTTGGCACCAAATTTGATGGCTCTAGCTAAAGAACTGTGGGAGATATAGCCATTTCTGATTTCAAAATGCGCGGGGCTGGGGGCGGAATGGGTGGGCGTGGCTCCAAAATTTTTTATACAGTTTTTTGGGGGTTGATAGTAGCTATCTTCTTACCAAATTTGGAAGTTCTAGCTGTAAGAATGTGCGAAATATGTGGACTTATCGGTTTTGAGTTATCGATTTTATCGATTTGCCAGCCCCCCAGTTATCGTAGAACCCCAATCTTGACAATTTAATTTACTATGCCATAGATAAGGATAATTGGAAAGTTTCATGTCTCTAGCTTGTAGGGTGTGGAAAAAAGTTGCGTTCATACAGACGGACAGACGGACAGACAGACAAACGGACAGACGGACAGACACCATGACGGACATTGCACAAACCCAATATACTCTTTACCTTCGGTATCGAGTATAAAGATCTGATGCCCCTTAAGTGTGAAAGTTGTAACACTCATGTGTTTAGGGCAGTGATTAGATTCTTAGCAAAACTTAGTCTCGATACCTAAAAGCTGATAAAATAGTTTGCATAGGTACAGACATACAGATCTAGGGAGCCTACGGTGTTGATCTAAATATGGATCAAGAATAAACATACTATCTGCGATCAAGAATGCTTTCGTTTATGCAGTACAGAAAAAAATACTATGTCTCGGTTCAAAAATTGAAAGGTAAAACCCTTAAATTTAAAGGCAATATACAAAGTTAAATAACATAAAAGAATAAGATTAAAAATTAAATAACAATATAATAACAAGTAAGAAGGCTCTAGTCGGGAGAGCCCGACTAGAAGATACCCTGAACCCAGTTGCAATGAATATATTTAATTTATATAAGACTTTGGTATACTGGCTTAGCTTCCATCGATTAAGTTCAATATCTCCGGTGTTTCTCAACCGATTTGGACAGAATTTTCAGAAAAGTTCTATCATTATCCATTACTTCAACCCTCATTTTTAGATTTTCCAAATTCGATATTTTATTGTTATCGATATTATGTGTATATCGGAAACCAGAACAGTTATCGATAATTTGAAGCAAACTTGTTCTGCTCATCGTATAGGAGAACTTAAATACAAAATCAGAAGTCTCTAGCTCTAGTAGTCTCTGAGATCCACGCGTTCATACAGACGGACAGACGGTCAGACGGACAGACGGACAGACGGACAGACAGACGGACAGACGGACATGGCTATATCGTCTCGGCTGTTGATGCTGATCAAGAATATATATACTTTATAGGGTCGGAGATGCTTCCTTCTGCCTGTTACATACTTTTGCACAAAACCATTATACCCTTATTTACCCATTTTATGGGTTAAGGGTATAAAAACAAAGTAAAAATGTTACTAGAATGAAATGACATACTACTTTTAAATCTTACTTCCGATCGTATTATATGCCAAGGAAAATGGACCCAGAAAATAGATTGTGGACCTAAACAAGAACAACTTTATCTCGCTCTTTCAATGTATGAATTATAACCCACAAGAATCAAAATAGAATATAGCCTAGCAAAAACTACTTACCATGAAGTCTAAACGGTCTTAAGACCATGAATCCTAAGCTAGTGAAAATTATAGTAAATGACTTGCTTGTGCTCTTTTTATTAGTTTAACATACACACAATTAGTGCTTTACCAAAACAAACAAGTAAGAAGGCTCTAGTCGGGAGAGCCCGACTAGAAGATACCCTGAACCCAGTTGCAATAAATATATTTAATTTATATAAGACTTTGGTATACTGGCTTAGCTTCCATCGATTAAGTTCAATATCTCCGGTGTTTCTCAACGGATTTGGACGAAATTTTCAGAAAAGTTCTATCATTATCCATTACTTCAACCCTCATTTTTAGATTTTCCAAATTCGATATTTTATTGTTATCGATATTATGTGTATATCGAAAACCAGAATAGTTATCGATAATTTGAAGCAAACTTGTTCTGCTCATGGTATAGGAGAACTTAAATCCAAAATCTGAAGTCTCTAGCTCTTGTAGTCTCTGAGATCCACGCGTTCATACAGACGGACAGACGGACAGACAGACGGACAGACGGACATGGCTATATCGTCTCGGCTGTTGATGCTGATCAAGAATATATATACTTTATAGGGTCGGAGATGCTTCCTTCTGCCTGTTACATACTTTTGCACAAAACCATTATACCCTTATTTACCCATTTTATGGGTTAAGGGTATAACAAGAAAAAAATGGAAGTAATATGTAACAAAACTGCATCTATCACAGTTAAGGAACATTAGTAGTTGATACTTAACCCTTAAATTAAAACACTTAACGTATTCATACTTTTCGAATCAGTGTTAGACTCATATCTCAAACTGTTAAGCTCGTTCAATACACTTCCTTATTAAATTCAACAAAAATGGGGACAATAATGAAATAAAATATTTCTATCCATCAATTATAAGAAATTAGCAACGAAATTTTTTTAGTTTAAGCAATGAGTTTGGAAATATAAAAATCTAACATAATCACTAAAAAAGTAGAAAGGTATATAGGTTGACAGTTAAAATATATTAAAGCAATCAATTATAAAGTGAAAAATCAATGTCCAACCGATTTCCCTGTTAAAATAAAGCTAACATTTTATGGACAATAATACAATCTATCTCGTTTTAAGCGTGAAGCCTAGTCAAGATAGCTAACTACTTAACATAAATGATTTAAAAAAAAAGAATACTAAGTTGAAGAAAACGATTAAGTATAACACAAATTAAGATAGGGTATCAGACAACATCAATAGAAGAATTTTTGAAGTCAGTAAATGAGTACAAAACACATTCTTTATACATTTTTATCGTAAGTAGCATACTGGGCAAGAGTATAGTAAAACCCGTTTATAAAAAAAAAAAAAAAATATCAAGCTGCTAAGAACATCTTACTGTTTTCATTTTCTTTATTTGATATGTGAGTTTGATGAAATAATTTTAGTTGAGTATAAGAAATAGTTGGACGGATATTTTTAAAATGAAAAGGGTCATTTGATGAAAATCTTATAGCGAGCAGAGGTAAAGTTCAGGAAAATATTATTTGATAAGCCTAAAAGATTACCTTAAAGAATCTAAAAGCAAAATAAATTATTAGTGAGATAGAACGGAATCCAATATATGGGGATTAAAAAATAATAATATTAATCTCAATAAATGATGAAGTATAAATATTAAGATCTTGCTCGAAGTTTGTAAAAGGTGTGGAAAGAGGGGCTGGGGGCGGTATGGAAGGGTGTGGCATCCAAATGTTTGCTGCAGATCTTTGTGAAATGTCAATTGCTATCTTCCTTCCAAATTTGGTGACTCTAGCTCGAAGTTTGTAAAAAGTGGGGAAAGGGGGGCTGGGGGCGGTTTGGGTGGGCGTGGCATCCAAATTTTTGCTGCAGATCTATGTGAAATGTCAATTGCTACCTTCATACAAAATTTGGTGACTCTAGCTCAAAGTTTGTAAAAGGTGGCGAAAGGCAGATTGTTGGGGGTCGTTGCCTGCTATCTTCCTGCCAAATTTGGTGGCTTTAGCTCCACAACTCTGGAAGATACACGCATTCCCGTTTTTGACGAAGCGTTGGGGCAGATGGGGTGGCTAGGGCGGTGTGGGTGGTCGTGGCATCCAAACTTTTGATGCAGTTTTTGGGGGGTCATCATCACTTATCTTGGCACCAAATTTTGTGGCTCTAGCTCAAAAACTGTGGGATATATAAGCTTTTCTGATTTTAAAATGCGGGGGGGGGGGCTGGGGCGGAACGGGTGGGCGTGACTCCAAAACTTTGATGCAGTTTTTTGGGGTTCTTTACCAGCTATGTTCCTACCAAATTTGGTGGCTCTAGCTCCACTACTCTGGATGATACACGCATTCTCGTTTTTGACGAAGCGTTGGGGCAGCTGGGGGCGGCTAGGGCGGTATTGGTGGGCGTGGCATCCAAAATGTTGATGCAGTTTTTGGGGGGTCATCATCGCTTATCTTGACTCAAAAACTGTGGGAGATATAGCCATTTCTGATTTCAAAATGCGCGGGGCTGGGGGCGGAATGGGTGGGCGTGGCTCCAAAATTTTTTATACAGTTTTTTGGGGGTTGATAGTAGCTATCTTCTTACCAAATTTGGTAGTTCTAGCTGTAAGGGTGTGTGAAATATGCGGATCTATCGTTTTTGAGTTATCGAATTTATCGATTTGCCAGCCCCCCAGTTATCGTAGAACCCCAATCTTGACACTTTAATTTACTATCCCATAGATACAGATTATTGGAAAGTTTCAAGTCCCTAGCTTAAAGGGTGTGGAAAAAAGTTGCGTTCATACAGACGGACAGACGGACAGACAGTATAAATATTAATTAAAATTAAAACATACCTATAAGAAAAACATAATTTGATAGCTTATTAACAAAGTACACCAATTTAAAAAATGTTCATTGGTTTATTAAAAAGTTATACTAATTAGCTCTATAAAAGTAACAGAAGTCAGTGCAAAAATCAAAACAGATGTATTCAAATAAAGGTTAGAAACGTAAGAAGCGAACAAGTTCGGTGTGCGTTAGAAGGAGGGACACTCAATTAACATACCACCTGCATTTCATAGACGCTCGCATAAGGGAGCGTGTTTTAATATAATAATACAAGCAGGATCACTTTCCCTTCTAACACTTTCTCGCTCTAACACTTACTCTCTCTAATACTAACTCTCTCTTTCTCCCTCTAACACTTTTCCCTTCTTGCACCTTCCCCCTCTAATATTTCAAACTAAATCTGCAAGTCTCAATACTCTTGTTTAAAAACAATGTGTTGATCTTGCTGCTGCTGCTGCGAAAAAATTCCCATCCCTTGCTTGCATAAAACTAACGAATGTTGTTGTTGTTGTTGGTGTTGCTTTTGATCAAAACAATGCGGCCTACGAATGTACTGCCCTTTGACTAGCGTACTTCAAACAAACACAATCTTGTCTCAATCCTTTTATTCTTTGATCACTGGTTTTCACAACCATAAATATTCATTGTTTATGTTTTGCCTGCAGGTGTGCAAGGCAACGCACGTCAAACAGGCGCCCTCTCGACTCTCTCTTATCTACTTAATCGTAGCTAAGAAACCTGCGCACAGTTGACTCTCTCTCTTATCTACTAACTTGTAGCTAAGAAGCCTGTGCACACTTGACTCTAGCACTTAATAGTTTCATATGCAATGTATTTTGCTCACTGATCCTCACAGACGGTGGTACCTATAACACATTAGCCAACTAATGTACTTGACCTTTGACTAGCGCACTTCAAGCATGCACAAACTTGTCTCTAAGTCTTCCTCCCTCTAACTCTTTCCTCCTCTAACACACATTCTCTTTCCCCCTATAAAACATTTTAATCTTAATCTACAAGTACCAATACTCTTGTTGAAAAACAATGTGTTGATCTTGCTGCCATCCTTGTACACATAACGCCCCCACGAAGGTTCACAATAACAATGTACGTGTGCAGAGCAACGTATTTAAAACAGGAGCACACTTGACACTAACACTAATTGGTAAAATAGTTAAAACTGATCCTCTCATAAAGATCATAAAGATAAACGTTATGATCTTGCAGCTGCTGCTGCGTAAGAAAATTTCCATCCCTTGTTCAAAGAGCCCCACACGAAGGTTGTAGTTGTTGTTGCTGTTGACCATAACAATGCAACGTACATCGAACAAGCGCTCGCTTTTCTCTATTCTCTATCCTTTCTTCCTTTGCACACTGCACCTCATGTCCATAAACAGGTTTACAATGCCACGCACGTCAAAGATTCCAGATCCTTTGATCACTACTACTCATGACCATAAGCATTCATTCATTATTGCTTGCTTTCAGGTTAACAATGCAACGCACGTCAAACAGGCGCCCTCTCGACTCTTTTTTATCTATCCTTTCTTCCTGTGCACACTGCACCTCATGACCATAAACAGGTTTACAATGAAACTCACGTCAAAGAGGCGCACAATGGACTCTAACACTAGTTAGGTAAATAACCAAACCTTTTCCTCTGATCACTGCTTCTCAAGAATCTTGTTGCTATTGTCCTTAAGAATGCCATCTATGATTGTGGCTTGCTTGCAGGTGTATAATGCAACGCAGTTTTAACAGGTGCGCACTTGACTCCAAATCCTATGATCACTGATTCTGACAGATGCTGATGCTGATATATATATATATAAATAATAAGTATATCATATCGCTCATTTTATTACCAAAAATTTAGGTTATGTTTATATCAGTATTATAACATAACCTAAATTTTTGGTAATAAAATGAGCGATATGATATACGTATTATTTATTTTTCGTTTTATAGAGTAGAAAAACTAAAAGAGCTAAGAAGAAAAAGAAATTGTGAACGTTTGAAAAAAAGAAAAACTTTACCATTATCAAATGCTGAAATCTTACGTGGATAAGTAATTTGATTTAATAATATTTAATAATATTTAAAAACAAATTGTAATATATGCCTCAATATTATTAAGCTATTGTAACGAACCTAAAAGTTACGCGGTTTTTAGCTGGGCTAACTCTCGCGGTGCTGAGGGTACGTGCCAACAAATTTACATTTGTGGCGGCTGCGACAATAAGAACACAATTTGGTTTTATTTAATACATATATTTTAAAACTGCACTCTCTGCTAGTTTTAACGTTTGGGTTTTACAATTGCTTGCACTTAATGATATTTCTTATTTGAGTTTTAGGGAATCGCACGGCTCTTGTGTCGTAGTTTTATTTGCAATGCTGGCGCTCTCGTTGCACCAAGTATTCAGAGTCAATGTCACGCCTACTAAACGGGGTTTTAGCAACGCCGAATTCCCCAGGCTCTACTATGGCCTCCTTGTTACCACAAGGATTTCGCCAATAATGCCGCCCACTCTCCGGCTCTGGCTTTAGCTTCACCTGTCCTTCGCCAGGCTTGTCTGACACTTGGTTTTAATTTGAGGTTGCTTTGCAAATGCAACGCGCCACAAGAACTTGTTAAATTTCGCGTCTCGATTCCTCAGTAAATTGTTTGTTAGTCGCGAAGGACACGATCAGCTTTGTCCTTATTGCGATATGGATCCTTTAAATTCTTAACTAATCCTTTCGCGTAGGATTTCTTTATGTCTCGCACTGATTTTCACTTATTTCTTATTGATTCCGTAATTCGCACTCTTGCACTCAACTGACTCGTCCTCGATTAACTTGTACTCGATTAACTCGTACTCGATTAACTCGCCGCTCTGTCCAAGGCGGCTCCTTTTATACTCTTCTGCTGTCTTGCTGGACCGGGGCCTGTCAACGCTGCCAATGTCGCGCCAAGGGCAAAGGTGGCGTGATCGTTCCAGTGAGATTTGCCTAGCAACAACGGTTCCTCGTTGCTGATCACGCCTGTCGTTGGTGTGACGGTGATCACTATATTTCGTGGATGCACCGCTCGCACACCAACGGCACTTTGCCACGACTTTTGCGGTACGTGTTTTGTGGCTCCCATGTGCCAAACACGTACCTTAGCGCTGACATCCTGTGTCAGAGCGAGACAGCATGCGAATTCGCCGCAGCTCAGGTCCGGCTGCGGCTATAAATGCAATCGCTTTTTGTGAGGCGCTATAAGTGAATATGGCTCCTCACACTCCCCTCTTTCTCCGGAAGTGGAAGTCTTCCACTTAATTTTGTGTCTTTCAAATCGCGCGCCTCCGCTTTGAACTTTGGCGCCCGTTAGCAGTGACGCTGTAACGATCAGCTGGTGGTCGCGTAACGCCATCTAGCGACTTTGCATCGCCCGGCCAGATCGATATTTGCGATGTGGCCAGAACGATATTTGCGATGTGGCCAGATCGATATGAGCACCCGCAACTATTCAACACTAATCGGCCATGACACACAATTTGCAGTTTGCAATTGTTTTGTTGTTGCTGAAAAGAATCTAAAAAGCAAAAGTAAGTAACATATTTTTGCGCCTTGCGCCATTTCCACCATATCCTAAACCATGTTCTCTTTTTCCAGGCCATGCCGTTTTGCCGCTCGCGCTGGATCACACACACATTTTATGTGAGTATGCTTCCAGAAACTTTCACCCCCCCTCTTGCAGTTTAATCCACCTGTTTTTCTTTATATTTTTTTCAGGTTAAATCAATATGCGAGATATATTTTTTTCATTTTTTTTATTGTGTTATTTTGTTTTTTTTATTTCCTTATTCTGCCACAAAGGCCCGCGTGCCTCGGGTCGAAATTCGCACGCGGTAACGTTGGCCGTGCGCCCAAACAATGCGCGACGTGCGTCGGTCGCCACCTCCAACTGCGGCTGCTAGCACTTCTGGTGGCCAGTCTGCTCGCGCCACCTCTCTCCATCCTGGAGTCGCCAACGGTGCGGATGACTGCCGCTGCAGCACTGGGCGAGCCGGCCGTTCCCCATACGGGCATGAAGCCTGCCGACCGAACGCTGGGCGCACCGGATGGGTTGCCCAAGCGTGTGGTGGAGGCGGTGTCCCGGGGCGAGGCGGCGTGCCCACCTGCAGCGGTGTTGGCCATTCCCACGGCGCTGTCCGTGTTGTCGGGCTGGTGGCCGTGCAGACTGGTGTTTGAAGTGTGTGTGGTGGTGGCGGCGTCGGCGGTCATGATCGCGGTGGCGTCGGTGTACGCTGTCGGGGTGGTGTTGGCGTACGCGGTCGTGGTGGCGTCGGTGTACGCTGTCGGGGTGGCGTTGGCGTACGCGGTCGTGGTGGCGTCATCTCTTTAATAAAGCCCTCGCGGGGCGGTGCCACCTCCTCTGTCCACTCGAGGACAACCGTCGCGATGTGGTGCCACCGCCCATCCACGAACCGTTTCTCTTGTGAGATGGTTGCCGTCGGTGATGTCGACTCACCCGGATCGGCCTGCGGCATCTGCTCCTCGGCCTGCGGCGCTGCCTCCTCCTCGTCGGACGATATATTGATGATATCGTCATCTTCATCCTCCTCATCCTCTGAGGTGCCCACCCCACGTGGGAATGGAGACGGTGGCCTAGCGGGGCGCCAGTCTGGCGGTGGCGTCTCCGGCAGCGGCGGTGTGGCGAACCGCTCCGGGCTGGCTGGGCCCATATTTTCGTCCTCTGGCGTCGGTGGTGCCTCGGGATGGCACATGCGTACCCATTCCGGGTTCACCTCCACGAAGTCCCTTGGCGGCGGCGACTCCTCAATTTCGCCCACTGGACCAGCGCTGGCATCCACCTCCCAGTCGCTACTATCGAAGTCGTCGCCGTACGCCCTGCGCACCCACTCGCGCTCTTCGTCCAGCTCCTGGCGGCGGCAACGCTCCCGTTCGGCTGCCTCCCGCTCCTCAGGCGACTCCAAAATAGGCGACTCCCGCAGCTCCAGCACATCTGGAGATGCCTCCCGCTGCGGCTCGACACGCGCATAGGGCTGTCCGGCCCAACGCCCTCTTCGCGCCACGTTTCTGCGCCCTCTGGCGCTGGCACCCATGGCCGCCGCGTCGACCACGCACACATCCCCGCTGGTGTGCGAGAGTGCGCACGTGGGTCACGGCTCGACGCATGGACTGCCCTCCTTCCCTCGGTGTTGCTGTTCCTATTCTCCATTCTTGCTGGTGAGTGTTTTCTTTGAAAAAAATATCGCAAAGTGACCGACTGCATGGTAGTTGGCACCTTTTATACCCCTACTCTTTACGCATGTGCAACAGTGTAGGTGCGCATGTTACGGTATCCTTCCCGCATGCGACCGCCATGTTTTGTCAGCGCTCTCTTTGCGATATCACTAACCTTTTTCATTAACCGTTTTCCTAGCAGCGTTTGCTTCGCACACCTTTCGCCGCGTTCAGGTCCGGTTTTGTAATATCCTTGGTTGGGCCGTGGCTCTTATTACTATTTTATTATTTTTATTTTTTTTTTTTAATATTTTTATTTTTTATTTTTTTTTTTTTCCACACATTCATTATTGTCTGTTATTTTTAATACATATGTAATACCTTACATATTCATTTTTATTATTTATATATATGTAATAACTTACATATATTTAATTTTGTTATGGTTTAATAAATATGTAAGGTATTACATATATACATTATTAATATAATATGTAATACCTTACATATTTAATTTTTTTATTGTTTAATATATATGTAATACCTTACATATTTATTTATATATTTGTTGAATGTGTTGAGTGGGGAAGATATTTAATATGTATTAATACATATTCACCCCTTTTTTTTTCCCAAAAAAAAAACCAAATCAACTAATGATTTTTTTTTTTTTTTATTTATAGGAGGCAATGGAGATTCAGGTGAGTAAATGAGATACGTCCTGAAAAGGCCACTTATTAACCGCCCTTTTCTCTTCCAGATATTCACCATCAAAAAAAAATTACTTTTTGTTCCAGGGTCTTAACGTAATTTGTGCCCCAAAAAAAAAAGTTTTTGTTATCTCATTCGTTGTCCGTTCCACCTCCGTGGGGTTTTATGTCGCCTATGTGCGCGGTCCGTTCTTTTTCCCCAGTTTTCCCTTGTAATTTACAGATTACAGGTGATACAAAATTTATTATTGTATATGGTCCGGCAAATTTGGGAGCAAGCTTCGCAGCGAAGCCTTCCGCTGCATTTGACAGGTGGTGTTGTTTCACCCACACCTTGTCTCCTACGGATGGTTTCCACTGCCGTCTCCGTAGGTTGTAATGCCTTGCTTGGTCCTGAGCGGCTTTCTTTAAACTCCTGCGCACCACTTCAAAAACTTCTCTCAGTTTTTTCGCATTGTCGCTGGGTGTTTGTGGCGGTTGCCCTGTGCCGAGTGTCACGCTGTCGTACAGCGCATTTGGCAGCCTTGGTTCACGCCCTTGCGTGATAAACGCTGCACTGTAGCCCGTAGACGCCGATACGCTGGTGTTAACGGCTAGTGATAATTCTGGCAAAAATTCATCCCAGCACCGCTGGTTATCTTTTGTGAATTGTGCAATCATCGTTTTTACCGTGCGGTTCGCACGTTCTGTAGGATTCTCTTGCGGAGTGTATGGTGCCGTAAATTGGTGTCGCACTCCTAATTCTTCGAGAAAGCGTTTGAAGGCTTTACTCGTAAATTGTGTTCCGTTGTCCGTTATGAGAACTTTTGGTACCCCAAATCGTGCCAAAATTTTCTATCTGAATCCCTTTTGCAAAGTGGCTGTGGTTGCGCTCCTTAGCGGAACTAACTCAGTCCACTTAGAGAAACGGCCGAACATCACCAATAGCATTGTGTTGCCGTGTTTTGATCTTGGCAGTGGGCCAACAAAATCAGCACACACGGTACTCCATGGCTCTTCCGGAATTTGTGTCAACATCTTTCCTGCTGCTGCCATTTGAGTTGGCTTATATTGTTGACAAGTTTCGCAGTTGTGCACATATGTGCGCACGTCCCTGTACAAGCCTGGCCAGTAGTAGCGTGTCGCTACTCTTGCTATCGTTTTCCGGCTTCCCAAATGACCGGCTGTGGCTGCGTCGTGGTTCTCCAATAATACCTCCTTCCTTTTACCTTTGGGTACACAAAGCTTCCAAGCTTCCACATCTCCGCCTCCAGCGCGGTGTGGGATGTGTCTATACAGGTTGCCATTTTCCTCCATGTAATCTGGATATTTCCTTGCATTTTGTGCGATTTCCTTTTTTAATTTCTGAATCCAGTTGCAATTTGCGTTGTCTGCCTCCATCCCTTCTGTGGCGATTTTTCTTAGGCAGCATGTCTCCGGAAGTGGCTGTCTCGAAAGTGCATCGGCTACGACATGTAGGTTGCCTTTACGGTATTTGACTTCAAAGTCGTATTGTTGCAGTTCAAGCGCCCAACGCGCTATTCTGCCTGATGGACTCTCTATTGAGTTTAGCTACTTCAGCGCCATGTGGTCCGTTATGACCACAAAATGGTAGCCTTCCAGGTATGGCCTTAGCTTTCTGATTCCCCACACTATGGCTAGACACTCTTTTTCAGTTGCCGAATAGTTCCTTTCGGCACCGTTTAGTGTCCTACTGGCGTACGATATTACCCTTTCACCTTGCTCCGAAGGTTGGGTCAATATCGCACCCAGGCCATAATTACTTGCATCCGTCTGCAAGCAAAATGATTTTGAGAAATCTGGGCATGCCAATACTGGGGACTGAGTCAGCTTCTCTTTGACCGTGTCAAAAGCTACTTGCCGCTCCTCAGTCCACTCCCATTTTGCGCCTTTTTTCATCAATGCGTTCAGAAGTGCTACTTTCGTCGCGAAATCTGGTACGAAGCGCCTGTACCATGATGCTACGCCCAGGTATTGTCGTAACTCTTTTACGTTGCTTGGCGGCTTCAATTCTGCGATTGCAGCAACTTCATCTGAATCTGTGCGAATTCCTTCTTCTGTGACTCTGTGGCCCAAATATTTCAATTCCTTTTTAAAGAAATCGCATTTGTCCACGTTTATACGCAGATTTGCTTCCCGCAGCCGCCGAAATACCTCTTTGAGATTTTCCATATGCTCTTCGCGCGTTCTTCCGATGACTATAATGTCATCTAAATATGCAAACGCGTGTGGCATCATTTCGGGTCCAATAACACGATCCAAAGCCCTCTGAAAAGTTGCCGGTGCCGAGTGTAACCCAAATGGCATTACTTTCCACTGGTATAATCCTTTGCCTGGGACTGTAAAAGCTGCCAGTGGTCGGCTCGCTTTCTCCATCGGGATCTGCCAGTACCCATCTTTCAGATCCAAGCTAGTGATGAAGTGGGCTTCGCGTAGCTGGTCTAAAATGTGGTGCACTCTTGGCAATGGATACGCGTCCTTAACGGATCGGCTATTAAGTTGCCTAAAATCCACACATAACCGCCATTTGCCATTCTTCTTTTTCACCATCACGATTGGTGCGCTGTGTGGGCTGTTGGATGGCTCTATGCAACCTTTCGCAAGTAGTTCCTCTACTTGCTGGTTAATTTCCGCTTGCATTTTGGATTCTTTGGAAAATAACGCTGTTTTATAGGCCTGTCGTCGCTCATCACAATTTTGTGTTCTGCTATTTGTGATGTGCCCTTTAGGTGTTCGAAGGCTGCGACTTCCCGCAGTAGAAATTCGTTAATTTCTTGGTCTTCGTGCAGATTTTTTTTTTCAATAGGTGGGTTTCTGGAGTCACGTGTTGCTATGTCTTGTTCGGTTGTATTCTGGACAACTGCCACCGACAGTCTCTCTTCCAGCTTTCCAACCTTGTGCCGTCGTGCTGGGATGGTGACCACCAATCCCGCACACTGCAACACTGTGCCCTTGCCAGTCAGAAAATCCCAGCCCAGCACCAAATCGTCTATCACACCAGGCATAATTAGAAGCGCTATTTCCAAACAGCGATGCCCGAGTCTTATTTTGACCGTTATTTGTTCTGTTGTCCTGCTGCTATGTCCGTCTGCTAATTTCACCTGTCTGCTTGCGACGCTTCTCCGGCCTACAGTGTTCAGTCTACAAGCTAGCTCTTCGCTAACAAAGCTGCTTGTAGCCCCTGTATCAACTGTAGCCTTATGCTGACAGTCACCGATCCATACGGTGGCAGTCAACTGCGTCCCTTCGTCTTTCAGGTGACCGACTAGCGTCTCGGGGCGGATCTTGGCGGCTCCCGCTCGCCCCTCGCTGGCGGACGCCGCTGGCCGTTTCCCGACCGACAACATAGGGCTGTCCGCTGACCGATCCTGCCACAGACCCAGCAGAACTCCAGCATTGGGTTTCGGCACTCTATCGCCCATTGTCCCTCCTGTCCACACACAACATGCCCTTCCTGGGTTGTTTATGTGTGTCCTGGCAGGATTTTGCTGGGTCCTAGGTGTTGGGGTTGGCCGTTCGTCCATTCTTCCAGTGTGCTGGCTCTGCTCCTCCATGGCCATAAATCGGGTACGATTTCCACGACTCTGGTTGTGATCGCGTCCATTTTGCTGTGTATCTCGGTGTTGTTGAGGCTGTTGTTGTTGATGTTGGCTGTATTGTTGTTGGGCTGTAGCACTTTGTAGCCTCAGTTTCAGCCTATCCTTTTCTAGTTCTTCGAATTCTTCTGCCAGTTGCATAAGCTGGGTCAAATTCGAGAACTGGTTTGGCCGTGCATATCCGCGCAAGTCAGGAAGGCTGTTGGTGTAAATGGTGCGCACTTCCTTCTCTGTTGAGAGTCGTAGGGGTCTCATCAGAGTCTGCATCTCCACCATATAGACTTTAAAGGGCTCATCCAGAGCTTGTCGCCGTCTGCGTACTTCGTCGTACAAATTTTCAAAATAATCTCGTGGTAAAAAGTATTCTTGAAAACTGTCGACAAAATCCACCCACGTTGTCCAATGCCTGTTGTTAGCTATGTACCACTTAAGTGCCATTCCTTTCAGCAACTCCGGCATCGCTCTTGGAATTAAATTTAGGTTTAATACATATGTGTCTGCCGACCATTTCACTTGCTCCAAGAATTCGAGAGGCTTCGATAGTCCGTCGAATCGAAAGCTCCACTCTCGAACTTGTTTGGCTACTTTTTGGTATTCACTTGCCCTTGCATTGGTCTGATCATGTGTGTGGGTGTGGCTACGCTCTCCTGGCTGTTGGGTTGTATTCCAGGGCGATCGGCGAGATTCCTGTAAATCTCGCGCCCTAGCTGCCGCGCTGGTGCATGGGACGCTCAGCCTTGCTACGTCTATGCCGGCAAACTCCTTTTCCTCTTCGTATTCCCCTTCCTCGCGCATGAACTCGGGTTCTTTATTCGGCGGCTGTCGGCTGTATGTTTTTGCCAGTTCGCTAATGCGAACGCTGTGTGGAAGAGTATTTTCATTTTGACTTACCCAGTCTCCGAATTGTCTTCTCATGTTTTCGACAGTGCCTTCAAGCTCCAGACCGAATTCCACTCCGCATTTCACTAGTGCATCCTTTTTTAGATTGTACACCCACGAACGAACCATATTGTCAATTATTTATATGTATTTTATTAAAACAAACTATGTGCTATTGGCCGTAGATCCACAGTTTGGGCGCCAGTTGTAACGAACCTAAAAGTTACGCGGTTTTTAGCTGGGCTAACTCTCGCGGTGCTGAGGGTACGTGCCAACAAATTTACATTTATGGCGGCTGCGACAATAAGAACACAATTTGGTTTTATTTTAATACATATATTTTAAAACTGCGCTCTCTGCTAGTTTTAACGTTTGGGTTTTACAATTGCTTGCACTTAATGATATTTCTTATTTGAGTTTTAGGGAATCGCACGGCTCTTGTGTCGTAGTTTTATTTGCAATGCTGGCGCTCTCGTTGCACCAAGTATTCAGAGTCAATGTTACGCCTACTAAACGGGGTTTTAGCTAGCAACGCCGAATTCGCCAGGCTCTACTATGGCCTCCTTGTTACCACAAGGATTTCGCCAATAATGCCGCCTACTCTCCGGCTCTGGCTTTAGCTTCACCTGTCCTGCGCCAGGCTCACTTGTCTGACACTTGGTTTTAATTTGAGGTTGCTTTGCAAATGCAACGCGCCACAAGAACTTGTTAAATTTCGCGTCTCGATTCCTCAGTAAATTGTTTGTTAGTCGCGAAGGACACGATCAGCTTTGTCCTTATTGCGATATGGATCCTTTAAATTCTTAACTAATCCTTTCGCGTAGGATTTCTTTATGTCTCGCACTGATTTTCACTTATTTCTTATTGATTCCGTACTTCGCACTCTTGCACTCAACTGACTCGTCCTCGATTAACTTGTACTCGATTAACTCGTACTCGATTAACTCGCCGCTCTGTCCAAGGCGGCTCCTTTTATACTCTTCTGCTGTCTCGCTGGACCGGGGCCTGTCAACGCTGCCAATGTCGCGCCAAGGGCAAAGGTGGCGTGATCGTTCCAGTGAGATTTGCCTAGCAACAACGGTTCCTCGTTGCTGATCACGCCTGTCGTTGGTGTGACGGTGATCACTATATTTCGTGGATGCACCGCTCGCACACCAACGGCACTTTGCCACGACTTTTGCGGTACGTGTTTTGTGGCTCCCATGTGCCAAACACGTACCTTAGCGCTGACATCCTGTGTCAGAGCGAGACAGCATGCGAATTCGCCGCAGCTCAGGTCCGGCTGCGGCTATAAATGCAATCGCTTTTTGTGAGGCGCTATAAGTGAATATGGCTCCTCACACTATATAACTTTACGACTCCCTCATTTTTTAAATAGGAAAAGACAAAAATTGGACAGTTATGAAGGTTATGTCGAGCAATGTAGGGTTGTTGAAAATATAAAAATGTAATGCTACTAGAAAATCAATTTCACAGCGAACAACTTCAAATTTATGAACAGCGTAATGAATGCATTAATCCCGAAGTTATTCTACACAGGAACACAAGATTTCCTGGCGATGGTAATTGTCTATTCCACTCGCTCATAAGTATTTTGCAACTTCAAATTGAGACTTGTGACTTGAGAAATCAGTTACGCGACTCACCCAATTTAAACTTATGCCACAATCCGCAAGAAGCATATAACATTCTATCAAGCACTAATGATTACGGAGATTTGGATTGTTTGTACTTGTTTTCAAAAATGTGCAATGAAAATGTTTGTGTACATTATTGTTTTTACAACATAACTATAAAGAATCAAGACACTATCTTTTGTCATTTTAAAGCGAATGATACACAAAACTGCATTCATCTTCATCTTCGTGAACCGCATTTCACACCATTTTATGAAGTATCATTTATGTTGGAGACAATATAAAACGCTTCTCTCTAATTTGCGTAAACTGGAAATTATCACGCAATAGTTGAATAACGGCAATAAGATGAAAATCCTACCGAAGATAATCATAACATACATGAAAATCATGAAAATCAAATTGAGATTGATAGAGAAGATCGAATTGGTGAAAGTACTATCGATTTTATTGTTGATTGTACTATTCCAGTTCACACAAATTATCTATACATCTTTGAAAAAAGGAAAAATTCCTTTCATGTCAACCTTCAATGGTTTTGCATATCCGGAAATTCCATCACATATACCAACGTTAAACCTTATCGAGCAACGATTGATTTCACCGAGAATACCGTTCATGCAAATTCGTAGACTGATACACTTTAATGGTCGGTACGGTATTTATGGCCAGATAGTGAATGTTCCTGTCGAAGTTAATACAATGGTGAAACAATTGCCAAGAAACATTCAAGATGACCATTGCTTTTATGTGCATTTGAAGAAGAAGTTGATTCACAGAACTAGTTATGTCCACGGGCTTATTAATAAGAGCCATATTAAAGAGTGGCTGTCGTATTTAGTATCTACGCCTCTTTATATTTATCCCACATTAAAATCGACGAATCTTATTTTACCGGCGATGAACATACTTCGCAATTGAATATGGATGAAAAAAGTGAACACGTGCCAATTGAGGACAATTAAGTTGCGCAACAAAAAACTCTTTTGTGGAATGCTGATTATTTTTTGAGTCTATCATGCGAGTTAGTGGATGTGTCAACGTTGCGTTTAAGCATGCTGGACAAGGTTCCTAAATTACGAAAGAGACCATTCAATCTGAAGAGTACACAAATAATTGTTTGGGAACAAATCTCGCATTTCTTCGCTGCATACCAAATTCTGCTTGATTTGGTCAGATCGCAAAAAATATATCTTTGCAATGATCAGGCAATTAGGGCCACCAACTGCTTTTATGACCCTTAGCGCCAATGAAACTGACTGGGAAAATTTGTTGAAACTATTGTACAAATTGAAAAACGAGGGAGCGGAAATTTCTGATGGGCTTTTAGCAGAAATGAGTTATGTACTAAAGCTCAACTTGTAAATGAAGATGCCGTAACCTGTGCTACTTTTTTCAATAAAATGGTAAATTGTCTGATAAAAATTTTGCAATCAAAGAAAAGAAGTCCGTTCGGAAACAATAGAGTAGAACATTATATCAAAAGAATAGAATTTCAACATCGTGGTAGCCCACATGCTCATATTCTTCTTTGGTTGGATAATGTTCCTGAAGATTTATCAAGCAATGATCCTAAAGCTATTAAATTATTCGACGAATTAGTGTCTGTGTCAGCGTCATAGGCGTCTGGATGTATAAAACTAGTAACACACAAACTCACATTCACGTGCTAAGTACAGAAATGACATTTCAATAATGACTTTCAATTGCCAAAGTCTAAATTGTCACAAATACGATTTACAAAATTCAGTTACGAGACAAACAAATGTGTTACTTCTTACCGAAACTTGCTAGCATTATGACTCCGAACCTTGACGTAAGCGATGTTAATGTTAGGCGATCAAATGTTGGAGATCCAAAATTGGATGAGGTAGAGCAGTTTATTCATCCACTTTGCTGGAGTACACTGAAAAAGATACAAATGGTAATAAATTTCAACTTATATTGGCTGGCGATTTCAACATCAACTTCGCTGATAAAAAATCAGAGCGGTTGACAACTTTTCTTTCAGAAAAATTTAATTTGAAAATGAAAAGTGATCCCCAAGAATCTACAACAAAATATAGGACCACTATTGACCCGGTATTTTCCAGATATTTAGAGGATATCAAGTCTCAAACTTATGTTTCATAAATCAGTTACCATAAACCGTTAATTACAATGATAAAATTTATGTACTGTAACATAATAAAAATATTTTAATTGAAATTAACTTCCTATTTATTCAATAGAAACAAAACTTTCAATAGACGAAAAAAATTTTTTTTCTTATCGATCACCACGCTCAAAGAGTGTAACTGGAATTAATATCAAAGAAAAACTGGCATAAGTGGATATTACCGTGGCAGTCCCGCAGTGCCACACTTCTTTTTTTAAGTTTTCTAATTAGCACAAATTTGCTATTAACGCATTAAGAGAGCATCAGACTGTTATGCCCCAAACTCAAGTCATGAACACTGATTTCGCAGATTTGCACTGTTTGCTTAATATAACAAAGCTTTCAAATTGTGCGTGTGTATACTAATATTTTGTCTTTTTATGAGCGCTTCTAAGGCTGGATTTTTATTAAAAAATTTCAAATTTGGAAAGGATTATGTAAAAGAGTTTAGAATTGTTTATGTGTTTGTCCAAGTGTTTGTTGTAGCGTTGTCAATTCTGAGTTAACAGGTATTGGTTTTAATTTCCTCTTTTTCCCTCTTCTGGCGCAATTTGCATTTTTATTAGGTAGCCTCGTTTTTCCAACGTCGATTTGTTTGCTGTGTGGAATAGCGAGAGCGGCCCAAACGAGGGGGCACAAACAAGAGAAGGCAATTAAAATATATTTTGAGCTGCATGCGTGCAATAATGTAGATGAACATTTAGTGTTTATGTTACAAACTAATAATATATATATTTATTTACTCTATATTTCACAAATGATATAAATATATGTGTGCATTTGTTCGCGCTGAGACCAAGCAATGATGCTACTTTTTGGCGCGAGTTCTTTTCTGCTCAACTGGTTTTCTTGAACCCTTTTGATTAAACTAACTCGTTGATAGTTGTTGACTCATCGAACTATCGACACCACAGTACCCCCCCTTCTAGAGTTCCAGTTGGGTGATATACTTTGCTGGAAATATAACGCGTCTTCCGGATTAAGTCGTTTGTTCCATTGCAGGTCTAGCTGGTGCCGCTAGCGTTGGTGGTGCAGATGATACCTTATGGGAATTCTCCATTGAAGGAACTGCTGAGTTGAAAATGTAAGCTGGCTTGAGTCGGTCGATTGATACCTTTCAATCTTTTGAATGTCCTTTGATAACAAGTATTCATCGTGTTTCGCCAACACCTCAAAAGTTCCTTCGTAGTTGGGTTCCAACGGATGTTTTATTCGATCTATTCGATCGAAAACGTGCTTACACTTGTTTAGCTCAGGATGAACAAATTCTTGCGGTGTATGATGGTGCGGTTTCTTTGTTGTAGGTAATTGTGACATTGTCTTTCAAAGAGCTTCAGCGAACTCTGATTCGGTCGGTGGCTGTGTGCATGGTGATAGGAATCCGCCAGGGATTCGCAACGATGTACCGTAGACCATTTCTGCAGGACTGAGTCCGTTGTCGTCTTTTTCTGTGGTACGCAATCCCAGCAAAACAAAATGCAATGCCGAGCTCCAGTTCTGTGCCATCGCTCTTTCATACCATTTGCTTGCGGCTGGTATGCCGTTGTCCGGAGATGTTTGAATCCACACAACTTGTCTAGTTTTTTGAATATGGTCGATTCGAATTGGCGTCCTAAGTCGGTGGTGATGTATTCCGCTATCCCGTATGATGAAACCAGCCAGAAATTAATGCGTTCGCTACTGACTGTGCTGTTATGTCGACAAGGGGAATCGCAGTCGGCCATCTTGTGAAACGATCGATGCAAGTAAGGCAATATCGAAAACCGTTCGACGTCGGCAGTGGGCCAACAATATCGATATTAATGTGCTCGAAATGGGCATCAGTATCAGCTATTGGCGATCTCGTGTGGCGCTGTGTTTTGGCTTTTTGGCAAAGCAGACAGGACCGTACTATTTTAGCAACTTCGTTTGCCATGTGTGGCCAGACATAATGCTTGGATACTAGTTTGTTTGCAGCCTTAACACCTGGATGACTCAGCGAATGCAAGCTCTGTACTACAGTTAGACGAAGGCTTTTGGGCACGAAAGGTCGTATCTGGTTGTCCGTAACGTGGCAATACAATTGCTTGAAGCCTGAACCAAGGAGCGATTGTAGTTCTGTGTCGTTATCTTGCTCTAATGCCATCTTATCAAAGTTAATATTTTCGATAGCATTGATGCTTGAGAGAAGATCTGCAACTTTGTTTTCTGCACCAGAGATGTGTTGTTTATCGGTGCTAAATTGACTTATGAAATCCAGCTGCCGGGCTCGTCGTGGTGATGCTTTTTCGCTGTTTTGTTTAAATGCAAACATAAGCGGTTTGTGATCGGTAAAAATTACGAAATCTCTGCCTTCCAACGCGTACTTGAAGTGAAGAATAGCTTAAAAGATAGCAGTCAGCTCTCTATCGTAAGTACTATACTTTTTTTGCGCAGGTGAAAATTTCTTGGGAAAAAATCACAATGCCTGAACTTGTCCGTTGTCTATTTGATGCAATACGGCACCCATGGCGTCATCAGATGCATCAGTGGTGATTGTGATGCGCGAATCTGGTGACATGTAATTCAGCAATGTTGCAGATGCCAAGTTAGCAGTTTTATCGTTTTTTTTTTGTTGCCTTGAATCGGCAACTGAATTTTTTTTTGATTATCTGTTGCTCGTGGGATGAACGGGCGATAAAAGTTAATCCTACCGAGAAACGTCTTTAAATGAGCTGAGATTTTTCGAACTGGCACTTTTCAAAATTCACAGCTAGTTCAGCATGTCGAAGTCGATCGAGAATGATGCGGAGGTGTTGCGCATGTTGCTCTGTAGATTCCGAAGCGATTAAGATGTCGTCTATGTACGCAAAAGCAAAATCAAGACCGCGGATGACATCATTTATATAGTGTTGATACGTCTAAATGTCATAAACAAGAATTCGAACACGCCAAAAGGCGTTACAATGGCTGTTTTCGGAGTATCTTGCGGGTCAACGCGAATTTGATGATATGCTTTTTATACCCTTAACCCATAAAATGGGTAAATAAGGGTATAATGGTTTTGTGCAAAAGTATGTAACAGGCAGAAGGAAGCATCTCCGACCCTATTAAGTATATATATTCTTGATCAACATCAACAGCCGAGACGATATAGCCATGTCCGTCTGTCCGTCCGTCTGTCTGTCTGTCTGTCCGTCTGTCTGTCCGTCTGTATGAACGCGTGGATCTTAGAGACTACAAGAGCTAGAGACTTCTGATTTGAAATTTAAATTCTCCTATACCATGAGCAGATCAAGTTTGCTTCAAATTATCGATAACTATTCTGGTTTCCGATATACACATAATATCGATAACAATAAAATATCGAATTTGGAAAATCTAAAAATGAGGGTTGAAGTAATGGATAATGATAGAACTTTTCTGAAAATTTCGTCCAAATCGGTTGAGAAACACCGGAGATATTGAACTTAATCGATGGAAGCTAAGCCAGTATACCAAAGTCTTATATAAATTAAATATATTTATTGCAACTGGGTTCAGGGTATCTTCTAGTCGGGCTCTCCCGACTAGAGCCTTCTTACTTGTTGTAGATCGATTTTGGTAAATATCTTTTTACCATGAAGTATGCTTGTTATGTCTAGAATATAGGGTATTGGATATCTATCAGGTACGGTTACGCTGTTTAACGATCGGTTATCTCTACAAGGTCGCTACTCTCCGTTGTTTTTTTGTACCATGTGTAGTGGGCTGGACCAATTGCTATTTGAAGGACGGCATATTCCCTTTTCCATTAGAAAAGAAAATTCTTTCTGTGCTGCTATAAGTTTTTCACTTGATAATAGACGTGCTCGAGCGTGCGTGGGCGGACCGCTTGTCGTAATGCAATGTGTTACCTTTGACGTTATGGGAAGCCTGTTGGAGTTGATTGTCGCCAGGTCCCGGAATTCATAGAGCAACTTAGCGTAATGGTCAGAAGCATTGTATGATGTGATAAGAGAAATGCTGTTCTGAGATGCAGAGCATTTTGATTCCAAAAGCGTTTGCCGATCAATAAGCTTGCATCGTTTAATATCAACAAGCAGATCATTATGTTGCAGAAAATCGGATCCAATAATGGCACAGTTAACGTTTGCTTCCACGAATGTCCAGACAAAATTTCTTCGGAGTCCTAACGATAAAGAGATGCGTTTTTCTCCAAACGTTTGAATTTTTGAACCATTGGCAGCGAAAAGTTGTTTTGAAGTTGGGAATGACGTTAAATTTTTACTAGCAGGTAAGACGGATATACCTGCGCCGGTATCGATGAGAAAATTTAATTTCGACAGCTTATCGTTAATGGTCAGGCGGGCAATGATGCATTGACTGTCTTTGGACTTGCCCGCCGAGTCCAAAGATTCCGCTTGTTTTTTCTCGTATTTGAACGGGCGTTGCGCAAACTATTTATTTGCTGTTCGATGCGTTCGAGACGATTGTAAACATCTAAAGCGTTGTTTTGTGTGGTATTAGTTTTCGCCTCTACAGCACATACGTTGTGCAATTCACCGACTTCCATTATCTCATCTGCGAGCTTAGCGAGATCTCCTAGGCCAACGTCAGACGCTTGTAAAATTGGGTGTACTCGTGTAGGTAAACGCTGCAACTATAAAGATTTTAAAAATCCGTCGCTGACTTTATTTTTTGCAAGCGAACTTAATTCGTTAAGCAGCTGAGTGGGCCTTTTGTCACGCAGGTCGATCTCAGAAAGCAATTTTTGAATTTTCTTCGATTTCGCAGTAGCGTTCCAAAATGCTCGTCTTGATGTTAATCTGGTGAACTGTTATATCTGCATATTTCACATATAACAGCTATCCGTTTAAACATATATCAACAACCTGTTTAAAAACAGGTTGCTGGTTAGCTTTTATTTTTAAATAACAGTATAACATCAACCTATTTTAAAACCTGAAAAATCCCTGTTTTTAACAGCAAAATTTACACCCCCTCCCCTCAACTGTTTTTAAACTGGAAAAAATCACAGTCAAACAACAACCTGTTTCTTGAAAACCACAAAAATAACAGCCCCGGTATTTGAACCAGAAAAAATATTAAATTTCTATTTTAAACGGTTAAACAACAACCGGTTTCTAAATCAGAAAAAACGATTTATAACAGCTAAACTGAACATGTTTTTTTTTAGCCGGAAAAATAACCGCTCTCTGTTTTAAACAGCTAAATAAAAACCTATTTCTTAAAAACATCAAATATAATAGTAAGACGACAAGCTGTTTCTGAAAAACACCAAAAATAACAGCAAAACAACAAGCTGTTTCCTTAAAACACGAAAAATAACAGCAAAACAACAAGGTGTTTCTGAAAAACACCAAAAATAACAGCAAAACAACAAGCTGTTTCTGAAAAACATGAAAAATAACAGCAAAACAGCCCCCGGTATTTAAAACCCGATAAATAACAGCTCCCTGTTTTAAACAGTTAAACAACAACCGGTTTCTAAAACCGAAAATACGTGTTTTTAACAGCAAAACTGCCACCAGTTCCATGTATTTTGGGCTTACCTCTTTTCAAGGTTATTTATTGTATGGGTTCTAGAATTGGAGTTGAAAGAGAAAATATTTGCCTGGAAACGTCAGATGGCCACCGCTGCCTCACTCTGCAAAGAGTACTTTACTCTGTTCAATAGCGTTATTTTAAGTCCCGGTTTTTTATTATTATTTTACGATTGTGGAAAGTTTCTTTCATTTGGATGTTAACTTAAAGTTATAGTACGAAACGCAACACTATTGCGTCAGTACTTTCGTTTGCTTTTGGTGAAAAAAATTAATAAAAAAAAAAATTGAAAGCACTCTTAAAAAAATAGATTCGGTTCTCAGACAATTTTTCGAAAAAAAAACACGAATTGACATTGCTGACAGATGTAAACTACTTTGTAAAGAAAAAACCGGAAATTAAATTTGAGACAAGATAATAAAAAATGAATAAATAAGTAAGAAGGCTCTAGACGGGAGAGCCCGACTAGAAGATACCCTGAACCCAGTTACAATAAATAAATTAAATTTATGTAAGACTTTGGTATAACTGAGTTAGCTTCAATCGATTAAGTTAAATATCTCCGGTGCTTCTCAACCGATTTGGTTGAAATTTTCAAAAAAGTTCTGTTGAGAAATAGCAAAAGCCACATAAAAGAACAATCAAGAATGTACGAAGAAACGAAACAGAAGAAATAACGGAAGTATCGAACATTCCTCCAGTGGCATCATATACTCTTTTTCGTTCTTTATTTCTCTCTGTTAGTGATTAGTTCTTCCTTAGCGACGAGTGCGTGCAGACGAAAATATCAGAACTAATAAATACACAGCATATATATATATATCGTACATAAATTAACCAAGTCTTATTATTTAAAACATTATTGCCTACTGCATAATCTAATAGGTTATGGGCCCAGGCATAGACAAATAATAAAGTGCTTTGGTTTTGCGAAAATAAATAAGTGAAACAATCAAATAAAAATTAAAATTATGTACACGTGTTTTTACATGCAGACAGAATAAAATTGAGTGAAACGTTGTGTTGAGCAGAAAGGTTGCAAAGTTGAGTGTAGTTAGCAAATTGATAGAAATTAAACCATTTGATGGCTGAAAGTAATTTAACGTTAGCGTTTGTCAAAACTCGTCTATTAGATCACGAAATAAAAATTAAAACGATTACTAAAGATACAAGTGCAAAGGTTTTGCAAGCCGTAAATTTCAAAGAACAAAATGAAAACAAAAATAAATTTATTAACAAGCAAAATAAAAAGGTTTTTAAAAATAAAATAAAGCAAAGACCTAAGTGCTACCACTGTGGGAAACTTGGTCATGTGAAGAAGGATTGTTTTGTTTTCAAGAGACTAAACACCAATCAAAACATAAATAAAAGTGGAAAAGAAAAACAAGCTCAAGTAGCAACAGCTCAGGTAGATCGTGGTTTTGCATTTATGATGAGGCAGAGAGTTGATTCTTTAAATGGAAGCGAAGTTGTATTTATCTTAGACTCAGGAGCTTCGGACCATTTAATAAAAGAAAAAGCATTGTTTGCCGATTATGCCAATTTGGAAGATCCTATCGAAATGCAACAGCAAAAGGAATTGTTCAACTAAAAACTCAAGGTAATGAGATAACGCTGGAGGACGTGCTATTTTGCAAAGACGTCCCACATAATCTGTTATCTGTACGCAAATGCAAAATGCTGGAATGACTGTAGAATTTAATTCTGAAGGTGTAAAGGTCACCAAGGATGGTCAATTAGTATTCACTGGAGCAAGTGAGTATAATGTCCCATTTGTTAAATTTGAAATAAATAACAAAGCATATGCGTGTAATTTAAAATTAACAAAAAGTGCTGAAAGTCGATTGTGGCATGAAAGGTTGGGCCACATAAGTGTTGGCAAATTTATGGAAATAAAAAGTAACGATATGTTTGAAGATATTAGTTTATTAAAAGAGGTAGATATAAATAATGAACTATGTGAAGCTGCGTTAGTGGAAAGTTATCGTGACTTAAGTTTGAAAAATATAAAAATAAAGATTTCAATAATAGGCCCTAATTTGTTATTCATTCAGATATCTGTGGTCCTATAACACCGTGTACAATCGATAATAAAAATTATTATGTAGTTTTTATTGATCAGTACACACATTATTGTGTGACGTACTTAATAACGTATAAATCTGACTTGTTTGCGAAAGGAGACAGCCATTTTAATCTTAAAGTAGTAAATTTCTATATTGACAATGGAAGGGAATATTTGTCTAACGAGATGCGTGAATTTTGTTCTGAAAAAGGTATCAGCTATCATTTGACTATTCCTCACACTCCACAGCTAAATGGTGTTTCTGAACGAATGATCAGAACAATTACAGAAAAGGCTCGTTCCATGGTTAATGGAGCTAAACTGAATAAAAGTTTTTGAGGCAAAGCAGTTTTAACTGCAACTTATTTAATAAGTAGATGCCCAACTAGAGCTTTAAAAGATATTAAGAAAACACCATTTGAAATGTGGCATAATAAAAAGCCTGTTTTGAAATATCTTAAGATATTTGGCTCAACAGTATACGTTCTTAATAAAGTAAGAAAACGAAAGTTCGATGAAAAATCGATTAAGTGTATACTCGTTGGATATGAACCAAATGGTTTAAAGCTGTGGAATGTAGAATCAAGGAAGTTTATGACAGCTAGAGATGTTGTGGTGGATGAAACAAATATGTTGAATTCAAGGTCGGTAGAAGACTGTGCTTCACAGTCAGAAGACTCAATGTTCCAAAATGACAGACTGGAACAATTAGAAGATTCTTGTTTGGAAAATAAAAGCGAAAAACAGGAAGTAGATTTTCAGGATGCAAACACTGAAAATGAAGAGTCTTGCTCTCCATTACCTGAAATGAAAATATTGAAGCTGTTAATGACAGTTCAAAAATAATTATACAGCCTTGTGAAAATTCCACAAATCTAAAGAATACCGATCCAGTTGTAGTTACTGGTGACAACGAAGAAATCAGACGCAGTGAGAGATTAAAAGACAAACCTAAAATTTCTTATAGATTATTAGAAAAATGTTTAATGAATTCTTATACTTACTTTAATAATATCCCAAATTGTTTTGAAGAAATTAAAAATCGGGATGATAAGGTTAATTGGGAAAAGGCAATTCAAGATGAATTAGATTCCCATTCTCAAAACAATACATGGTCTTTGGTACAAAGGCCTCAAAACAAAAACATAATTGATTGTAAATGGGTGTTTACCATTAAACAAGATGAATTCGGCAACTTAGTCCGATATAAAGCAAGACTTGTAGCGCGGGGCTTTACGCAAGAAAATCTGACGGATTACGAAGAAACATTTGCGCCAGTTGCACGTATTTCTAGTTTTCGATTTATTCTGGCATTAGCAAATCAATATGATTTGAAAATTAATCATATGGATGTCAAGACAGCATTCCTTAACGGAAACCTTAAAGAGGAAATTTATATGAAAATTCCTCAAGGATTGACACATGATGAGGGAAAAGACTGTAAGTTAAATAAAGCTATTTATGGTCTAAAACAAGCAGCCAGGTGCTGGTTTGAAGCTTTTGAAAAATGTCTTAAAGGAAATCGGTTTTGTCAATCTAGGAGTTGACCGATGCATTTATATTATAGATAAAGGAGATATATCTTTAAATATATATGTACTATTGTACGTGGATGATGTAGTGATAGTCACTCAAAAGATTGAAACAATGTCAAAATTTAAATCTTATTTGATGAAGAAATTTAAAATGACCGATTTAAAAGACATCCGACATTTTATTGGCATAAAAATAGATAGGCATAGGGATCAATTATATCTCAGTCAGTCAGCTTATATAAATAATGTTTTAAGAAAATTTAATATGGAAAATTGTAATCCAGTTAGTACACCACTACCCAGCAAACTGAACTATTAAGACTTAGAATCAGAAAAGACACATGATGCGCCATGTCGTAACTTAATTGGATGTTTGATGTACATTATGTTATGTACACGCCCAGATTTAAGTACATCGATAAGTATATTAAGTAGGTACACCAATAATAATAATAAAGAGTTATGGCAATGTCTGAAAAGAGTACTACGAAATCTTAAAGGCACAGTAAATTTAAAATTAATTTTCACAAAGAATGTTAATCCTGAAAATATTATTGTGGGCTATGCCGATTCTGATTGGGCGGGAAACGAAACAGACAGACGAAGTACAACAGGATACTTATTTAAAATGTTTGAAAAATGTCTCATTTGCTGGAGTACCATGAAACAGAAATCAGTTGCCGCTTCATCTACTGAAGCGGAGTACATGGCTTTATTTGAAAGTGTTAGAGAAGCCTTATGGTTAAAATCCTTAATTAATGAAATAAAGCTGGAGTTAAATGAACCAATAACTATATTTGAGGACAACCAGGGTTGTATAAGTATAGCTAATAATCCAACCTGCCACAAGAGAACTAAGCACATAGATATTAAATATCATTTCACTCGAGAACAAATTGAAAAGAAACTAATTTCTATCAAGTATATTTCTACAGATGAGCAGTTGGCTGATGTTTTGACGAAACCACTACCAGCAGTAATATTCCTCTATTTACGGAGCCAATTGGGACTTACTGAATAGAAGCCCTCTATAACAGCAACATCATTATTAACAATTAAGTTTATTTGCAGTTTCTTTTTATGAAGTAATTAACTGAAATTACAAAAATTGTATAATTTATTAATGTTACTTTGATATATTTATTGAATTGAACTATTTTATTTATTAATTGAATTTAAAATGAATTGTTTATCTGAAATTACGGAAGCTATAATTTATAAATATTAATTTGATATATTAATTGAATTTAAAGAAATTATAATTAAGAAATATTATTTTGATGTAATTGAATTTAATAATTTTGATTGGTCGAATTTGGTTTTTCTGGGTTTTCCCAAATTCCTCGCAGCGAATGCTGGACCATGATTTTTGTACTCCCCAGTATATGCACACTCGTCAGATAAGATATTTTGTATTTTATTTTTTAAACTTATTAATGTAACTTTTTAGGAGGTGTGTTGAGAAATAGCAAAAGCCACATTAAAGAACAATCAAATATATACGATGAAACGAAACAGAAGAAATAACGGAACTATCGAACATTCCTCCAGTGGCATCATATACTCTTTTTCGTTCTTTATTTCTCTCCGTTAGTGATTAGTTCTTCCTAAGCGACGAGTGCGTGCAGACGAAAATATCAGAACTAATAAATACACAGCATATATATATATTATCGATAATTTGAAGCAAACTTGTTCTGCTTATGGTATTTTTTTATTTATTGTCAGCTAAGAGCAGCTGACATTAAAATGAAATCAAAATTAATTTAAATTAAAAAATAGTTAAAATAATTAAATTAATTAATATATAGAATAATATATAAATCTGAAAATATATTTAAAAGTTAACGTTAAAGCTCTGGGAAATTCAATAAAAAATTGAGTAGTCCAACATTTGTTGCGAGGATTGGGAAGAACCCAGAAAAACCCAATCAGACCAGCGTTAGATTAGTAGTTAGTGGTTACGATTAGATAAAGCAAAAAGGATCAATCTTTTTAGTACTGGAGTTGAGGCCTCCAAGGAGACAAGAGAATAAAGTTTGTTATAGTCAGAACATAAAACACGGAATGGTTCATGAATTAAATAGTTGCTGAAGCAACGATCCAAGCTAAGGGGTAAAAAGTTACGTGAAGGTCTTATTGGTATGGGAGAACTTACATTTAAAATCTGAAGTCTCTAGCTCTTGTAGTCTCTAAAATCCACGCGTTCATACAGACGGACAGACGGACGGACAGACGGACATGGCTATATCGTCTCGGCTGTTGATGCTGATCAAGAATATACATACTTTATGGGGTCGGATATGCTTCCTTCTGCAGGTTACATACTGTTGCACAAAACCATCATACCCTTATTTACCCATTTTATGGGTTAAGGGTATAAAAATCATAAAGAGTCAGTAAAATAGTAACAACTTTATTGATATGTTCTTCTTTAATAAAAAAAATATATATATATAAAGGGGAATTAATAAAAGAATAATATGTCCCCTGCCTGTATAAACCTTAATCGTCGATGAATGATTTGGTATCTGAGAGGTCTGTTGTGCCCCCTTCTAGTTTTATGACTCTTCCATCGGACATGGACACTGTACCAGAGCAAGTAGTTTTTGATGAGTTGAGGATTTCTTAGCCTTTAATACGGTTGTTATTGTTAAGGCTACGCATACTGTTATGATGTGAAAGGAGTATTCTCTCTCCCGATAAACATTTGTCTTGCCTGAATTCAGATGTCTTCGTTCAGCTTAATCAATTGTTTAGTAAGAACCATCAGCGATATAATAGTACAGGTAAAATGCCATACATAAAAGTAAATCGTAAAATTTTAAAAAAGATATAAGACATTTTTATTAGTCAGATAAAAATCTAAGTAAATGATAATGTGTGTATAAGCAAACATAATACTTAAATGAGAAGGGCTACTCACCAAACCGGAAAACTTAAGCTTTACAATAATAGAAATACTATATAAAAATCCCTATAACGTACATATTTAATGACTTTGAGGGTACCGAACTTAAAAACATTTTCTAGAAAGAGAAAATTAAAAAAACAGGTACGAACTTACCTAATTGATGGGGTTTTAGATGGGAACAACTCATGGAAAAATGTGAAGTACGTAGTAGACTCGACTATGACTTCACGATTTAATGTAAACCATAATAAATATTTTGGGGTTACATTGTCCGATCAAATTTCCTCCGAATACTTTGTAAACTTTTTAATAGCTCTTGGTGCTTGATAGTCGTTGTCTAATGTTTTTATATCCAAATTATATGTTTTGTGGGCTGGTGTGTTAAAAATTAAAGGTGTGTGTCTTGGAAAGTAGCTGGGAATAATATAAATCAGGGGATCCAAAATCGGTACTGAGTATAACAGAACTATTCAAATAAGACGGCTACACGCAAACCGTACCTAATCTAGGTAAAAGTGAATTATGTATCGCTACGTGAAGTGATGATGGTGAGTGATTGAGTCTTTGGAAGATGCCAGGCTGCTGTAAACAGTGGCAGTACTTAAATCGTAAGGGAACTAATTTTCATCGTCGGGCAGCTAAATTGTGATTGCGAGAAACGATTTAGCGGCATCCCCGTTTACTTCACCGTCTGTAAACGGCAGCTCACTATCGGATGTTGAGGGAGTTGAACTGATGTTACCTAAATGTAAAAATCTAACTAAATATGATATGATCTTAATATGTTCTTTAAAAACTACATTTTCGAAAAAAAGCCGGTTTATTAAAAATCAGTTCAAATTTTAATTTAATATAAGTAAATATTTTATGTACCCGTATAACAGTCTACTTTTATTTTTAAATAAAAAATAAATATAGTTAAAAAAAACTAAAAAACACGCTCTTAGAGCATATCAAACTAAAGAGTTAAAAATAATTTTTCAAATACATCGAGCGCCCAACGCTTTTTTTACAATAATGCTATTTATCATTTATTATTGTTTTAAGCTTATTTGAAAAATTATTTTTAACTTTTTAGTTTGATATGCTCTAAGAGCGTGTTTTTTAGTTTTTTTAACTATATTTATTTTTCACTTTTAGTTCGATGTATTATATAAGCGTGTTTTTTAGTTTTTTTTAAACTATATTTATTTTTTAATTTTTAGTTCTATTAATTATTGAAAAAAAAAAATTTGTAAGTTTTAGTGAACATGAACATGGTGCAGATTAAAAAAAAAAAAAACATTTTTTTTTTTCGGCCGTGGACGGGATTAGAACCCATGATCGGTGAGTACGGGAGCGAAGACCCGCGCCTAAGACCGCTCGGCCAACGAACGAACTTGAGGTAGTGGGATATACTGACAGTAATAAGCCACTTGCTTTTAGTCCAAAGGAGAGTTACATACATACAAACATACAAACATACATACAAGTGAAGCTAATATAAGCGTGTTAATAAACACAACTATTCCGTTCCATCAGTTTTATAGATTAGTTGCCTTCCGTTTTTAACAGCCCAGTTTTTGTCAATTAAAGGGCGATTGAATATAAATTGTAGGAAACATATGATAAGTTATTAAAGTAATTAAAATAATAATTAAGAACAATAATCAGCAAACAATCAGGAACATAGAGCACATTCCATTAAGTAATGTTATAATCTCAAAGTGCGTGATAAAAAGCGATAGGGAAAGAACCAAATAATAATGTAGAATAAGTTCTATAAGACAGTTCCGTCTTTCCACTAATTGTTTCAACTGCATAACCTACCAAGCTCAGGCAAGCAAATTGTTCTTAAAAGCATCAAATAGTAAACTCTTTGAAACGAAAAGATCTGATGCTCCTTAAGAGTGAAAGTTGTGACACTCATGTGTTTAAGTCAGCGATTAGATTCTGAGCAAAAGTTAATCTCAATACCTAAAAGCTGGTGATATATACATAGATACAGAGATATAGATCTTGGAAGCCTTCGGTGTTGATCTAAATATTGATTAAGAATAAACATATCTGGGATCAAGCATGCTTTCGTTTATGCAGCACAGAAAAAAATACTATGTCTCGGTTCAAAAATTGAGAGGTAAAACCATTAAATTTAAAGGCAATATATTGTGAGGTAGCGATCAGCTACCGCACATTTATGTTTTTCGTTCGTGACGTCGTTTATGTTATCTTGCGATTGCATATACCATGCTCCGCTCACATTTGCGTAAATGTAAACGCAAGCTAGTGCTCTGCGCACATTTGCGTAAACGCAAACGCAATATGTTGCTCCGCTCGCATTTTGCGTAAACGCAAAAGGAACGAGCTGGTATTTTGCGCGTTCCGGGGGAGTGGAAGCTGTGGAAGACGAAGACAACAAGCTGGAAAATGATATTGCAATTTTAAGGCAAAATCAGTTTTTCGAGCGAGCTTGCTATAACCGGTACGCGACAGTGGTACGCAACGGCAACAACAACAACGCGACCAGGGAGGAAAACCAGCAGCGACTACAGCAACAACAACCACAGGGTGCGACCGCCACCACAACAGAAAAGGCAACAACGGCCACGATCGGTGGCATCACCCGGCAGCAACGACAGCAGCAGACGCAACAACCACAACGGCTAGCGAGGATAGCAAAGTGGTGATTTGCAAAGAGTGGCAGCAAAAGTTTAATAAAACACGCACACCCACCGGCATCGCCACCAGCGCACGCACCCCGCACACCATGGCATCGACACCAGCGTACACCCAGGCACACACACCCCACACACCACGGCATTGACACCAGCATACACCCAGGCACACACGCAGACACCCCACACACACACAGGCACACACGCACACCCAGGCTTACGCACACACACGCGCACACCCAGGCTCACAACACAGTGTATGCTCTTGCAAGTGCGGTCGCGTTTTCCTGTCGCTCCGTCCTTGTAGTGTTTTAGCAGTGCCAAACCTGTTTAGGAAACGAATATTGCAAGTGAGTCGGTGTTTCAAGAGGCGGTGCCACCTACCTGTTGTCTTCGTCGCCGATGCCAGCGCGTTTTCTGGCGCGAGTTGCTTTCGCTATTCTGAAGCGCCCCGTTTGTTTTGCTGGTGTGCATGGCTGTATTGCACGTAATTTGCAAGTAATTACTACACATACTGCACACTTGTGACTCCGTGGTGTGCTGTCTGTGTTTATTTGCGCAATTGGGAAGACCAGACTGCCAGCTGATCGCGTAGCGTACCAGGGCTGTGCGCCTTGCTTTGCAGTGCCAGCTGAGCGAACAGTGCCAATTGGTTTTCTGCAGTCGATCACAGGTGGCGCCACCACTCCAAGAGGTGTCACTGGTGAGTGGTTTGCGCACCGGCTAGGTGCGAGTGCGACGAAATTTCGTTGCATAACCTCTAGGCGCGTCATTTGGTGATTTCTCTCTAGTAGGGATTTTCAAGCAGCACCAAGCAAAAGGCCACGGAACCGGCTATAACCAACCCCCTCCGCCGCGGCGGTGCTCCGTGGGGCTCTGGTGACCGATTCGGGGCGGTATAGCCTCCACCGGTTAAACACCTTAGGGAAACCTTAGGTCACCGAGGGACTGCTTGAAGTCCTACGCTTAGTGGAAGCAAGTGGTAGCACTGGAAGGAATTGTGCGCCGCTCGGCATTGCCGAGATCCCCCCCTCAGGGGTCGCGCCTCCCCCCGTGCAAAGCTTGGCACCTATAGGCGCCTCGCCTGCACCTGTGGCAGCCGCCTCACCTCAGGAGCCGGCAGGGATGGATGCATTCGAGCAGCTGGGTGCCACCCTTACCAGCCTCAGTGCTCTGTTATTCGGGCAGCGGCATGTCAACCAGCAGGTGAGGGATTTAGCAGCGAACGCGGTTAAATTTTACGAAGCGATTGCAGGCGGAAGTAAGCCAGCTTTCAAAGTTAGCGCGGATTCTGCCACCCAGACTACGCCGGTGGCAAAATTGCCTCCCAGCGTATGCAAGGCAAGTCAGCAGGGTAGCGGGGTTGCGAGGACGATCGTAACACCCAAGAGACAGCGAGAGTGCGAGCCTAGCCAGCGCCCCTCTCCATCCAAGAGAAGCAGAACTGGTCTCCCAGTTCCGGTGGCCTTGGAACCTGCTCCATGCACCACGTGGCAAACGGTGCAACGGAGGATTACGACGAAGCCGCCTAGGAAACCTGACAAGCCGCCTGGTAAGCAGCTCTTGAAGAGCAGATCAGATGCGCTAGTCATAAGTACCAGCGAGCTGTCATACAGCGAAGTTTTAGCGCTCGTTACTCGCAGAGACGATGGCAAGCTCAACGGTGTCCGCGATAAGGTCTCGAAAGCTCGTCGCACTGCTAAAGGCGACTTGCTTCTGGAGCTAAAGGAAGGCGGCCTGGAGTGTACCAAGCAGCTTAAGGATGAAATGGAGCTGGTGCTTGGAAAGAGCGCAGTGGTTCGCTCATTTACAGAGCAAACGCACTTTGCGATTCGAGATCTGGACGAGTTGGCAAACAAGGAGGAAATAGTGGCTGCGTTGTCGACACAGGCTAATATACCTGCTGATGCCTGCAGCGTCAAAAGTATTCGACCCGGATACGGCAACACCCAGGTAGCCAATTTCTCGGTACCCGCGAACTTGGCGAGCAGTATCACTGCCTTGCGTACTGTTCGAGTCGGCTGGACCAGCTGCACCATCCGCCCGCAGGAAGCACGCACGAGGTGCTTCAGATGCCTTGAAATGGGACATACCGCTAGCAGATGCCGCAACTCAGTGGACAGGTCCCAGTGCTGCATCAGGTGCGGAGACCTGGGCCACAAGGCAGCAAGTTGTAAGAGCGAGGCGAGGTGTTTCATCTGCAGCGCTAAGGGCAGTGCCTCAATCAGCCACCAGGCGGGCAGTAGTAGATGTCCACTCAGCGGAGGTGTTAGAAGCCGTGCAAAATGAAGTGCATACAGCTGAATCTTAACCACTGTGCAGCGGCTCAGGACTTGTTGTCGCAAACAGTGCGTGAACGCTTTGCCGATCTTGCAGTGCTGAGTGAGCCATACCGGCTGCAGGAGGGACCAAACTGTGTACTTGACTCATCAGGAAGAGCGGCCATTTGGTCCTGTGGGTGCGCCGCGCCACCACCGACCAGAGTTTCCCGGGCGGATGGCTTCGTGCGTGCGTTGGTGGGTGACATGTGGATTTACTCCGTCTACCTGGCACCTAGCTTGCAGCTCTCGGAGTTCGCAGACACCCTGGACTCCCTGGTAGCAGACGCGAGAGGTCGCCACCCTACAGTCATCGCGGGCGACTTCAACGCGTGGGCAGAGGAGTGGGGCAGCTCAGCAACTAATGCCAAGGGACGGGCGTTGCTCGAGGCGTTCTCTCTCCTGGACGTGGTGCTCCTAAACCACGGAACGCAGCACACGTTCAGCAGAGCTGGACTGGGTTCTGTCGTGGATCTAACATTCGTCAGTAGCTCGCTTTTAGTTCGTCCGGTTGGAGCATCGACGACTCTTTCAATGCTAGTGATCACGTTGCCATATGGTACACCGTTGGAGAACGCCAGGATCGCCGTAATGCTCCAGCACAGCATTGGCCTAGGTATCGCGTCGAGACGCTTGACACGCGGACTTTTAGTGCCTGTCTAGAGTCTGCTGAGGTCTCCGATACAGCTGATAGCACCGAGGACGTGGTTGACAAAACCATGCGGATGCTAAGCAGAGCGTGCGATTCTAGCATGACCAGGAACAGAAGATACCATAGGCACCATGTCCCAGTATACTGGTGGAACGAGGAGATAGCCGAGGCTCGGAGCGACTGCAACTATGCGAGACGCCGCTACCAGCGCTCACGTGGATCATTGGTGTTTCAGGAACGGCAGGCTGAGTTCCTCGCCAGCAGGAGACGCTTCCAAAAGCTTGTCAAAGATAGCAAACGCAGATGCTTCTTGGACCTCTGCGACACTGCGGAGAATGACCCGTGGGGCAATGCCTACAAGTTGGTAGTTAAACGCTTTAACGCCTCTTCCCGCAGCCACCCCAAGGACCCAGCATCGTTGAAAGAGATTATTAGGCATCTCTTTCCCAGTATGGCTGAGGATATCGGTGAGCTCCCGCCCGTGCCAGCCATTCCTCCAGCAGCTGAGCTCATCACACTTGAGGAGATTCGCCACGCTGCATCGATGTTGAAGCCGAGCAAGTCGCCTGGCCCAGATGGGATCCCTAACCGAGCACTAAAATTGGCAATCGCACTCCGCCCTGAGGTTTTCTCGAGTATGTTCAACAGCTGCCTAAGAAGCGGAGTGTTTCCAAACCGCTGGAAAATTCAGCGCCTGGTCCTACTACCGAAGCCTGGCAAGCAGCTCGATGATCCAGCTGCATATCGCCCTATCTGCCTGATCGATACGGTCGGTAAGCTACTGGAGCACCTGATTTGCACCCGGCTTGACGGCGCTATAGCAGCTGCTGGTGGAGTTTCACCGCAGCAGTATGGCTTCCGCAAAGCGAGATCTACGCTGGATGCGATCGGCAAGGTAGTCGAGCTAGCCTCGGGAGCGATAGCCGGATGCAGATGGAAAGGCGGCGCTAAGAAGTACTGCCTAGTGACAACGTTGGATGTCAAAAATGCCTTCAACACGGCTAAATGGGGCTGCATCCTGGATGCCCTCGAGGCGCTCAACGTCCCGGAGTACCTACTTAGGATCACAAGAAGCTATTTCAAGGATAGAATCCTGAAGTACGACACCAGCGAGGCGATAGAGGAGCATGAAGTTTCTGGAGGCGTGCCACAAGGGTCGGTTCTGGGACCTCTATTATGGAACGTCATGTATGACGGCGTTTTTCGTTTACTGATGCCCGATGATGTTCACCTAGTGGGCTTTGCTGACGACGTGGCAATAGTGGTCGTCGCCAAGGAACTTAAGACAGTGGAGGGGAAGTGCAACTTAGCCATCGCGGAAGTCTTGCAGTGGCTATCTTCAGTAGGGCTGCAGATAGCACCCCAAAAAACGGAGGCAGTGCTCATTAGCAGCCGGAAAGCTGTGGAGACAGCTACCATAATGGTGGCCAACACTGTGGTCATCTCAAAGAGGGCAATTAAATACCTGGGTGTGATGCTGGATATCAGACTATGTTTTAAAGAGCACTTGGAGTACGCTAGTAAAAAGGCCGCCCTAACAAATCGTGCAATCTCGCGAATCATGCCTAATACGCGAGGCCCAAAGCAGTTCAAGAGGCTCCTCTTATCCAGCGTCACAAGAGCGACAATGCTATACGCGGCGCCGATATGGCAACCAGGATGCCGCTTTGTTAGTTACACCCGCGGACTGAGAGCCACACACCGCCTTGGAGCTATCAGAGTCTGCAGCGGCTTCAGAACCATCTCGGACGACGCCTGCCTGGTTCTGGCTGGAGTAGCACCCATAGCCGAGCTGGCTAGAGAAGCCGCGGAGATCTTCGAGGGAACGCATGGCGAGGCTCTTTCCGCTCCCCAAAAGAAGGCAGTGCGCACTACAGCCAAAACGCGCACCCAGGAGAACTGGCAGAGGCAATGGGATGCGTCTTGCAAGGGGCGCTGGACACATCGCCTCATTCCGAGCATCTCAGCGTGGTTAAACAGGCGGCATGGGCAGCTAAACTTTTACACTACCCAACTATTAAGTGGTCATGGCTGCTTCAGGGAATACCTGCACCGATTTGGGCATGAGGACGCCCCGTTCTGCACATCCTGTGGCGACAGTTTTGTCGAGAATGCCGAACACGTCCTACTTCACTGCGGACGCTTCTCCGGGCTTCGCAGCGATCTGGAGAGGGTTTTAGGCTGTAGCATCGAGGTGGGCAGCCTCGTGTCACTGATGCTGGACAGCGACGCCAACTGGCTGGCGTTCAGCGCGTTTGCGGCGGCAGTCATGACGGATCTGCGGAAGGCTGAGCGAGAGCGTAGAGGACAAGTAGAATAGGTGGAACTCGGCAGTAGCGACGCAATACCTCACGGCCGTACCGCTACTGCAAAGTTCCGCTTACGTATACCTTACCCTAATCAATGTGTACATATATATTACTTAGATAAGCAATAAATGAATTAAAAAAAAAAAAAAAAAAACACCCAGGCTCACGTACGCACACAGGGTATGCGAAGCAATTCCTAACGGACATACCGCATACTGTTATCGCTCCTATACACAAAGCCACATGTATTATATTCTACTCATTAAGTATTATTTATTGTTATAGTTTAATAAAGAATTTAAAAAAAAAAAAAAAAAAACGTGCACACACAGGCACACACGCACACCCAGGCTTACGCACACCCAGGCACACACACCCAGGCTTACCCCCACACACACAGGCACACACGCACACCCAGGCTTATATATATACACCAGCACGCACAACCAGGCTTACCCGCACACAGGCACACACACAGGCATATACACTCGCCCGCACCGGCATCCACACACACACCCAGGCATACAAACACACCCAGGCTAACATACGCACACACACACGCACACCCAGGCTCACGCACACACAGGCACACCCACCTAGGCTTACCCAGGGGACATATACATGAGAGTTTTCCAAGTGCGGTCGCGTTTTTATCTCGCTCCGGTCTGGTGATAATCTACAGCGTATTACCTTTCGGGAAAAATTAAAGCAGTCAGTGTGGTGCTGTGAGTGGCTGGGTAGCTTACCTAAGTGCTCGTTTTTACCACCGCCAGGCGTAAACAAGGTTATTTTTCGACACTTCCGTCCTGCGGTGCCCCTATCTGCAGTTTTCGGCGCTTTAAGTTGTCTGCGTGGCGCTTTGCAGGTGTGTGTTCCTGTGCATTTCTCATAATTGCACTTTCTTAATAGTGTGCTATTTGTGTTTTTTTCGCTTGAACACACTCTCACCTGCGTTCGGTTCTTGTACCGACTGATTGCGTGGCCTGCTCTAGCTGTTGCATACCCTAGTTGGCAACAGATTAGTGCAGCATATCCAGCAGGCGGGTTCTTTGCTAAAGAGACTTCTAGCAGTAAGGAGTAAAAGACCACGGAACTGGTTATAATCCAACCCTCCTCGCTGCGGCGGTACACAAAGAGAGGGCTCTGGTTGACCGAAAAGGGGCGGTATAACCCCCACCGGCTAAGCCAAGGGGAAACCTTTGGTCACCGTGGGACTGCTATTGGAGTTCTTAGCAAGGTACCCGCGGTATCGCAAGGATGGCAAATGAATCGTCGCCATTCTTTAGGAAGCCGGCGTTACAGCGATCTCCACCGTCGCTACAGCCCCCTGCGTATCATCCCTGCCCAAGGATAATCCATGGTCGAAAGTGGTTGGCCGCAAAGGCAAAGCTCGCACAAGGGCGGATGCAGTCACCGTGTCTGGTTTTGGCGACTGTAGCTATGCAGACATCTTAAAGGTGGTTAGGAGTGAGCCATCACTTGTGCATCTGCGTGAGGATATAAGTACAATCCGTAAGACGGCCAAAGGCGACCTGCTGATTCGGCTAAACAAACAGCCGAGCTGCAGCTCGCTGTTGGTAAGGTGCATGCCGGACGTGCCACCGTCAAAACCCTGTCGGAATCCAACGCGTCGTCAAGTCGCTGCGGCACACGAGGGCTGGCCTCCAAACAGCAATTCTGGGCCTACCGACGGCTAAGGCGGTTAAGCTGGTCTAAAGGGCGAAAATCCGCATCGGGTGGGCTGTATGCCGCATTAGGCCTCTCATTCAGCCAAAGCGCTGCTACAAATGTCTGGAGTATGGACATATAGCTGTCCATTGCAAGAGTGGTGCCGACCACAGCAAGGCTTGCTACAAGTGCGGAGGGTCTGGACACGTTGCGAGAGTCTGCAACCAGCAACCAAAATGTGTCCTATGTACGAGAAAAGGAGAGCGTATGACTGACCATGCGACAGGCAGTTACAGGTGTCCTGCGTACAGGGAAGCTGTCAAACGCGCAAAATGGTGAAAGTCTTGCAGCTCAACCTCAACCATTGTGTCGCTGCCCAAGCCTTACTGGAGCAATTCATCCTTGATGAGAACATCGACATCGCCATGCTAAGCGAACCTCATCACCCGGCGTCAACTAACTGTGGGCTGTGGGCTTCCGACAACTCTGGAAAGGCTGCCTTGTGGAATTGCGGCGGTCAACAGTCCCCCTTCTCTCACACAATTGTCTCTGACAGCTTTGTGAGAGTGAATGTTGGCGGTCTGTGGCTCTACAGCTGCTACTTGGCACCCAGCCTTGCGATCGAAGCTTTTCAGGCTGTGATTGCGGAACTCGCGGTGGTTGCAAGGGGCCGTAGCAACGTCATAGTTTCGGGCGACTTTAACGCGTGGTCTACGGAGTGGGGCAGCCCGTCTACGAATGCCAGAGGAATCATCCTTGTGGAGTCGTTGGCACTTATGGACGTGGTTCTTCTCAACACTGAGACCAGAAACACGTTCAACAGTCCCTCAACTTGGCCACATTTGTCGATGCCGTCTCATGCATGTCTGCAAGTGGTCCGGCGCTGGCTATGGTGGAGCAGGTAGCCGAACAACTGGGCGCTGCTTGCGCTGCAAGCATGTCTGTGCGTAAGGCCTACAAACGCCACCACACAAGCATGTTCTGGTGGAACGACGACATCGCTGAGGCTAGACGGGTATGCCTGAGGTCGAGAAGGCGTTATCAGCGTGCAGCGCTAAGGCACTCGAGCTCAACACGCTAACTGCAGTTTGAGTACAAGGCGGCAAGAGCAGTACTCAAGAGAGCAATCAAAGTCAGCAAAAAGGAGTGCTTCCTCAAACTTTGCGACTCCGCGGAGAATGATCCTTGGGCAGAGCATACAGGATGGTGGTCAAGCGCTTCGCAAAGGCAGAGGTCAAGCGCCCACTGAGTTCGCTCGAGTGAGGGACATAGTGGAAACTCTTTTTCCTCGGAGAAGGAGCCCACTCCCACGAGCCCTTGGTCCATCCACAATCGAGGGCTTCATCCCGGTCACGTTGGAAGAGATGGCGGTCGCTGCTCGAAAGCTCACCGCCCAAAAAGCCCCGGGCCCAGACGGAGTGCCAAATAGATGCCTAAGCATAGCAATCGCCTTGCGGCCTGGTCTGTTTGCAGAGACTTTCTCCAAATGTCTGCGCGAAGGTACTTTTCCAGATAGGTGGAAGGTACAGAAACTTGTGCTGCTTCCAAAGCTCGACAAGCCCCCTGACGACCCCTCGGCATACAGGCCCATTTGCCTCATTGACAACGGCGGCAAGGTCCTGGAGATGCTAATCTGTGCTAGACTGGAGGATGCCGTACGAAGCGCTGGTGGCCTTTCACCTCACCAATATGGTTTCAGGAAGGCCCTGGTGCTTCTCCGGGTGCCAGAGTATCTAGTAGCTATTGTGAGGAGCTACTTCGACAACCGAATCCTTTGGTATGACACGGACGAGGGCGAAAAGGAGTATGCTATCTCTGCAGGTGTCCCACAAGGATCTGTTCTAGGTCCTCTCCTGTGGAGCATCATGTATGATGGCATACTTAGAATCCAGCTTCTACACAGCGGGAGCCACAGCAGTTGGCTACGCTGACGACGTTGCCTTGGTGCTTGTGGCGAAGGACTTACGGCGTGTCACCGAGCTCTGCAATTGGTGCATGGATGCAGTGACTCAATGGTTGTCACCGTGGGTCTACAGCTTGCTGCGCACAAGACGGAGGCGGTGCTCATCAGCAGTAGGAAAAAGGTGGATTACGTGGATTTTAAGGTGGATGGCGTCACGTTGAGGTCCAAGGATTGGATCCGCTACCTCGGCGTGGTCATTGACAGGCGCCTTAGTTACGGGGAGCATCTCGCGTACGTTCACAGGAAGGCTGCGATTACCGGACGCGCATTGGCAAAAATGATGCCAAACACGCGAGGTCCGAGGCAGCAGACGAGGCTACTAATAATGCACGTTATGAAATCAATTATCATGTACGCGGCTCCAATCTGGGTCGGCGCTACGTCGGTGGCCAGCTACACAAGGGGCATAGAGTATGCGGGTATGTTGCGCCTTCCGCACTGTGTCCTCTGACGCTGCGCTCGTGATTGCGGGGATGACCCCAATTCGCATCGCCGTCTTGGAAGCCGTGGCAGTCCTGGAAGCGGTTCCGTTCGGGAGAAATGCCGTTCGGTCAGCTGCCCGCGAGTGGAGCCTTGACGCCTGGCAGCAGCAGTGGGACACCTCCAACAGAGGGCGTTGGACGCACCTCCTCATCCCCAACATAAGGCGATGGGTGGAGAGGAAGCACGGGATGGTTGATGTTTCAGGAGCTACCTCAAACGATTTCAGCACGACTCTAGCGCAGAGTGCACCTGGTGTGGAGATGGCTGCGATGAAGACGCCCAACACGTCTTCTTCCACTGTGGGCGTTTCGCCGAGGATCGACTCGCGGCGGAAAACCTGACGGGCCAGCGTCTATCGCCAACTAACCTGGTGGCCCTTATGCTGGAGAGGCTTGAAGTCTGGCATGCGGTTTGCTCCTTTGCAGCCTCTACGATGGTAGAGCTGCGTCGTTTGGAGAGGTTAAGGGCGAGTGCATCGTAGTCGTTGCCACCGCTTCTGCGAAGCAATGCTTCTCGGCGGTCCCGCAGAAGCTGGCAACGACTGTGCATGCTACACATATCGTTATTTAAGTTAACATAGGCATATCTTTTGAAATTAAAACAAAAATAAACCTAGGCTTACCCACACACACACCGGCACACACACCCAAGCAAAGCCACGGAGCCGGCTATTACCAACCCACTCCGTTGCGGCGGTGCAAATGGGAAACCTTTGGTCAACAAGGGACTGCTTGGAGATACTTAGTGCAAGGCTATAGATCCCCAGGATGTCTGACGACAACTCGACATTCGCCCGCAGGCCGCGGCTGCAGCGATCCCCACCGCCGTCGAACAGGTCTCCGCCGAAGATTGACATCCTAGTTGCTACGCCACAAGTAGGTCAAGAAGCAAATTCTCTCGTTGTTTTGAGCCCATCTGTTAGGCTGGACCCCGGAGATACGTTCTTCTCACCCACGGCGTCGCCACTGCCCGCTGCTGTCCTACGACCACGGGACATCCAAGAGGAAGGGAAAGCGCCTAAAACAGCCCAAGAAGAGCTTGCAGAGCTGGGAGAGCACTTGATACAAATCTGCCGACTGTTTGGCGGACCCCAGAAAAGGCATGTTAACCAGCAGGACAAGGAAAGGTTTACAGAGATGCTACAACTCCATGAGTCGATAACGGGAAAGCTCCCGTTGGCAAATGCGGGAAAAACTGCCTCCTCAAAGGTAGCAAGTACCCAAACGGAAGCCTGGAAAAACGTCGATGCGCGTCAGCATGGACCTAGCGCTATGCCAAAAAGAACAAGTAAGAAGGCTCTAGTCGGGAGAGCCCGACTAGAAGATACCCTGAACCCAGTTGCAATAAATATATTTAATTTATATAAGACTTTGGTATACTGGCTTAGCTTCCATCGATTAAGTTCAATATCTCCGGTGTTTCTCAACCGATTTGGACGAAATTTTCAGAAAAGTTCTATCATTATCCATTACTTCAACCCTCATTTTTAGATCTTCCAAATTCGATATTTTATTGTTATCGATTCCATGTGTATATCGGAAACCAGAATAGTTATCGATAATTTGAAGCAAACTTGTTCTGCTCATGGTATAGGAGAACTAAAATACAAAATCAGAAGTCTCTAGCTCTTGTAGTCTCTGAGATCCACGCGTTCATACAGACAGACAGACGGACAGACGGACATACGGACATGCCTATATCGTCTCGGCTGTTGATGCTGATCAAGAATATATATACTTTATAGGGTCGGAGATGCTTCCTTCTGCCTGTAACATACTTTTGCACAAAACCATTATACCCTTATTTACCCATTTTATGGGTTAAGGGTATAAAAACGGACGAATCTGCTGGCATCGGAAAGTCGTCGCCTAAAAGGCCGAAAAGGCTACCTGGCAGCCAAAGTTTAGCAACGGCGTGTATGGCACCACAGCAGGCTATGTAGGAGTTGCCAGTTGACACGGTACCAGAAACACAGTGGCAAACCGCCAGAAACCGAAACGTGTGCGCCCTGACGCAATCATCGTAGAGAAGGGCAGCCTATCATACAGCGAGATACTGCGCAAGGTTACCAGGAGTAGTGATGAAAAGCTACAGTGCGTAGGAAACAGCGTGAGTAGGGTGCGCAAAACACAAAACGGCGACCTCCTACTTGAGCTCAAAAGCGCAGGCTGTGAAAATGCGCAGCAGCTTACCAAAAGCATTGCGCAAGTGCTTGGTGAGTCAGCGGCGATACGGGTGGTATCTCAAGAGAGTCACCTGGAAATAAGAGATCTGGATGAGCTTACCAGCAAACAGGACGTTCTATCGGCAGTTGCGGCCCAGGCAGACATAAATAGAAGCCTGTGCAAAATGAGAAAGCTACGCAAAGCCTACGCGGGTACCCAAACGGCCGTTATAAGCAAACCAGCGAACCTCTCGGAAAAAATTCTAAGTCTTGGGAAAGTGAAAGTCGGATGGACCCGTTGCCGAGTCATGGAGAAAAATAGCCAGACCAGATGCTATAGGTGTTTGGAAGTCGGCCACATCGCCAGCAGATGCGCTAGCGCATTAGACAGGAGCAACTGCTGTATTAAATGCAGTGAAACAGGGCATAAAGTCGCTCAGTGCCTAAAGAGTGCCATTTGCTTTATCTGCAAAAGCAAAGGGCTTAAAGAATGGAACCACCTGGCTGGTAGTAGGAGGTGCGCCGGAGGTAGTCATAAGTCCTCGCAATGAAACTTGTCCAGCTGAACTCAAATCACAGCGCGACTGCCCAAGACTTGCTGGCCCAGTCCGTCGGAGAAAACGAGATAGATGTCGCAGTGCTATCCGAGCCCTATTGAGTAGAGAGAGGTAGCAAATGGGCTTCGGACATGAGCGGGAAGGCATCCCTGTGGGTGTGCGGCGCTGGAAACCAATCACTACGGGACATACGTGCTGGAAATGGTTTTGTGCGAGCGCACATACAAAGTATCTGGATATACAGCTGTTATCTGCCACCGAGCTTGCCAGTTAGCAAGTACATCACGACACTGGACTTTCTTGTGAGCGATGCCAGATCTCGGAGCAATGTCATCATTGCTGGCGACTTCAACGCGTGGGCCCTGGAATGGGGCAGCCAAGTGACCAACACACGGGGCAGATTGCTTCTTGAAGCATTTGCCACCCTAGACATGGAGCTACTCAACACCAGTAGCCAGAACACCTTCAGCAGGGCAGGCATGGGATCAATGATCGACTTAACTTTCGTCTCGAGCTCGCTTGTGTCGCTTTGCAGATGGCAAAATAGCGAGGAGTACACAGCGAGTGGACCACATGGCAATATACTGCGATATAAAACAACGCAACAGTGAATATCGACGGAACACGCCTGATCGGGTCATGTTCCGCGCCGAGACGCTGAATACACAGTCGTTCTCGGCATCGCTGGAAGGGCTGAAAATGTCAGGCACTGCAGAGGAGATGGCGAAGAGCATGGACTCACGATTGACGGAAGCTTGTAAGGCAAGCATGGGATCCGGAAAGCATATAGACGCCACCATGAGCCCGTGCCCTGGTGGAACGATCGTATTGCTGAACTGAGGAGGACATGCATACAAGCTAGGCGCCAATATTTCCGGTCACGCGGAACAGAGCAGTTTGCGGATCTCCAAAGGCGATACAGAGGAGCGAGGAGAGCACTGAAACGACAAATAAAGAACAGCAAGAGAGACTACTTTTTCCAGTTAATAGACTCGGCGGAACACGATCCTTGGGGCAAAGCCTACAAGCTCACGGTCAAACGGCTTGCAGCGGATAGGTCTGACGCGCCAACAGACGCCTCATCGCTAAAGCGTATCGTGGAAACCCTGTTCCTGTAAGAAGTGTTACTCTTGGCCCCCCTGACGGCATTCCATCAGACGCAGTTAGGCTAGTAACAGGGACGGAGGTGCTGCATATCTCGAGGAGCCTTTAACTCGGCAAGGCGCCCGGCCCAGATGCGGTCCCTAACAGAGGGCTACGACTGGCTATGAACCTGCATCCCGAGCAATTTGCAGCGCTGTTCAACCAGTGCCTAACGGCAGGTTGGTTTCCAGACCAGTGGAAGACCCAAAGGCTGGTGCTCATTCCCAAACCAGGAAAGCCGTTGGAAGAGCCATCGTCCTACAGACCAATCTGTCTGCTGAACACGATAGGCAAGGCCTTCGAAAAGCTCATTTGCTCAAGGCTGGAGGAGCAAATAAACATCTCCGGAGGACTTTCACCCCGACAATACGGTTTCCGGAAGGCTAAATCTACTGTGGACGCCATCAAGGATGTGGTTAGCATCGCCTCTGACGCTATTGAGGGCAAGCGATGGAAAGGAGGAAACAAGAAATACTGCCTTGTCGTCACCCTTGACATCAAGAATGCCTTCAACTCAGCGGACTGGAGCTGCATTATGAGTGCAATTGCCGGCTTTGGAGCGCCTCGCTACCTCTTAGCGATGGTAGAGAGCTACTTCCGCAATAGGGTGCTCGAGTATAGCACAGACGAAGGCGTCCGGCGCATCTCACAACGGCAGGAGTCCCCAGGGCTCTGTCATGGGTCCACTCCTATGGAATGTGATGTATGACGGGATCCTCAGGCTCAGTTGGATGGCGACGTCAGAGCCATTGGCTTCGCAGACGACGTTGCACTCGTCGCAGTGGCCAAGGAACTTGGCGAGGTGGAAGCAGCATGCAACTCTGCAATACAGCGTGTTGCGGCGTGGCTTAGCGCACCAAACCTACAGCTCGCCCCGAGCAAAACCGAGGCTCTGCTGATCAGTAGTCGGAAAGTTGTCGAGACGGCCAGCATTAAAGTGGGGGAGACCACTATACGATCGAAACGTGCCATACGCTACCTTGGTGTTATTCTCGATACGAGGCTTTGCTTCCGTGAACACCTGGAGGAGATATCCAGAAAGGCAGCCACGACAGGAAGAGCTCTCGCACGAATGATGCTGAACACGAGAGGCCGAAAGCACAAGCGCCGATTGCTTTTGAACAGTGTCTAAAGGTCCACAATACTGTACGCAGCCCCGATTTGGGCCGGTGCAATGAAGATCCGAAGCTACAGACGGAGCATCGAGTCCACATACCGTCTTAGTGCGATCCGCGCCTGCAGCGCATTCAGAACGGTCTCAGACGACGCAGCATTAGTCATCTCCGGAGCGATTCCTATCGATGAAATGGCACGTGAGGCATTGGAGCTTCACAATGCACTCAACGGCAATGACGACGAGACAAGGCCCAGGCGATCACAATCCAGGAGGGAAGCCAGGGAAAGGAGTATTGAGCGATGGCAAGACCGATGGCGCAATTCGGCAAAAGGTAGATGGACGTTCCGGCTCATACCTGAGCTAACAGTATGGCTGGGGCGCAAACAGGTGGAGGTCCACACCCTTTCGCATCGGGTGGAAATCGAGTGCCGCGACTTGGACGAGAGCACCACCAAGGAAGAGATATGCATGGCGTTGAAGAACCAGCTGATGATTGAGGTGGAGGTAAGGGATATCTACCTGAGGAGTGTTTATGGGGAGACCCAGGCCGCAACGATCAGGATGCCAGCCGAGAGCGCACGCAAGGCGCTAGAAAAGGGATTGCTGAAAGTCGGCTGGGTGAGGTGCAGGCTGAAAGAGCGCGTCGCGGTGGTCAAGTGCTTCAGATGCCTAGAATTTAGACATATGGCCCGCAACTGCAGCAGCGAGATTGATAGATCAAAGATGTGCAGGAGGTGTGGTCAGGAGGGCCACATAGCCAAGGATTGTCGGAGCGACCCTCAGTACATGTTCTGCAAAGATATGAACAATGAGTGGAGGCACGTGGCGGGAAGTGGGCGTTGTCCACTATTCAGGAAGGCTCTTCAACAGCCAAAATGAATTGTGTTCAACTAAATCTTAACCACTGCGAGGCGGCTCAGGCACTACTGAGACAAACGGCGGGGGATTTGCATACGGATGTCGCATTGATTTGCGAGCCGTATAGGAGGATCCCAGGGAACGGATGGGCAGTCAGCAAATGCGGGAAGGCAGCTATATGGACAATAGAGTCACCACCACAGGACGTGAATGGGAGGAGTGAGGGATTTGTGCGGGCAAAGCTCAAGGCATCACCTTTTACAGTTGCTACGCACCACCGAGCTGGGATCTTGGTCGCTTCCAGAGCATGGTAGCAAGCCTGGTGGAGGACGCACGGCGGAAGGACCCCCTGGTCTTAGCGGGCGACTTCAACGCATGGGCGCATGAGTGGGGAAGTAGGCTGACGAATGCCAGAGGAGCCTTCTTGGTGGAGTCCCTAGCACTGCTGGACGTAGTCTTGGCCAACGATGGATGCACGGAGACATATCACAGGGCTGGAGGTGGATCAATTATTGATTTAACGTACCTCAGCAGTTCTCTCTGTAGAAAAACGAAGTGGAGGGTGGGTAGTGAATTCACGCATGGTGATCACCATGTGATTCACTACAGTATTGGAGGCGTGAAGAGGCAGCCACCGAAACTGACAGGCCCGAAATGGAAGGACAGCAACCTGGATGAAGAAACGTTAGCGGAGTTCGTACGGAACGCTAATTGCTCACCCGCACCGGGGGAGAGCAAGGCGGATAAGCTCTCCAAGCTCATAGACGAAGCATGTGACTGCTCCATGCCAAGAAGAAAACCAAGCAGAAGATTAGCACCCTGCTACTGGTGGACTGAGGAGATAAGAATACTGAGGAAAGAGTGTCTGTGAACGAGAAGGCAATCCCAACGGGCCAGAGGACACCTGAACCAACGATCCAAGGAGGAAGCGTTTAAAGTGGGCGAAACGTGCGCTTAAACAGAGCATCAAAGCCAGTAAGAGGGAGTGCTTCCGGAAAATTTGCGACGAGGCGGAGGTCGACCCGTGGGGTACGGCCTACAAAGTGGTGACTAGGAGGTTGAGAGGTCAGACCACGCTGCGCCGTGACATGCCCAAGACTGCTGGGCACTATCGTGGAGGCATTATTTCCTCACGATCCGGTGAGACGTGTGCAAGAGCAGGGGCATCACGTTGGTCTGCCTGAACCTGTACGACCGGAGGAAGTGATCTGGCAGCGGGCCAGTTTGGCGACAGGAAGGCACCGGGCCCCGACGGCGTCCCCAACAGTGTCCTGAAGAGGATCTCGCTGGTAAGACCGGACATCATGGTAGAGGTTTACAACGAGTGCTTGCTGGAGGGAGTGTTTCCAAAGCAATGGAAACGGCAGCGCCTTGTATGCTGCCCAAGGGGACGAAGCCGTGGAAGAACCCTCAGGATACCGCCCAATATGCTGCTGAGCACGGTGGGTAAAGTATTCGAGAGGATAATCTACGGTCGCTTGCTGAAAGTAGCCGAGGAGAATGGAGCACTTTCGGAGCAACAGTTTGGCTTCCGAAAAGCCAGGTCAACGGTGGACGCAATAGAGATGGTGGTGGATATAGCTTCAAAGGCAATCGCAGGAGCAAGATGGCGATGGGGGACGAAGGAGCACTGTGCGGTGGGTAACGTTGAACATAAGAAACGCGTTCAACACGGCCAGATGGTCACGGATTCAGGATGTGCTCGCTCGAATAGGAGTTCCAGACTACCTCCTTCGAATAATCAGCAGTTATCTGTCGGAGAGGGTGCTCGAGTACGACACGGACGATGGCTTGAAGCGGCACAACGTTACGGCGGGTGTTCCACAAGGATCGGTCCTCGGACACTCCTTTGGAACTTGATGTACGACGACCGTCCGAGACTGCAACTTCCAAATGGGTGCAGACTAATCGGTTTCGCAGACGACCTAGCGCTTGTGGTAGTGGCCAAAAAGGTTCGAGCAGGTGGAAGCGGCCGGGAGCGCGGCAGCCGACACGATCGCGGAGTGGCTCGAGCAGGCCGTACTGGAACTAGCATGCCATAAGACGGAGGCAGTGCTCATTACGAGCAGGAAGGTGTTGGAGTTCGCTACTTCAGAGTGGGCAATGCGCTCGTGATGAAGTCAAGGAAGTCATTAAGTATCTCGGTGTCATGGTCGACAACCGATTGAACTTTGGAGCTCACATCAGGTATGTCACAGGAAAGGCGTAAGGACGCAAGCGGCATGCTGCCGAACATTGGAGGACCGAAAGCAGGTAGAAGACGACTGCTGTCACAAGTAGTTTCGTCTATTCTACTGTATGCAGCGCCTATATAGGCCTCAGCGGTGACCACTAATCGTGGCATGAAGAAGACGCTGGCGGCGCCATACAGGCTTTCGGCGCTACGCGTAATATCTGCGTTCAGGATGGTTTCCGAAGACGCAGCCCTGGTGCTGGCTGGGATGGTGCCGGGGGACATCCCTGGCTGAGGAGGCGAAGAGGATCCTCATAGCACGGCGAGACACGGGCGTGTCCGCTGCAGAGGCCAAGAAGGAGGCAAGACAGGAATCCTGATCAGGTGGCAGAGGAAGGTGGGATGCGGCCAGCGGAGGTAGATGGACGCACCGCCTGATCCCAGATGTCAGCGGTTGGCTTGGCCGCGGAGTTGGACAGGTGGATTTCCACTAAACGCAATTCCTCACGGGCCACGGAGGATACAGGAAGTATCTCCACGCTTCAAACACGAGGACAGCCCGGGGTGCCAGTGCGGCCAAGGGGAGGATGAGGACCCGGAGCACCGTTCTATACAGCTGCAGACGATACGCTGGAAGAACAAGAACAGTGGCATCAACGGAGAACTTGCTGAAGTTCATGCTGGAGTCGGAGGACAACTGGTGAGAGTATGCGTCAGCTCATATAGGCATCCAGATTAATCTGAGACGATGTGGAGAAAGAGCGACGTGAAAGGTTGTAAGCCTAATCAAGCTACCGCCCCCCGCGAAGTAATACTTTGCGGTGGATCCCGCGGGGGATGCGGTGTGTGTGGGGGGGTGAGTTTAGTACGTAGGCGTCGACGGTGTCGATGAGTCGTGCATATTGGTGGACCGCCAATATCTTTTGAAGATTCTCACCTCCCGGAGGCGACCAAAAAAAAAAAAAAAAAAAACACACCCACACAGGCATATACGCAAACACACACCCAGGCTTACGCATACACACAGGCACACCCAGGCTTACACACACACCCAAGCTAACACACACACACACCTGGCATCGACACGCAGGCTTACGCACCCACACAGGCATATACACTCTACACACCCGGCATCGACACACAGGCGCTCGCACACAGGCATGTACGCACACACACACCCAGGCTATATATATACACCAGCACGCACACCCAGGCTTACCCGCACACAGGCACCCACCCAGGCATCGACACCCGCACACACACCCAGGCTTACATACACACCCAGGCACGCGCACCCAGGCACACACACCCAGGCTTGCACCCACGCACACACAGGCACACACACACACCCAGGCTAACACACACAGACAGGCTTACATACACACACACCCGTACACAGGCATACATACACATACCCAGGGGTAAGTGACGGCCATCTGCGATGGGCCCAAGGGTTGCTAAGGCAGCCATGCTTAGATTTGGTGCGGCCTAGGATAGTAAACCCACCCCTTATTTGTAATACCTATATGTCTTACTGTCTGTGATATGGAATTGGTAAAGATCTTAGGTAGCTAATTTGTTGTGTGCTTTATTTGTTACCCTTTTCCCCTTTTTCCCCCCTTTCAGCGAGTGAGCCTCACTCACATAGCCAGCGTGGGGCAAACCTGGGGGGCATGTAGCGACATCCTCCGAGTTTTACTCTAGATCTGCGACGCCTGTCTCTGGGTATGTCCCACGTGAAGCGACGAGTGGGGTATTGTATAGCTCAGTGCGCCTCACCAAAGGGCCACGTGGGGCAAACTGATGGGGATGCTAGCGAATCTTTCGAGTTTTACTCTAGATTCTGCGACGCCTGCCTCTTGGGTATGTCCAGGTGTAGCGGACAAGTGGGTAATACCCAGGCGTTGCAGATTGTGAGAGATCGGGGGAGGATGGGCACGCATTCCGAGTCTTACTCTATGCGTGACGAAATCTTCTCTCTCGTATCTCTCACACGCGTCCGAGAGCCCTCAAGGACGCGGCGGTGACTGGTGCGGGCGGATGGGGTTAGGCAGTAGTGCGCAGGTCTTACCCTCGGCCTGACCAGCTGGCTGGTTGACTCTCACCCGCTCGTACTAACACAGAACTTCCCTCTATTTCCCCTACACTTTCCCTTATTGTTCCCGATTCCTAGGTATACTCTGGCACAGCTCCCCCAGGTGCCCAACCAATTTACAAATTTTCTGTAAAATCCTGGACGCGACTGAGACGCCGAACCTCGGCCTAAGAAATTACGTCCTTACAGATGGCGCCCGAGCAGGGGACACTGGCAAAACACTTCTGGGAGTATAACATCATGGTGGCTTAAAGAACCATACCACATAGTACCTAGGGAGTCAGGGTCGCCCTAAACCAGAACTTGTTACGTTTTCATGTTGTTTGTGTCCTATTTTGTGCCCCTGTTGTTGTCAAATCCTCAAATTAAAGTCTCTTCGCCCCTTACACGTACCCTTAAAACATCCAGCATCCGACCCCACCTTTGCCGCGGAAGTCTTGGCTTTGCTGTCTTGCAGGCTAAGGCTACAGAGCAGATGCGCCGACGCTCAATAAGAGCAGCGCTGCTGACGCCTAATAAGGGCAGCGCTGCAAAGCCTTATAAGCGCAGCGCTGCCAAAAGCCTTATAAGCGCAGCGCTGCCACGCCATGAAGGAGCAGAGCTGCGTTCGCTAATAAGGCAGACGCGAGCTGAGGGATAGGCAGTCAAGAACCGGTCACCGAAGTGAACACATCACAGTGCGAGCGCAACGATCCTCTCGAAGGATAATAATAACTACCAAATCTACAGATCTCTCGAAGGATAATAATAAAAAGAATCAACAGATCCTCTCGAAGGATAATAATAAATAAAAATCTACAGATCCTCTCGAAGGTATCCATAAATACAATTTTACAGATCCTCCGAAGGATAATATAAATAAAACTTACAGATCCTCTGGAAGTATAATAAAATCACACTATACAAAAAAAAAAAAAATAATATAAAATAAAAATAAATAAATAAAAAAATTTTAACATTTTTCCACAGTAGTAGATAAACATCATGGTGAATGTCAGCTGGGTTACTATGCCGTAAGGACGGAACTTTTGTCCATGGCCAGTGAGTTTGGGCTCGACGCAGAGGGCACCGTGACTGAACTACGCAGCCGAGTCGCAGGATTCATATGCAGGAAAGGACCATCCGGACACTCTCCTAGCGCGGTTCTCGGAGTTAGAGACGAAGATTAGCCGGGGTATTATCTGCTCCAGCCGACCAAAGCGACAAAGACAAGAAGCAGCGCTCACGGAGTCCATCACCCATGGATACCAGCTCAGTCTCTCCAACCAGACCCGTTATCGCCGTGACGAACACAGATGGAGCTGTTCCGGACCTGATCCTACCCGACTCGCTGGAAGATCACCACCACGTCCCCGGCACAGTTCACCACAAGGCTCAACAACCACAAGGCACGAGGTCCCATAGGGAGCATTGGCAGAGAAATGTTCAGCGTGGGGAATAACCTTCGATGGAACCTCGGATCCACTGAGCTTCATTGAGCGCGTAGAAGAGAGGGCGGGTAAGCTCACCAGATAGAGCCGAAATCGATTACCCCTGGCCATTTCGGAACTCCTAACTGGGGAGGAAGCGGAGAGATGGTTTCAGGGTCAGTCACATGCACGGTGAGACCTGGACCCGATTCAAGCGAGAATTTCTGGAATTCTACCTGCCACCGAGGTATTTCGAGAGGCTTGAGGACCAGATCAGCAAAACGGGGAACCTTTCAAGCGTTATATGAGTTAGCCTAATGATTGCAGCGTGCGGGGGTATACTAGGACAGGGAACTTGACGGGACTATATGAGAACTGCTTCCGGAATACCAGCTTTAATTCGGCGTCACGAGGTAAGTTGCGAGCCAGCTTACCCAGCTGGCCACGCACTACGAGATGGTTCGCGAGGAGGGAAAGAACAACTCAAGCCCACACACGAAGCCCCAAATTACACATAGACCTGCAGCAGCAAGTCCCGAAAATACCCACTCCGACGCCAAGGCACCGCAAACCCATTTCGTGACAGTGCCGCAGGGACACCCGGAACCGGCAACGGGACTAGCCCAGACACCCCTATAGATGACCAGAACGCTTGCCGACGCTTGTGGGACAATCGGGCCATTTCAACCGGGATGCGGAAACCACAGGTATCTACTGTGGCAGTGCGGGACGACGAGGAGTCCGGGACAATAGAATGCTGTACCCGTTCGTCGGGAAACGGAATGCCTCCCTCCTCGAATCCAGACCAGGGGGGAGCAAGGGTCAGCCAACGGAAGTAAACGGAGTCATACGACTCGAAGACGCAAGGATAGTAGCCAAAGTAAGTTTAGAAGGGAAAACTGTCTGGCTACTATCGACACTGGAGCTACGAGGAGTTTCGTCAGCGAAGCGGTTCGCGAAGCAATTGTCCACCGGGGACAACAAAAACTGCAGGTGATAGTAAGGCTGGCGGATGGGTCACATACCACTATCACCCAGGCATGTACCGCTGCCATACAGCTCGGGGAACAACGCGTCTGTTTGCCCTTACTAATACTGCCTACAGGAATCGACGACCTGATCTTGGGGATCGTCGAGGGAAGCTTAACGTCGTGGTAGATGCACTATCCTGGCAACCACTGGAGGAGACGCTACAGACGGCACGAGTAGAAACGGTTATGTGTCCATGGCTCCTCAAGCTGACTAAGCGCATCGAGGACCACCCCAAGGACCATCCGGATTATACACTGGAAAACAGTCAGGTTTACCGACATCTAGGTCTACGCCCAACCGAGGAGGATTACGTACCCTGGAAGCTATGTGTGGCATCCGAACAACGCTCCCGAGTCCTCAAGGAGTGCCATGACAGCCCCACCGCTGGTCACCTAGGGATACGGAAGACAGCCAGCCGTGTACTGCAGCAGTATTACTAGCCTGGTCTTTTAAGAGACGTAACCCGATATGTGCGACGATGTGCCAAATGTCAGGCATACAAGGTGAGCCAGTTGAAACCCGCTGGGAAAATGTTGACCAGGCAAGTGGAAGAACCGTCTGGTACCAATCTGTTCCGACTTTGTTGGCCCCCTCCCACGATCCAAGCACGGAAACACCATGCTCCTGGTGTTCTTTGATCACTTCTCTAAATGGGTAGAGCTGGTACCCTTACGCAAGGCTACGACCGTGCATTTGGAACGAGCGTTCAGGGAGCGAATACTTTGCCGCTTCGGGGATACCACGGTACTTGTATGCGACAACGGGACACAGTTCACAGTCGATCGTTTGGCCGATTCTGCGGAAAAGCTCGGGATGGAGCTACAGCACACCGCTCCTTACAGCCCCCAACAGAATCCGACGGAGAGGGCGAAACCGGACGATCAAGACCATGCTGACTCAATACGTCGAGGGATACCAGAGACGTGGGATGAGTTGCTCCCGGAAAATCATGTTAGCGAAACAATACCAGCGTCTCCCGATACGACAGGATTCAGCCCCGCATTCTTGGTTTCAAGGGCGTGAGCCCCGTTCTACCGAGTGCGTTATATGGACGAAGTCACGCCAGGAAAGTGGACGATTGGAGACGAATCCCGAGACCCGAGCCACAGAGCTGCAAAAAGTCTTCGAGGTCGTGAAGCAAAACGTACAGAAAGCATCCCAGGACCAAGCAAAACAGTACAACCTTCGCCGTCGAGACTGGCGCCCTACCGTGGGTACGCAAGTGCTGGTCAAGCATGACGTTCTGCGTAACGCAGCAGAGGGATTTGCAGCGAAACTAGCACCGAAGTTCGATGGGCCATATGAACTAAAGAAGTTCGTATCCCCGAATGTCGTACGCCTAAATAATCCAGTTCAAATACAGTCCACTTCGAACCAACCTTCCGTTCAAAACTATTTTGCAACTGATACGCGTGGTGTGCTCTTAGGTACCGCATTAATAACTGTTATCCATCTGGGCACTAAGTTCACGGCGAGAGCGCTGATAGATTCAGAATCAGAAGCCACTTTCATTTCAAAGAGATTGTTTGACAAAATCAAATTGCCTTTCCAAAGGGGTTGAAGTCAACGTCTCAGGGCTCAATCAAGCGGTTGCAGCCCCATCCCCGCAAGCTATGCCATTCCTTGTGGGGTCTCCTATAAGGCCCAGATCTCAAAGCACACCACCCAATTCCAGCTCGTCCTTCTCCACACGCGTTTCTGTTAATTCCGAGTCACGACTAGAGCAGCTTCTCACAAAATTTTGGGAGGTGGAGGATTTGCCGGCGAGACCGGTAAAGAATCTGACTCTTTTTGTGGAGAAAAAAACTTTGTCAAAAAGACCACAAGAGACGCAAAGGGGAGATAGTGGTGGACGCTTCCATTTCGCGACGAAGTTCATTGCAAAGTTGGTCACTCCAGATCCATGGCATTGTCTCAATTTCTGAAGAATGAGAGCACGTTAAAGAGAGGACCTTCCCTAAGAAGCAATATGACTCCGTTATGTAAGAATATTTGGACTTAGGCTACATGCGGCAAGTCAGCCCGAACGATGCAGGGACCAACTTCTATTGCCTCACCATGCAGTTTTCAAACCCGACAGCACCACGACCAAGGTTCGCGTCGTGTTCAACGCTTCCAACCTCATCGAACGGTCGCAGTTTAAATGATATCCTTCATCCGGGGCCCATTCTGCAGTCTGATTTGACCGTACAAATCTCAAGTGCGCTTTTGCGATATGTCTTCAATGCCGACATAACAAAAAATGATCGGCAGATACTGGTCCATTCAAGATCACACCACCGTTCCAAAGAATTGCTCTTCCGGGGATTAACCACGAGAATATCTGTGATGATGAATTGAATACAGTCACTTTCGGTGTCAATTGTGCTCCATTCCTTGCCATTCGGGTCTTACAGCAGCTTGCTGAGGATGTGCAGACCAAATATCCGCTGGCAAGTGTGAAATAAATCACAAGTTTTAATGTATGTCGAGGATATTCTGGCCGGAGCGCTGATTACAAGCCATGAGCCATGCGGAAACTCACATCCGCTCTCGAAAGCGCCAGGCTTTCCTATCCGTAAACGGGATCATCAAATTCGGAAAAAGTTTTGAGGGCATCCCAAAGGCTCTACTAACTTAAGCGGACGATTCCTGGAAATCGAAAAGACGCAAGCACGGCGAAAAACTTCGGCAATTCGATGGCAGGCCCACCACAGATGAGTTCTTCTTCACTCCAGCTCGATGCGCTTAAAAGGAGAGTTTCACTAAGCGGGAAGTCCTGTCTCAACCGGCAAAGTAACTGGTTGATCCCGCTGGAGGGGCTTGCAACCTGTCCTTGTTCGGGCGACACCGCTGTATTCAAGAGATCTGGCTCCAAAAATCTCGGGTGGGGATGAATCGTTTGACTGCATGCTCTTCTTCGCAAATGGCACGATTTTACTCCTGATCGTACTCCTAATGTCAGCAAAATTCGAATCCACGATGGATCACTTTTCGTGCCCAATCAGCACTTGAGTTCCAGGGTTTGTGACGCATCGCAGCGCGCCTATGGCGGCTTTTTTGGGCACTTGTTTTTTGGGATGCTCGTGTCGGGGAAAACCATAAGGCTGTGTGCCGCTTCCTTGTCACTGCCAAAAAACTAGAGTGGCTCCAGTCAAAAAACCACTTCACGTTCCACGAATCTAGAAGCTGTGTGGAGCAGTCTTGTTGTCAGGAATGGCGTCAGCCACTACTTCCACAATTACCTGTCAATAAAGTATGCTATATTACTATTGGACAGACTCAGCGCTAGTCTGGCCATGGTGGAAGCAAACCTCCTTGAAGCGGAGGACCACGTTTGTGGCAAAACAGAGTGAGGGCCAAAAAATCACGAAGTCAGTTGACCATCAAAAAATGGTCTCATGGTGTTTGCTCAGAGCAAAATACCGCCTGACCTTGGCAAGTAGAGGCGTCTGACCCAACGAGAGTGCGTCAAACAGCGCCTGTGGTTTGGTGGAAGGCCCCGAGTGGCGGTCTCAGCCCAGAGATCAGTGGGCCAACGCCAGGTCGAGATTCGCTCATGATACCCACGGTGCGAGCACGTGGCGATCAAATGCAACCGTTAGTTTGTACACAGAAGCCGTCCGCTTCGATTGCCTTGATCAGTTTTTCGCGTGTCCATAGAGCGCTCCGAGGTCTTGGCCTACATCCTAAGGTTCACTCACGCTGCCGCGGGGGAAAGCGCTTTCCTTTCCGAGTGAGGCGTCGCAGCAAGGAAACTGTTCGACTCCCAAGAAAGAGTGCGCACTCCTCACGCAGCAATCAGGTTACTCACAAGAGCCACTGCTGTCTTCTCCAATAGAAGCAGATACCCAGGTCACGCAGCATCGACAACCTGAATCCGTTTTATCTCGACACCAGAGTAAAGGGAATCTTGAGGCGCATGTGGATATGTACTAGGTCATTCTGCAGCTTTGCACATATGGGACCGCGCGCCATCCGATTCTTCTCCCAATATGAAGTTCGAATTTTCGCGACGTCTGGTGCAATTTTTCTCAACCGCATATCGCTTCATAGGCGGGAGGAACCAATTAACGATGCGCCTTCGTCCGGTCATACAAATACGGAGATTCCAAAGCTCAAGATTCTAGAACAAAATCCGTGATTAGCTACCTGTAAGGTTTGTGTGATCACCGTAAAGAAACTCCAAACGCAACTTAATGGGAGACCTCCCGATGATAGAGCCCACTTTCTCCAGGCCATTCACTCACACGGGGGTGGATTTCGCGGGACCCTTTGAACTAAAGAATTATTACAGGCAGCGCCTGCTTAATTACTAAGGGGTAGGTGTGCAGTGTTGTATGTTGTCAGTACAAAAAGCAGATTCATCTTGACGCTACCAGTGAAGTTAACGTCCGAAAAGTTTCTTGCAGCCTTCTCGAGATTCGCAGCCCGACGCGGCTGTCCCCGTCACGTTTACTCCCGATACATGGAAAACAAAAAAAACCTTCGTGGGAGCCTCAAGGATACTGATACGAGGAATTTGTAGAAGTAGACGTCTCCAAAGCCGCAACAGTCCTGGCAAAAATTACAGTCCAATTCGGCCTATCCTGGCATGAAATCGCTCAAAGTGCACCCGCACATGGGGGGGCTCTGGGAAGCAGGGGTTAAAAGCTTCAAGGCCCTGTTCTACAAATCCACGTCGGCCCACAAAATATCGTTTGAGGAACTTTTAAACGCTCCATCCAAGGTTCGCACAGCGTTGCTCTTACTTCCAGGCGCCAATCTCACCCATGTCAGAGGATCCTAGCGAATCTCCTAGCGCTACCCCCTGGTCATGTCCTCACGGGGGCCCTCGTCTTTCCCATATTCCGAGCAGAGAAATAAATGAGGACGGCTTCGTCTCTTATAAAACGAGTGGCAACGTTTGAAAGGCTTTAAACCAGCAATTTTGCAAGCGGTGGAAAAGAAGAGTACTTAAAAAAAACACAAGGAGCGCCACAAGCGCAAACACCTGGCCACCAGTCCCCAAACCGTGATCTTCAAATTGATTGATATGAGTGATCGTAAAGTGAAGGAACCCTTCCAGCCAAAGCGTGGCGTCACGGTCGTGTCAAGGGCCGCCTCTCCGGGCTCGGACAATAAGGTTTCGGGTGGTGGACGTTTCTCACCAAGCAAGGAAGGTGTAAAGTGACCCACCGCTAAATTATCGCTACTTCCTATGGACACTTCCGTTTCCTATCCTATCCTACATCCATGGTGCAATTTTTGAGTACATATGTTCTTTGTTGTGTTTTCATTTTACAGAATGGGCCACCAAGGAAAAAGAAAGGCACAAGCGCTGGAGGCCCGTTCGGGTACGCGGAGACTGTAATTCCGCTGCCCGTGTTTGCAGTGGAATCCATCCACTGCGAAAAATGCAAACGATTTCGGCGGGCTGAAGGCGAAAAGCGGCTTGGGCCGTACGGATTAATAAAATATTGCGCAAATGGTTTCGCCTTCATCAGCATTCCGGAGGACACCTGAAGAGCAAGGACAACTGTCGGACGTGCAAGGGGGAGCACCACACGCGGCTCACCTCTCGAAACAACACGACCACCGCATCCCCGCCGGCAACCCATCCACAATCCAAAAGTAGATTGTTGATCCAGGGAGGAGGAAACCACAACCCCAGCGGAGAGTCCCCAGCCAGCGATGTTCAACTTCGTCGGTCTCGCTGCTTGAGGTCAAGTGGATTACGCTCCTGCCGAACCACTCTTTCCTCTTCCTGATAACGGAAAGACGTCTTTCAAGGTGGTGCGCTCGTGGACCCGTGTAGTCGATAAGCCGCTTATCGGCACTTCATGGCAAAAGGCTTCGGGATTCGTCACATGCGTCGGGGCGGATGAGGGCACTGGCCCGGTGTTCCACACAACAAGCGGCTCATTCAGTGAGGGAGGCGGTGTAAAAAGGTGGACAGAGGGCACCCTTGAGGGACGCCAGCCAAAAACGATCCCGGAGAGCGTCCAGGCACGATTCGCCGACATGTGCCTTCTGACGAAACTTGGTTTCGTCCGAAGATTGTGTCCTGGTGCTGGGGCTGATTTTTATCAGGAGCTCTTGGTACCAGGGAATAGTCCCGGCCCAGAATGGCTTCGGTGGCACAAGAACGCATATTGGTGGATGCTCTCGGGATCGGTCTGGCTAATCCAGCGTGCCCGGCACAATTTTCCGTCCCACCATCCGTCTCAATCTTTGCAATCCTTGCAAGGGGGGATTATGTTTGCGCCAACAGCTGCGTTCTGAAATGCGCAGCACTGCTGGCCGCACTGACTAGAAAAATCACATCAAGCCGAGCCTTCTAGCTGACGGCAACCTTGCTTCGATTCGGCTTAAGCGGCGGGGGTTAGTTCCTAATTACAAGTTAACACAAGGCTCAAAAAGGCACCAGAGAGGGATAAATTACTATCTTTTAATATATAAACATAAAGGTGTTTTTATAATCACACGAGTAAAGCAAGAAGTCCTCAAGTATTAATTCTACTGCGATAGTCCCCACTACATTTGCAATTCATATGCAGTCATGTTTGCCACAGTTGCAACAATACGTCATTTTTGTAACCCAAAATGGCAAAACTCAAAATATTATACCGCAACGTCCAACATTAAATAAAATAAGAATAATAATCGCACATAAAATTTAAAACAAACATTTTAGCGACGTTACTAGAATAAAATGCGATAATGAAGAAATGACCTGGACCAAAGAAGTAAAGAATTATAAAAAAAATAAAGTGAACTTTTTGGATTTGCAACTTGTACATTTTTTTTTCCGTTGTACCACTGGTTCTTTCGTGGCGCGAAAATAGTTTTCAACACAAGAACAAAGCAATAAAAAGTTTAGTTCTGTTAGTTGGCTGACTTGGAATATACACACACACAAACACGCCTGACTAATAGACTGAAATACCGAACAGGTTGAAAAAGAGTAGAACAGACGATGTTGAGTGTTGTTTACCCTACACAATATAAGTGCTATTGCTGCTATGTATTTAATAATATATTTTTACAGTTGTATATTTGATTAGAATAAGTGGCACTAAATATAACATGAGAAATGCTAAAAAAGTCAAATAAAATAAAAACATATTCATGTGATCGCTCTTCGGCGGCAAACTTGATAATTTAGCAAATAAGCTTCTTCAAATAGATGTGTTGTGTTAGGGCAAAAAAAGGAAATTCATGATTCTTGGTGTTTTTAAACACAATTTTTGTGCTGCTTGTAAACAAAGCTTCTCATAAAGTACTATGATTAATTATTGGTAATAGAATAAAGAAAATTATGATACAATTAAATATGTAAATAATATGCAAATTTTAAAATTCTTTCATAAAGGCTGTTCATATAGGAAATAAGACGGAAAGCCTTAAATCCGACTACACCTGTAAAAAAAATTAAAAATACATAAAAAACTGCGACAGGTTCTCGTACACCTTGACTTGACTACAAAACACCTTAATACATAATGTGAGCGGACATTTCATGCACTGTTAAATTAAAATCCCACACCAAAAATAACAAACTATCACACGCAAAAATAACAAAAACATCTCATAACAAAACCATCTCGCAGTATAAAAAAGAAAGAGCTGTGTGGATCGACCCTCTCAGGCGGCTGCCTTGTCTGCCACTAAGCGCAAACAAAACTAATTCGGAGCAAGAACGCGAGGAGAGCCGCGTCGCTCGACACCCGAATGTGCTATGGAGCACTCAGGAATTTTCGCGTAAATGTACAGCATATGCGGTGCCAACAAGCCCAGTACCAATGGTTGCTCTATAACGCTGATACTTATTGTTATGCCCAACGAACATTTAACATTAAGACTTTTTTATACGTAAACCATAAATGGGGTTAAAAAGGGTATAAGGTTTTGTTGACAAAAGTATTGTAAAAGGCAGAAGGAAGCACTCCCGACCCATTAAAAGTAATTATGTCTGATCAACATCAAACAGCGAGGACGATATGGCCTGTCCGTCTGTCCGTCGGTCGTCGTCTGTCGTCTGTATGAAAGCCGGGGAATTAGAGACTACAAGAGCTGAGATTTCGATTTTGTATTTAAAATTTCCTATTACCATGATCAGAACCACGGGTGCTCAAATAGCGATAACTGCGTTGGTTTCCGATATACAATCATATCAATAACAATAAATATCGAATTTGGAAAAAATCTAAAAATGAGGGTTGAAAGTAATGGATAATGAGAGAACTTTTCTGAAAATTTCGTCCAAATCGGTTGAGAACACCGGAGATATGAACTTAGCGATTGGAAGAAAAAGCCATTATACACAGTCTGATATAAAAATTAAATATATTATGCAAATGGGTTCAGGGTATTTCTGTCGGGCTATTCCCGACTAGAGCCTTCTTACTTGTGTTAAATGGCTGATGTAACGAGCTGTAAACAAAACAGCAAACCGAGGGCAACACACTAACGAGTGAAAAGTCAGTTTCCCCTAATGGACAAATCAGCTGCGTGGTTTGTGATTGGCTTTTTTGTTTAAATATCACAGGCCGCAAGTTTATTGACAGTGGTGTGTTTTCATTGCTGGCTTGTTGGTGTGCAGTGCAAGGCAAATAGAGTCTGTCTTGTAGGCGTGTAATTTTGTGTGCTGCAGGTGCGTGTGCCATTCTGAGGCAGCAACAACAAACGGGATGGTAGTCTTAACAACAGTTTTAGGGGTGTGCCTGGGATTTGGTATTATTTTGATAGTTTGCTTGGGCTAGCTCCCGTGGATTGGTGTGCGTCCTGTAGATAGAACAGATATTACATGGCATACTTAAATGTCCCATGACGTAGCATTTGCCATGGCATTCAGTGACCTTTCTATACTTTTATGAATTTCGGCAAGGCAAGGATAATAGTTAGGCAGGACACTTCATTCTCTTGTGTTGTCACAAAATATGAAATCGGCCCATTTCAAAATTTTTGCTTCTGCTTTCTGATGCTCACAAGAAAGGGTGGGCATAGGACGTATATGACCGTTATGAATTAGTAGCGCTAAACGTGAGATACTTTCAAGCTTATTTATACATCTATTATAGTTATTTATATTATGGCAGAAAGTAAGTAATTCATAACTAATAAAAACAAGTTCTTTAAAATTTTAATTAAAATAACACAAAGTAAACGTATTGTATCCACCTACTGAAAAATAAAACAATCTGTTACATAAAATTCTGGATTTGAGATGTAATGACTTTAATGAATATTGGGACAATGTGTTTTGACTTTGGACAGTGTGCATCTCATTACGAAAAGCCAGCTACGTTGCTGATTTGTTTCAGTCGCTTTGCGTTCGCGGCCATGTATTAAAGGAAGTGGTGGCGTGGCAAGCGCACGATTGGGGAAAAATTACCATTTATCTGGCATTTGCATGTTTTTTTTTTTTTTTTTTTTTAAGTTTCTAATTAGCACAAATTTGCTATTAACGCATTAAGGAAACACATCAAGAATGTTATGCCCCAAAACTCAAAAGTGAAATTAACAGTCCCATGTGGAGAAAACAACGTTAAGTCAGCTGTTGCAACCGAAAGCAATGCTGGCTAAGTTTATAATTGATTATATATATATATATTATAGATAATGAGTTTCAGTTTTTAAATTTGGTTGATGGCAACACACTGAGAGAAAATCAAGCCTGACAATGATTTGCAGATTTGCACTGTGTAGTTCAGTATAACAATCTTTCAAATTGTGCGGTTGGTAAACGTATTATTTTGTCTTGGAGCGCTTCTAAAGCTGGACTTTATTAACAAAATTTCAAATTTGGAAATGTAGTAAAAGCGCTGTAGAATTGTTGTGGGTTGTCCAAGGTTTTTGTTGTGGTGTCCGTTATGAGTTAACAGGTATTGTCTTAATTTCATCTTTTTCCCTCTTTTGGCGCACTTTGCATTTTTATAGGTACACCTCTTTTTTCAACTCGATTTGTTGCTGAGTGGAATAGGGAGAGGGGCAGGCACGAACTAGAGAGGCAATATAAAAACAAGAACATTTTGCGCTGCATGCGTGCCAATAAGGTTGATGAACATTTTAAAAGTAAAAAGCCATCAAATTTGCAACAGTGCATCATGAATTGGCAACAACTTTGCCTTTTAAAAAAAAGGTATTAGAACCGGTTAGACGGCCACTTCTTCTTTGAATCGAATAAGGGGCTCAACGACTGCAAAGCAGCGGAACTAGCCAAACCCAAGGTAAGGTTTTTGCTAGGTTCTGCAGCAATTCAGCCCCGGTCAAACAAGGAAATATCATGTCTTGCTGCAGTTTTTCACATACTTGCAGAGAGGGTTTGACAAAGCCATTGATCAGACTTTAAGATTCCAAAGATGACGCATTGTGGTTAATTTGGATCAAGGATGACCAAGGAGCGTATGGGCTATCCGAATGAAATTTTGAGAGAAATGTGGATATTTACCAAGTTATAAACGTGGCAGAACAAAAGAAGCACTTCAAAACCATTCAAAAGGATGATTACCATGGGTATTGGCCAATCACCACACTGATTTTTATGTGCTGAGCTCAATGCCTGTTGGATTCGATGGAAATTCGTACTGAAAAGCGCGAATTATAGCAAGATCAGCCTTTTTGCCACCACCATAATGATTCTTCGACCTAAAAGACTTGTGTGGAACAAATCGCGCCTCAGGTCTTTTAGGTTGTTTGCCGTACGCTAAAATTTGAGTTTCAAATAAAACAAAAGAAAGTAAGTTTAAAACGAGAACAATGAAATAAAAATTACAAATGAAAAGTTGAAATCAACGTATAAGGTTATCTTTAAATGATTACTGTAAGGCCGTTTCCTACGGGCCGAGGTCGGCGTCTCAATCGCGTCCACGTGTGTGTCTTCTACAGATTAGTTTGTAACACAATGCTTGGGACCCCCCCCCTTGGAGTGACGCCGCACCGAGGGCGAACCCCAATGCGCAAAACATAAAGGGGGTGAGGGGCATACGGTCGTTTCCGGGCCGGCACTCGTCGTAGTTGGACAAAAAGGGGGTGGGGGGGGGGGGGGGGAGTAGTGGAGTCCAGGGTGATCACCCGGAAGACTCTTCACCCCACCCCTCAGACCACTCCTCGGCGTTCGACACGGCGGTAGCCTTTGGCCGCGGGGACGCGAAGAAGAGTCGGGAGCAGGTACGCACCGGTCGGCTAAGGGTAAGAACCGGAAGCCTTACATACGTGATCAAACTAATCCCGCTCGACCCGCTTTC